>VMRN01000016.1:1380675-1484505 GCA_010277015.1 Poeciliopsis turrubarensis
ATAATAATAATAATAATAATAATAATAATAATAATAATAATAATAATTTATTAAACATTTCTTATTTCTTTTAAAATTTGTTTTTATAATTATCTTTTAAAATTGTCCTAGTATTTTGATTTTATTGGTTTTGATTTGTATTTCTTATAGACTGATTGATTCATTCATTCATTCATTCATTCATTCATTCATTCATTCATTCATTCTTTCGTTCATTCATTGCAAAACATTGACTGATAAAATGCAATGTTCACTAAAACTCTGTCGGAAAAGAGCAGCTACGGTGTAAACTCAGGGTTGCTGTTGCTCAACTGAAAACATTCCCGTTCCTCCATCTTCTGCAGAGTTTGAGCTGGATCCGGAGGCGTCCGAGTTCGATCTGGGAACAAAGATCAGGACTCCCAAAGAGATCATGCTGGAGGAGCTTTCCCTGATGAAGAACCGAGGCTCCAAGATGTTCAAGATGCGGCAGCAGAGAGTCGAGAAGTTCATCTACGAGAACAACCCGGATGTTTTCACCAGCAACTCGATGGTGAGGCGAAACCAGAAGCAGAGGGCTTTTCTGTTAATTTCAATTAAACATTGATGCAGTTTATGTCATACAACACATTGAAATATCTATGAATCTTAAGAAGAAGAATAAACGCCTATATCGTTCTCATGAGCCTTCAGTTTAAGAAACATTAAGTTATTTTCTAAAGGCTTGAAATTAACCAAGTCAACCAAGACTATCCAGATTATTCCATGTGTTGATGATTTTCATATTCTACGTTTTCATGATTGGATTCCAACTGAGCGTGTTGTGAAATACTCAGAAAGTTCAGCATCACTAATGACTCTGTCCTCCTGTACTTTTTGTTCTCCATTTTCATCGAACTCTCATGTTTCAGGACGACTTCCAGAAGTTTGTCCCGTCTTTGGGGGGTCAGGTGGGAGGTCAGTTTATTAATGTCGGAGGCCACCATGTAAGCAAAGAGACTAGACATCTGTATTTAGGAGCTTCGCCTGTGGGAGGAGGAGCACCGGTGCCTCCTCCCAAGCCCGGAAGCAAAGGAGCAGGAGGAGCAGGAGGAGCAGGCGATGTTGGAGGTGCAGGAGAAGGAGGACTGGCAGGAGTCGACAAGGGCATCAGAGGAGACGCAACGTGGTCATCCTCAAAAGGTTGAAACATTTTGTTTTCATTAAAGAATGGTTGATGCAAACTTTTATTTTTCAAATGTTGAAAATGTTGGAATGTTTCAAGTTGTGTCACTTTACAGTTGGCTTTTATTTATTTATTTATTTATTGTGTATTTATTTATCTACTTATTTTTTGCTGTTGCTCCATAAAGGCCAGTTTTTCAAATTCTCTCACCTGAGCTGTAGATTTATGCAGCTCTTCCAGAGTTAACATGAGCGCCTCAGCTGCTTCTCTGATCGCCATGTTTTGGTCTTGATTCAGTTTTTTTTTGTTTGTTTGTTTTTTTTCTTTTGCTAATATTCCTTATGAAACCCATGAGGCCTTCACAAAACAGCTGGATTTAGACTTTGACTGAGCTACACACGAGCAGAATCCATGTGCTTGATAGCTTCACTGCACTAGAGTTAGCAGGGCTGGATGTGAACGCGCAGCACAGTTTCCGAGTTGATGTTCGAAAACGCAACAATTTTTGTGTTTGTCATTAAGTAAAACACATTTAAGTTTGCGGTTTTAATGTCGAGATATGAGAAACTACCAGGGATACGAAGACTTTTGCCAGGCACTGTGTGTGAAAATGTTGACATCCTTTTTGCCACAAGAAAACTAATTGTTTCTGATTTAAAAAAAGAAAAAGATAAAATGTTGTTTTTTTTCTTTTTTGATTGAGATGTGACGTTTTTTCATGCAGGAGCTGGAAAAGACGGCAAGGGTAAGACGCTGGTTGTTGTAAAGACGTATATCTCACCGTGGGAGAAGGCCATGAAGGGCGACGAGGGCCTACTATCCACCCTAAAATCTGAAATGCCTGGCCCCATTGAGCGAAAAGACTTGCCCAAATACAAAAGCTTCAACAGGTGGCTCCCTCAATACTATTTATTATTATTCATTTAAATTGTATCTTTGTGTTGCTTTGCAGTGACAAACTGTGGCATTAATCTGTCTCTTCTCCAAACCTCGTCCGGCTCTAGGATGGCGATGCCGTTCGGCGGCTTTGAAAAGGCCAACCAGCTCATGAAATTCCAGTTGCCAGAAACCGAGGTGACCAAAGAGGAGCCCGAACCCGCGGTGGTGTACCAGCACGACATCAGCTGCCGTCCCTCCTTCAACCGCACCCCCATCGGCTGGGTGACCAGCAACGAGCCCAGCAGCATCCACATGGAGACGGATGCCGTGCCCTTCGACGGAGAAACAGACGAGCTGTGAAAACCCGATACTGTGATTGCAATTACTTCCACGTTAGCCTGACTGTATGGATAAAGATTAGCATGTACACACACACACACACACACACGGGCGCGCGCTGTAGGTGAGCTAAAAGGGGCTGTGTAGAACTGATCAAACTGAGAGACTCGGTGAGAATAACAGAAAGTGTAAATGCTCGTCATTTTCTCTGTGTTGAGTTGCAAAGGAAAAGCTGCACACGCTTCGACTGTCAAGCCTAAATGGTGCAACTGGCAGAAAAGAGAAACTTATGGATGGAGATTGAGATTTCGGCTATGTGATGTCTGTGTGTGCTCCCTGGATGTTACAATGTTTCTTCACTTGTGATTTCCCTTTGCTTTTGTTTTTTTTTTGTTTGTTTGTTTTTTGTTGTTGTTGTTGTTAAAAAACGATTCTGTGCGGTGGTATGGACACAGCCCGCAATGCTGTCTGATTTGGAATGGAAGCTTTTGTTAAACCCTAGTGAAGCAACATCACTTTTGCCAAAATAAAAACCCTCCTCTTGTTGAGCGATGAAAAGACTGAAAACTTAAATCCATTTTGTGGACTTAAACAATTTCCACTGTTCTTCAGAGACGTTGATTCAAACCTTCGAACTTGTCAGCATAACCACACTCTGAAATTGGAAAAAGTTAACTTTAATTTCAATTTGTTTGTTCAGTGGGGAAATGTAAAAAAAAAAAAAAAAAAAAAAATCAGTGTTAAAAAATAAATGAAAAGAATAAAGACACCATGTATGGTAACAAAGGTTAGGAAAAAATCTACCTGTAAGAGAACAGGTAGATCTATTAAATGAAATCCATATGCCAATCAATTGGAAATGAAACATGGCAGAACTTCTCCCACTGGAAAAGGAGAGGGATTATCAATAATTAAGAAAACAAAAACCCAAATATAAACAAGATAATATGCAATGGAGGTAAGAAAGGAAGAAAACTAATGACAAACATTTACAAAGAAAATAATTATGGAGAAAAAAAACAGGAGGGAAGATGTAACAACGACAAAATTGAGAGTTGTTCATTGCTACTTAAATTAATCTTTATTCATTTAATAGTGAAATGGAAAAGTACAACAACAGAGAATGAGGAAAAAGTAAATAAAATACAGAATATAAAATGATTTTAAGGGACAGAAGGGGATAAACAGGAATCAGGTCATAAATAAAGTATTCTCATTTTTACAGAAATTAGCAGTTGCAGGCTGTGAGGTTGTACAGTAGGGGGCGGTGTTCCTATTGTTTGCATCCGACATCCGACAATAAAACAAACGAAGAAGAAGAAGGCGCACCACTGCTACTGCTGCTGCTGTTCGGAGTTGATGTGAAACCACTTTAAAGCAGAGCAGTCCAGTTTATCAATGGCCAGTAGTCCATAGGAGTTAATACGGTAACTTCATACCTCAGTCTGCCTACAGCTCACAGACTCAATTAGTTTATGGAGGCTTCCGGGTTCAGTTAGCAAAGCGACAACAGTGTAATTTGTGATACAAACATTCAGGTATTTCTCATGAAATAACAGCACCGAGCGAAACCTCCCAGTTCGGAAAGCTGGAGCTGTTAAAACCTTTGTGGGAAGTATTTACGAGATTTACGGTAAGTATGACGCTTTTACAAGCTTTCTGCTGCTTTAAATCATCTGCTAGTGTGAAACAGCAAATATGGTGTTTAGTTTATTTAAAATCCTTTTCATATTTGAAAAGGATGTATTATTATTCATAAAGGCATTTTTAGTTGTTTTTAAAATAACTCATATTCACAAATATTCATAATTCAAATATGTTTGTTGGCTGAAGTTAATGTTTTAATGCTGTATTTACTTCTGGATTTGTCCTAAAGACATATAAATCAACTTAATATGAAGAAAATCATTAAATAGTCATTTTGATTGCAATATTTGAATTTTCGTCAATATTTAATGAGATTTAAATAGGTAAAGCAAAGAATCAGAAGTTAATAAAACCACATTAAAAACAAGAAAACATCAAATGAAAAACTGAAAGATGCATTTTTAAATGAATAAAAGTGAGCTGCTAAAATTAATTTGACATTGGGAAACTGTCTGAAACAGCAATGTTTTCAGTTTTGACTTAAAGGAACCAAACAGGTTTCTGAAACATGCATGAAGGCAGTGGTCAGGTTAGGTCCACATGGGTTAAACCTGACCAGGAGTTCTGAGATGTTTTTGAGCTTAAAACAATTATTGCCTCACAGATTAGTACTAAACTGAGCCTGATCTCGAGCCTATCCTTTAGCCTGCTAGGTCAACCCTCACCGAACTGGCAGTCGCTGTGTTGTAAAGAAATATTTGGATAAATAGGACTAAATCTGTGTATCGATCCGTTTCAGAGGCATTACAGCAGAGTGACGTTACCCGATGCCATCCCAGCTGTCACCGCTGCCATGGCCTGAGATCTTTGTGTACTGGCTGCTCTCTTTGGGCTCTCATTTGTACTCTTTTTACCAGCTGCACAAGTTCTCCAAAGGTAAACTAGACAGCAGTTGTTACACTGGATTGGATGAAATAAGAATAAGGAAAATGTCGGTGTTCTCTTCTGATTTCTACTTCAGAGCATGAAACTGGTTTACAGAGAGAGTTCCAGTTGGAAAATGGCCTTTTTAAGAGCTTCAAAAGGGTAAGTTAAGAAGTGACATTTAAAAAAAACACCACGACTCTATGCATGGTAATGAAATCAAATTAAGGTTAATCACAAACCTTCATTTGATCTCATAGAAAAACACAAGATGGCACATAATTTGTAAAGTGCATTGAAAAGATTAGTTCCATTTTCTTTACTAATTAAAATCTGAGGTGCTTGGAAATGTTTTCTGACCATCTGTGTCAATAAACTACATTGTAAAGCCACTTTCTCTGCAGTTATAAAACAACATGCATCAAAGTGACTGTAAGAAGGGAAAATGTTAAGAGTTATTAATCCTCAGTATATAATATCTGATTATAATTTTAAATGATAAAATATGAGTTCTTCTCTGTATTAGTCCAGTAATATAAGACCAGCATGAGAGAGGCTTATGTTTTATGAAGTTGATTATTATTATTTTTTTTTTTTTTAAATAAAGGACCTGTCTGACTTTGAGTGGAGTTTCTGGACTGAGTGGGCCAAAAAGTCTTTACTGTGGACTCTAGTCGGTCATGGCGTGTTATCAAGATTGGCGGCCATTTTTCACCCCAAGGTGAGGTGATCCTACGCGACACTTAAAGCAAATACAGTATAGAAGGATAGCTGTATATTTTTTTTTTTTTTTTTTGTCTCTGCAGCTTAAGGTGCTTGCGCTCACAGTGTTCGACTTCTTGGCAGCCAGCAGCTTGCTGGGCTTTAGGGGTGTGGGAGTTCTGCTTCTACAGCTGTCCGTTGCCTTCTCAGTGGCCCAGCTGCGAAAGCCTTCTTTGGCGTGGATCACTAACCTTCTGCTGCTCTCCACAATTCACATTGAGCCACTGCAAGACATCCAGGTGAGCCGTGTGTCCCGCACTGTAGCTTTTTCCTGATGTTTGAGGCTGTTTGTTTGTGTGTATTTATACCAGATATAAGATCAAGGTAATTATTTAGATTTTTGGCTGAGTGGAGGTGTAGATAAAAACAAAAATGCAGATCAGGTACCTAATCAGAAGCTAAAACATTTAATGAATCTTCTTTTTTCTTTTTTTTTTAAAATTTTTACCTGGTACAACAGATCCACGTTTTTTTATTTTCACTGAATGTTATACCCCCAAATAACACAAGAGGGCAGAATATACAAAGAAGATGTTGCGCTATTGAGGCTTTTGTTGAATTTCTTTGGCGCACCCTTCCTCTCTCTGAGCCTTATTGCAGTCTGAATTGATTGAATTCAATATTTTATGATATTTTACGGCTGGAAATGCAACTAACAACGATCCATGCCACAGTGAAAATATTTATGATTTAGTCATAGAAACAATAGATCAGTGCTGAAGTTAAGCAAAGCAACCCAGATCTAAAGAAACCCCTCGGTTAAAGATAGATTTGTAAAGCGATGGCCTAACTTTTAAACTTCTCCTTTTGAGAAGCATATACATTGAATGTACTGTAAGACTTTCGTCACAATTGCCAGTGAATGTGAACCGTTGTGTTGCTCAGAGAGGCTGGTACAGCACAGAGGAGGAGTACTACCTGCTACTTTTCAGCGTTGCCGTCTGTGGCCTGCGATTCATCAGCTTCAGCCTGGAGCACTGCTGGAGCCCTTTAGAGTGCAGTCGAGTCGCGCACCTCTCCTGGCTGTTTTCATACACCTTCTATCATCCTTTCTTCTACAACGGACCCATTATCACTTTCAAAGCCTACGCTGAGCAGGTGAGGGTAAAATTGCCTCTTCTGGTGTTGCAATACAGGCTCGGGGGTTCTGGTTTTAAAAACACTAAAACCAATTTTGGTTGCAGTTGAGCCATTTCTTGTCTCTTTATGTCGTGAACCTTTTGTGATCTTTAAACGTAGGCTTTGTAAATACGTTTTGTTTCGATATAATATGCTGCAAAATCATTTTCATGTTTATCTTTTGAGCTTTTTCTACATTTCGTCACATTACAACCACATACTTAGTGCATTTTATTGGGATTTTGTTACCGACCTATGGGTGGATGATACTGACTTAGGGTTTTATCATGATATCTTGTGGTACCGTTATAAAAAAGATTAAAATGATGATTAAATAAAAAGCTTTTTTAGGAACCTGTATGACTGACTAACACAAATATTGTTCTTGAATGCCGAGCAGAAGATGATAAAAACAACATTTCCAGTAACACAGTTTGGGTTTTTGGGACAACAAGAAATCAAAATGCTTGTATAAGAAATTCTTCACGATAAATGATTCAATACAAGAATACCAATAAATAAAAGTGAACCTAAACAGTTTAGCTGGGAGATCAATACATAGATGCAAAATCATTTACTTGAATATTTTTCATCTTCTTCCATGTTGTGTCACATTTCACTTGAATGCATTTTATTGGAGTTTTGTGAGTGAGTCAAAGCTTATTTGTGCAGCACATTTAAGCAACGAGGCACTTTAAAGTGCTTTACGTCAAAAAACGCTTTTAAAAATCCCATCTTACAGTCAGCAATTTTGAAACCAGTAACAAATGTTTAAATATGTAGAGTGTCGTCATTAAGACATCAATACAAGTATGTTTGCCAATGTTTTGTGACTGACCAAAACACAAAGTGCAGAATTGTGAAAAATATGGAAAAGGGTCTGTGTACACTCCTCTGTACTCTGACACCACTCAAAAAAAAACAAAAAACAGTGCAACCAACCGACTGATGAACACGTCGAAATGTAAAAAAAGACGTTCCATTCCCCTGAAAAGCCCTACATGCGTCTCATATGTTCAACCTTCCCTCCTTCAGTATGTGCTTCCTGTCTCTCCACTGCCAGATGAGAAAGTCGGCCGACGAGAACAGCGGGGAGGAATCTGTCTTTGGCTCCGTGCTGGTCAGATCGGTCCGGGTCACTCTTTGGTGGATCCTGGCAGAATTCATGATCCATGTCATGCACATGCACGCCATCCACTCTAATGAGACCTACATAGAAATGCTTCCTCCGTGGGCTTTGGGTAAGCCTTTCCACTCAGAGCTTGTTGTGTTTCATCGCAGCTAAAACGAGGTGTTATATCCAACACTTTCCTCCCACAGAAGACATATGTTGAACAAAATATAGAAATTATATCTGCAGAAGACTTAGCAGCTTCTGGATGAAGCTGCTGTTACACATTTGCTAATTATCTGTGATTCATGATTTTATTAATCTGATGTGGGCGACTTTGCTCCGACAGCCAGCTATCAGCTCTTTCATTCAGACATTTTCATTTTCGCTTGGGCTGAAACCATTAATCATGACGAATCGATTTATTGGAATGATCGTCAACTAATTTAGCTGTCAATTCACTGGAGTACACAGACTCAAAAGAGCCATTTGCTAAAAGAACAACACCCTATCATGTGGATAGGGGTTCCACATGATTACAGTAATGAAGGCAAAGCTGTACAAAAATATACACATGTTGCATTAAGATTAAAAAAAATGCCTTTTTCTGTAAATATATTCTACTCAAAACTCCTTAGTTTTAGCTTCACTCAGTTCAAATTCCTTAAAAAGAATCCTATTGACCGCCTTTTCCCATCCAATTATTGATTGGTTAATCTAAAAAGATAATCAACAGATGCTGTATTGATGTTAAGTCAAGTGGAGAGGCCTGTGAGCTTTCCACATGTTGATGTTAAAAGGATTTTTTTTTTTGCTACAGATGCATCTTTTACTACAAATGATCAAGCATACTCTAAAGGAATGCTGTGTTATTGCAGTCTCGGCGATAAAATGTTTATTTTATTTTAAAAAGGGATGGCATTATTTGTTTATTTTCATCTTTTATTGCATTTCTAATTTAGTCCAAAACAATCCGTCAGAATCTGCCAATTTTTCATCCGATTAATCAATGAACCGTCAAGTTAATTGACAGAATAATTAACTTAAATAATGGTTTTTGCTTTCAGTTATCTTTTTCATCCTAGTTGTCAAAAACAAACAAGTTCATTTTAAATTTTAGATATACTAATTCGTATCATGAATCATGTCAAACCAAGTTAAAGTCCAGCTATCAATCTCCTGTTGCTCCTCTGTTGCATTCTCTAAATGGACGACTATTCATTTGTCTCTGAAGAACCTGAAATGGTTTCCGCTCCGTGTCTCCTGTCTGCCTCAGGGGGTCTGGCCCTGGCTCTCGTCCAGTTCTTCTACGTGAAGTACCTGGTGCTGTTTGGACTTCCCTCCATGCTCGCCACTTTGGACGGCCTGGTCCCCCCGAAGCTCCCGCGCTGCGTCAGCATCATGCACAGCTTCACAGAGATGTGGAGGTGAGAGCGCTCGTCGTGAAGTGAGTGAGGAGGTTAAAGCCCGGGACCTTTAAGCAGGGAAAAAAAGGGAACTCTGACGTAAAATGTCTTTTAAAGTGCAACTCTCCGTGTTAGCAGTCGGGTCCAG
This sequence comes from Poeciliopsis turrubarensis, assembly GCA_010277015.1. Classification (NCBI taxonomy): domain Eukaryota; kingdom Metazoa; phylum Chordata; class Actinopteri; order Cyprinodontiformes; family Poeciliidae; genus Poeciliopsis; species Poeciliopsis turrubarensis. The sequence continues at coordinate 1,390,095 of VMRN01000016.1, forward strand.
ACTGGCCAGAGAAAATTGTCTCATCTTGAGTCATTACCGGCAAGAGGACAAAGGGTCGTCCTCACATCAGCAGCTGTGTGTCTCTGTGTGTCTCTCTGTGTCTCTGTGTGTGCTTCACACTGTAATGGTTTGTTTGCTGGAACCAATTCACTGAATTTCATTTTTTATTTTTTATTTTTTTAACTAGTCAGCATTTGTCAAACTACAAAGTAAATCAGAAGACTTAAATTACGGATATTTAATTTTTAAATAGGGATTTTAAAAAACATTCATATTTTGTCTTTTAAACATCATTGGCATTCATTTAAGTATTATTGTAAGATGGAGAAGACAATGGAAACAGTGTGAACTTGATTTGCATAATTCTCTGGTTATACTGAACTGCTTTTAAAAAATCCTGCAATTCTTTATGAGGTTCAGTATTTAGTTTGAAGGTAGCACATTAGCACTGCCAGGTTTTGAAACATTATGCTAAGCTCCATTTTGTAAGGCTGTTTTTTGCCAGTGGCTTCCAGATGCAATGCACCAAGTGGGTGAAATATTGATGAAGGAGGTCTACCTCAAAATTTGTTCAACTATACTTCAGATTGTCATAAGTAGTCGGTTGAAACTTGGATGTAAGTTGATGCTCCAACAAGACGATGACAAAAATCTTCAAAAAGGATGTTGGAAAGCCATTATTTAAATACTATTTAGAAAGAAAATGAGTGGATTCTGACTAAAAACCAGAAAAAAACATCCAATTTAAACTTTCTCTGCCGATTCTGCCATAAGAAGCGGTCATTTATGCAGCTAGAGTAATGGAGGAAGCGATTAGTAGTGGTGCATTTACTTACAAATGTTTACATTTGAGTCTTCTGCCACCTGAACGTTAAGCCACAACATTTACCAGAAAAATATCACCTCGTATTTTTAGGTGTTCTTGCTACAGAAGAGTTCATCCCTGTTTAATGCTGAAGGGGTCACAATTGCTCAAGTTAATTGAAAGGCAACAAGTGGTGCCTCTTACAGGTGCATCATGCTGTATACATAAAGACCAAAGACAGTTAAATATGAAGGAAACATTATAGAGGAGTCTGTTATGTTATAATTTTTTTTTTTTTTGGTGACATGACACTATTTGTGTTTCGCACCTAATCTCTGAAAATGTAACCACTTGATATTGGTCTATGCCTGTTAATATGATTTCAAAGTTCATTATTTGGTTCAGCTTTTCTAAGGATCTGCTAATTTTGCAGGATTTTGTTGTTAAATACAACCTGTTTGAGTGTAAGCTGGCTAAATAAATAAATAAAGCTTCCTATAATCCCCTATGAAGCTGACAACTGTACTTCTCTCCAAATGCAGCTAAATTTAAACCTGATTTTATTTGTCAGAAAGCTTCAAAATGTAGCAACTCAGCTTGAGTTTTACCCGACGGCCACTTGCTTACTGCGATAAGTCCAGTCAGCCTTCAGATTTGCTCACGTTTCAGATGCATACATTGTTGCTCCTGAATGTAATTAACCATGAGTAATGCTTCCTTAACTGTGAGCTCATAAAGTGGAGACAGCATGCGTTTGGCTTTGCATGATAAAACGTCCTCTCTGCAGCAGTCAGAGCCGATGTGCTGACGCCGATGCACTCCAATCCGGCTCTTCTGTGCTGAGCTGGTCGATGCCGGCGACATTGATAGAATGCATAAAGCTGTCGGCCGACACCATCGAAAAACCAGTTTCAGTTTATAGATGCTGCCACATCTAATCTTTGTTATGATAAAGCGCCGGCTCACAAACACTTGACACCCGACGGTCTCGCTACAGCACAAGGTTCACGTCGTTGGAAGCTCAGCGTTCAGGTGTTTATGACTTTGTGTTTTGTTTTTTTTTTTATTTCTACGTACAGAGTATACAGTGTCCTTAAACCGGCTTAAATTCATTTGTCTAAAATTAAGGCCTTAAAATAACTTCATAAAAGAAAATATGTTTGCTACAGGTCTTAAATTTCTTCGAGGTAGGGCTATTTAATGTTGTTTCTTTTTTTTATCCTCAAACTTTTTCTGTCAGGCAAAATTTTGAGTCACACACAAACATTTTCATTGCTTTCTATGACTTGAGGTGGGTAAGGTAGCTAGGCTGCTAATATTCCCCTAGCAAGCTAGCTAGCTTTTTGCTGTCTACCTGGGATAAATGCAAATTTATCTCCAGTTGGCTGGTGCTACTTCTGCTGCCAATAAATGCCAGGCTTGGTGTAAAAGAAAAATTAAGCCTGGCGCTGTGGGGGTTCAGGCTGTAGAGAGCCATATGCAGTGTGAGAAGCACAAGCTGGGTTCACAGTTTTTGCTATGCTGGATTGAAATGCAGCAAGTTGTTTTTGTTTGTTTGTTTTAAATTTTATTAAAGGCAAAATTAACAAAAAGTCCCAAAAACACTTAAATTCGACTCGCTGAAACCTGCAGATATGCAAATGTGGGCCTGAAATATCCATTTGTTTTCTGCCCCAGGCACTTTGACGAGGGGCTGTATCGATGGCTTATCAGGTAAGAGACTCTTCACCAGCGCTGGACTGACTAATTCACACGTTGATGCCCACTAAAGATGCCAGGCCATGTCTATATCAAAATTTCTCCGTCTGCTTTTTGTTGCTTTATGATCGCCAGCAGTTTTGCCTGGTGCTCATCACTCACTGCGCTCTAAAGAGCGCATTTCCTGTGGGACGCTGAGCCTGGCAGCGGAGCAACCTTTTGAAAGAGCGTGCCGTTCGCACGCTGCCTGCTCACGTGTTTCCCGATGCTGTATTTCCACGCGCGCTCGCTTTCTCGTGTTCGTGCGGCGGTGAGCGTTTCCGCTGTCGCCTCTCTGCTAACCGCACCGTGAAGAGAGGCCGCCTTGTTTAATATGTGCGTGTAATTGGAGGAGTTTGTAGATTTCTCACTTTCACTTTGGACAACACACATTATTACTCGCTTTTTCTTCTAATGATGCACACTCGGCTGGGCGCAGCCTGCTGGGAGTTGATGGTCTGCTTGTTAGACGCACTTTTCTGCGTTGCAGCGACTCTACCGCTGCACGGCTGTCAGAACACAAAAAAAGTCTGTGAAAGTGGTGCTTGTTTTTTTTTGCTATTCCCCCCCCTCTCCTCCCTCTTTAGTCTGACACGTCCACGAAGATCTGTTTTTCACGTTGTTACACCTAGCAAACTTATTAAAGTAGCTCTAATTCATCCACTCAAAGTCCCTTCCATTTTAATTGCAAACAAACGTGTTTCCATTTTAAGCAAGAGCCCACTGGAAATGGGGTTTTTCTTCTGCTTAATGGCATCGCGCGCAATTATCCTTCTGTAGATGCGAGATGACACAATACCGCCACGGTTCCTCTTCTGAAGACGTTTTAATGCAGTTTCCAAAAAAATTCTGCCGATGTCGTCTGAAGAGGGCCGGATGAGCGTGTAGGTGTTAAACGACGTGCTCCACATGAGTCACTGGCACCTCGTCTCCCTGGGCAGCTAAGTGCCTCATTCTTTGCCATTGCATTATGCTTTCCAGGCCTCCGTGCCACCAGGAAGAAAGAAAGCTCCTCAGGGGTGATTGATTGAGTTATTACATTTGCAACAGAGGATGGACGTTTGATCCTGCAAATAATTTCTTTTGTAAATATTTATATTAGGCTGTAGGTTAAGAGGTCAACCGTAAGAATAGGTTCTGATTAGGTAGAGGTTGAGCAAACAAAAAAGAAAAAAATCACAAATGTTTTTTTTTTTTTTTTTTTTCACTTTACCTGTTTCTGAACCAAGTATGTCACCTGAGAATCTGATAAAACAGCTTTAGAGCTTTTTTACTGCATTTGTAGCCAACAAATGGTACAGCAGAAATATCATATTGTCTTTTCCTGGGTGTTTATGTGACAAGTCGTAGTTGATTAGTACAAAAGATGTCATGATTCCTATGAGCTTCCTCATTTAAAGGGATGGCAGTATGTATTTGCCTGTCATGTTGTGCCATTTTGAAGCACAATCAAGTGACTGTGTTAAAGCTGTACATATCAAACATGACTTAATAGAAATTTGACGCCTTAAAATTAGGTCTCTGTCTCTTTAAGAAGCTCCTTCTCTTTCTGATTCTCCGTCTTCAGAACGTTGCCACAACAATGCTTCTCATTATGCCGTTCACAGCTGTTGTTTGGAGCATTGCACTGAGTAGTGTATATGGTGAGCTCAGCAGATGTTTGCTAATTGTCACGCTCCAGGTGAAGGAATGACATTTTAACATGATAAAAAGCTCAAAAAAGTATATTTTTGCAGAATATTGCGCCTTAAAAAAAATAAAAAATCAAATGCAGCACAGATACTAAAGCTGTCAGGTCAATGAGAATCCCTAAAAGTCATAGATAGACACCGATTAACTTGCATAAAAATCTAACCTCCTTTCTTTTCTGGGTTACATCAAAACAAACCGTCTCCTCTAGTTTGGGAGAGCCAAGCGGTGTCACCTCCTCTCAGGGCCTGCAGATCTGTCAGTCAGCCGAGGCCGTGGTCTCCTTAAAGAGTGCATGGAGCGGCAGACATTTATGGGTCAGGTTTTTCTGCCCCATTGCCCCATAATATTTCGCAGTTCACCAGCTGGGAAATATTGGCCTCACAGCGTGAACCTCATTTCCAATAAAACGCTGAGAAACGCACCGAAAGCAAACTAACGCAAACCTAACGGTACTCGATAAAGACATTAAACTATATTTTAAATAAAAACGAATGTGACCCACCATTCCGGCCGCTGAAACGTTGGTTGTTGTTTTTTTTTTTTAGTGTTTATATCAGTGTTTATAACGTGAACTGAAGCCTCTTATTCTGAATGGCTCTTATCTTCCACTATCTCCTATTAATAATCTGATACTTCTCATCCTGAATTTCCCCACGGTTGGTCTAAAAAAGGACATTTCTATTATTAATGAAGCGTCGACTGTTTTAACGGCAAATCCTCCGAGTGCAGCCGCACATCACTGGTCTGGTTCTCTTCTTCCTCTGTGTTTAGTCTGATGATATTCACTGAAGCTGCAATCCAGAGCTACGGTGACATGTTCTAGTGCAGCACACCACTTCACCTGCGACCGGACAGTATAAATACTGTTCGTGTCTTGTTTGAAACGAGGTCAGGCCTGGTTTAAGCACTATCTCTGGGTAGTCTTATGAAGACAGAGTTCCCCCATTTTAAGGCTTGTCGAAACGGCGGCAACAGCAGAAGCAAGAAAAAGACTTTTTCGCAGAACTGCATAGACAGTGACTGAAAACCAGACTGGGGTGCACTCAAATGCTTTTAGTTATTTTATTACAAATCCTGTTTTTCTTCTGGACAGCCGACTCCAGGAAATTACAGGATAGCCCTGAAAACATCTGCATCCTAGAGGCTTTTCCTTTTATTTTTATATTGCACACCCTGTTTGTTGTTGAGCATGCTGGAAAAATTCCCTATGAAATTTGTTGTAATTTATTTTGGTGCAGTTGCTTGGAGTTAAAACCTAAATAATGCATTTCGCTTGAGCACCAAGGACAGCGAGAGACCATCCAACTGGCCAAGCATACGAAGTCGACATGCATAGCGTTAATGCATGGCACTGAAAATACAAGTTCTGGCCAAACGTTTAATTCAAAGCAGCACTTTGCCATTTTATATGTTGGGCTGTTCTAGTTACTTGGCACCCTGTGCTGCGGTGTTGAGGTTTTGGCAGCGCTTGCAGATAAAACACTGGGATGTCTGCAGTCTCTTGAAGTGTTTTTTTTTTTTTTTTGTGTGTGTGTGTGTGTGTGTGTTTTATCATTTTTCAGCTGCTCTTAAACTTCAGTGTGTGTTTTTGTTTGGCGGCAGAATGAATTTTGTTGACCTAATCCTCGTTTTGAACAATGAAAGTGACTACTGTGGAATCCGGCGGATTCAGGAAGTACCCGTCCCAGGTCTTGATCACCATTTTGATTGTCCTTTTTCCTACTGACGGTGCAGCCATAATGACAAAGCACTCCTCCTGTCTGATGGCTCGCTCCATAAAGCCTGACAGCACGTTATTTGAACCTCCTACATTAAGTGTATTGGTGTTACATAACGGTGATTAGTCGGACGGTCCTGTATGTCTTAAAAATGATCATATTTTAACCAACATCTGTTTACAGCGCCTTTCTGTCCAATTAAATCGCCGATGACGAGCCGACGCCGCCGCGCGTGTTCAGGTATCCGGTTTTCTTGGGTCCTGACGCTCTCCATCTGTTTTTGCTCCGACTTTCATCCGGCAATATGGCCGAGCTGGCCACTCTATTTAGGGCTCAGAAAATGCTGGCTCATCTTTCACAAACATTGATTAGCCACAGGGAGGCTGAGATAATTAGTTTCCAGCACGGGCGCAGAAACTAACACACACACACACACACACACACACACAGAGCGAGATGTTTGTTGAGTGTGTCGCGCTTTTCAGGCTCTGGCTGCTCCTCGCGGACAGATGAGGTGCTCCCAGAATATGAAGCCATTTGTCACCGATTGGTGTTGCATTATGCACATAAAGTGGGGCTATCCCGGGAGCATGGCGCTGCTATTTTTACATACAGTGCAGTCTCATGCATGAATTATGCACTAAATTTTTAATGTTTGATAAAGTAACACAACATAAATACTGCTTTTTCATCTAACCATCTTGTTTATTACCCCGAAGGGCAAACTTACCCATGGAAGAAACGGAAAAAAAAAAAAAACATTGGAAGAAGAACAATAGAGCAGCAAATCTGTGTCAAGGCTTTGGTGTGAAGCTCAGGTTTTCTATTTTTGGATTCATTAACACAGTCTGCCGTATTGTTAACGTCTTGGCAGGGATTTCTGTTCCCTGGAGTGCTTCTGTGCTTTCAGTGGACATTAGAGCCACATTTGACTGTATGAAATTAAAAGAAACAGTGAAAACGGCACGATAGTTTCTGTGTCGGGGCTTCCTCACAATTCAGCGCATCGCTCAGCCTGTTATCGGCAGCAGAGATTTCATCATTCAAGGTATGATGGCAGCATTTTATTTCTAACTTCTGGAATGTTTGGAAAGTGAACAAAATGCTTCAAAATGTCCAAAATAAAATGAAGTGAAGATTTTCTGCAAAACAGCTGAAAGTCACAGAGTCCGCCTTATTATATCCTTATATACGGTATGCTGCCTGTCTTTCCCCTTTTCTCTCATCAATAAAAGCCTCTAGCGCTGAGAAAAATCTTAAAGGTGGGATATTATGTAAAATCAACATTTTGAGGTTTATATTATGTTCTAATGTTATTCCGTCACCCAGAACATACCTGGAATGATTCTTCCATTCATGTTTGAGAAATCCTTGTATCTCCCATGGCAACCATTCAGGGATGTCTATATATATATATATATATATATATATATCTCACAAAGCTCCACCTTTTTCCACAAAACTTCTCCTTGGAGTTGTAGTCTCCAAGCTGATCTTCCACCTCACAGAGCGACCCTTGTCCCACTCCGCTCCTCCAGACTAGCAGCAGCAGCAGCAAACGTCTGCTGAGCTTATTGTACAAACTAACCTGAGTCCAAAGTGGTTGTAAATGGCTGAATAGAGCCTGGCTGCTCAGGAAATGCTTTTTGTTTTTGAATGGCTTTTCTGCTTCATCTGGTGTTAATTTTAAATCATTTTTCTGACGGCGAGGATAGTAAACTTCCCACAGTAATAACTTCCACACCAAAGATTATTGAAGTTATTCAAGCTTTGCTGACACTCATTAGAAAAATGTTGGAATTTTTACGCCCTCACCGCCAGCTGATGTCTTGGTGCATGTCTAATTTTTATTCCTGTTTGTTGTCACATCTGTAATATTCCCTGTATTTTGTCTTGTGAAACCCTTTAGTTTTTATTTTTCCCAGATACATCTACGTGCCTCTGGGTGGCTCCCGCCACGGTCCTCTCTCCAAAGTGTTTTCCACCGGCGTCGCCTTTGCGTTCGTCTGCTTCTGGCACGGCGGCCAGGACTACCTGCGGTACTGGGCCCTGATGAACTGGGCCGGGGTTCTGGTGGAAAACGCCATCAGAGCTCTCTTTGCCTCGGCCCCCCTTCACTCCATACTTGTGAGTTTCTAATCAAGGCGTCAAATTCCAGCCGTGCAGCAGCAGCTCCAACAGATCCAATTTCACCACGAATTTTACAAGGGAGGAAATCATTAGCAGCATAAGTCGCGTTATTACATTTAATAAAGCAGACTGTTGATCGGCTTTACAGAGCGCAGACAGCAGACGAACCCATTGGGCCTCGTCTAATTGGTACAACATCACTGTGAGCCGTTTGCATTCCATTAACGGGAATTTTCTTGGCCGGCTTCCTTTGGGAGTCGGCTCGTCCTCAAAATAGTCCTAAACTCTGATGGGGCGCCGTGCGATCCTCCCAGTTTACGGTCACATGCATCATTTGTTTCGGCTTTTTGGGTTCTCTCGCAGACTAACAACGAGAGCGTCTCGTGGTCTTGCTTATTTATTTACTGATTTCCCAGGAGCAGAGTTTCTCCTTGGCGATGCGAAGGCGCTGCGCCGCCCTCCTCTGCGCCTTCTCGACGGCCATGCTCATCCTGTCTAATCTGGTGTTCCTCGGGGGGACGCACGTGGGCAGAATCTTCTGGAAGCGCGTCTTCGTTCAGGGTAAATTGCACCTCCACAGAGACATTGCATGTTTTAATCCCACCGTGTTGTTGGGGGTGATTTTTTTTTTTTTTTTTTTTATTCATAGATCATCAAAACCGAATCTTTGTTCTGAGACGGCCCGGAGCTAGATGGGAATTAAAATTGTGCTGCTTTATGCTCTAATATTTATCCACGCAGGTGCACAGAATAGCCTCCCGCTACTTCGAGCAAAGACCCGAAACTAACAATTAGAGTCGTGAACGTTGGAGGGGCACATCTGCTTCGTGGATGTGCCAGGGCCTATTTTGCTCCCTGCGGTTGTATTTGGTCCATTTGGTACCTAAAGCGAGATGGCAGGCCTTCCTGAAGCCTGTCCATTAATGATAAGCAGTCTAATGTGCGCTCACTGCTGGGCCGGGGCGCCGGGAAGGAGATTCAGAGCTGAAAATTCAACCCTTCGCCTCAAGAAGTTTGATTATTTTAAACCTTTCACGTGTTTCGGCTTTAGAAGACACCGAACCTATCAGTGACATAATAAAGCCTCTAACTGTTTGATGCAAATTTTTAAAAACTGTGTTTCTTGGTGTAAATGTAAGAACTTTTAAAATGCTTATCAGTACTTCACACATTCCTTATACTGCGTGTCAAACTCGAGGCCTGCGGGCCAAATCCGGCCCGACGTGGCCATTCATGTGGCCCTCAAGACGCTGGAAGGGCAGATGAGAAGAACTTCAAGACAGCAGTTGTGTGCTTAAATGTTATCGAATCAATCAAACAAATCAGTTTTTATGGGTCTAAAATTATGTTGATGTGAAAAGAAGCTCAATATTATTGAATTTAAAGAATAACTCAGTAAAAGCCGTGTATTTACAGTTTAATGGATGACTTTTGTCAATACGTTTGGCGCTTTGGGGACATTCATGCTCTTTTTGGGACGCAAAATGAAAATATACTGATCATTATGGCGAAATGCAGCAATAGGAACCACAACTTAAATATTCACGAAATTTAAAACTTGATTAAAATAAAAATAGTTACTATTATCCATACTGTGAAAATCTTTTTTTTTTTTTTTTTAATGTTACAGGATTCTTTCTCGTGAAGAATATATCTGTGGTGTGACAAAATATTTCTTGTGGAAGCTTTTTGTAGGTAATTTTTGTAATTAAACATCTGTCAAAATGTCGTGATAGTAGTATATGAGCCAGGTAATCTGTAAAAATCAAGCTCATCTGCCTGCTTTTTATGCATCTGCTGTTATCTGCTCCTGGTCAGAACCAGCCAATCAGAGGCAGGAGGAGGGTCTTAGTGCTGTCAATCAGGCTCTTCTACGCTCCCACTTGCTCTCAGGAGACTGCAGCTAATCCTCAACAAGGAAGCTGGCCGTGAATGCTAAGGCTAGTTAGCAGAGCCACCAATGATGGCGGATGAATAGTTTACCTGCAACAATAAGTTGTTTCTCCGCCTTGAGCAGCGCGTACACGAGGATTATTATTAACAGCTCTGGTCGCCTCCTCCTGGCTCTGATTGATTGTGTCTGTGCCTTGAATTCAGTTGTTTAATTTTGTTTTTCATCTGATTAAAATGTTGAACTAATACCCCAAAAACAGATTCAAAGGAAGAAATGAGAAATCTGAAATGTTGACATGAAAAATCAGTAAGACGCAGGCTGCAGGCTGCAGGCAGCCTCTGCTGACAGTTTACTTGTAATCATTTTCTCTCGCTTTGCATCGCCGCGCATGACTTCCACCTCGTGCTCTTTCTGCCACCGGATAAAAAAAAAAAAAAAAAAATCTATAAAAAATTGCAGACCAAGTGTGAAGATGCTTTGTCGCCGCCATTTCGCAGACCTCAGATGAAGGTCACATTCCGGTCGTGAGATAAGTGGTGACAGTAATAAATTGTCTCGCCTTCTTCTTCCTGATCTGTTTTGAACTTCTGTGGAGTTATAAAGTGGAACAAAGCCACTCGGGTTTGGAACATTTTTCTCATGAAATATTCGGATTATTGGAAATAATTTCAGAATCCACTCGGGTGACTCAGGTCAAGAATAAACGTACCCGCCGCCTGCCGCGCGTCCGACGTGTTCTCAAAAAAATAAATAAATAAATAAAAAAAAATCATGGAAGAATCTGCTTAGTAACCTTTCTGTTTTTCTTCTTCTGCTCTGAATGTAACTGATCCAGCACTTTTCATGCCCTCTGGTGTCCACCAGGAGGGTTTGATTACCAGGAGATCAATGCTTCCAAATCAACTCGACTGGGATTTTCACTTGTTCTGGCAGCGGCGTAATTGCTCTCTGACCTCTCTGGGTGAAGTCTGCAATTTCCTGTCTGCACTGTGCGTCTAAAGTTGTTCCTGCTGCCCGTCTCTGTGGGCCGAGCCCATGAACAGAGTGTGCATTTCTCCCGTGTCCCCTTGGGGGGAAGGACTCTAACGTTACAGTCAGTGCGAAGGGCTGCTCTGATTCTCCCAGAGGGCAGGATGATTATTAAATTTCTGCAGGCCCAACCGAAAGCTGTTTTGACGGTTCGTCTGCGTACGCCTAATGAAATATTGGCAACAAGATTTATTCCCTTGGTATACAGACTGACTGTACAACAGTTGATGACAATCCATCAAATAGCAACTAGAGCAAATTGTCTGGAGCAAAAAAATGACGAACTAATTGACATTCAGCTCAACTCCAGCAATGAGATGGGAATCTTTATTTATTTATTTTTTTGTTTAGTGTGCATTTGTTTGGCCCATGTTTAGAGAATTAAAGCAACAGTGGATGTACTCTAGTAGTATTTTGTTCTGGAGACTGAGACGGCCGTGAGAGACGGTTTATTTTGAGTCTGGGAAAACGTTTCTTTGTCGATTGGCTCACATGGTTTGGGCCATTATCCTGCTGAAAGACCCAATGATGACCCGTTTTCACCTCACCATACCAGATTTAAAACCTCCTGGTATTTCAAAGCGCTCGATGTGCCGTTCAAGGCAGCAAGTGCCTTTTTTTAAAAAAATTATTATTTATTCATTCTTGAAAAAGAAAACTGAAAATATGTTTTTTTTTCTGCTGCACAAACTGGTTTCTGTTCAGGCAAATCCAAATATTACTGTTGTGTTATCCACGACCGGATCCTGTTTAACAAAGTTTGTTTAACAGGGGTTTCAATGGTTGTGATGTGTAGAAGGCATCCAAAGTTTTTGTAAACATCATCTATAATTCCAAATATCATTATATGACGGAACCGCAAATTTGCTTACGCTGAGTCAAATAAAGACAAAATACTTGTTTTCAGCTGAAAAGTAAAATATGTGACGTATTTATGACCATGCTTGCTACGTCATTAAGAAGATTTACATTTTCCACTGAAAATCTCATTCTGAAAATCACAAAAAGCGTCCGTCTGCATCATCTCCACTTGCTGCAGGGCCAAATTTACAACCACTCAAAACTATTCCGACTTCAGCGCAGTTATTAAAGGGCCGGTACGATTATTGATGCTGCAGCATCTCTGTAAAAACAATTATGCGTAACCACCGAATACATTTACTCAAATTTTAATGTGACGACTGCAAAAATGATGTTTTTGGACACTTATTTTCCAGAGTTATGCTCGATAGTCACCTCTATTTCCAAACAAAATATAAAACTTAGTGAAAATAAAGCGTCTTCTCCTCATTCTCCTGTTTGAACTGTTCGCTGCAGAGAAGTGGCTGACAGCTCAGCTGCACTTTAAGCAGCTCATGTGTATGTGGATTAGATTTTGACATGAATAGAAGAGAATAGACCCTTGAAAAGCATTGTGGGTGCAGGTGCAGGTTACTGAGATCATTTGGACGGAGGCCAGCATGGGAGGAGGCGCAGACGGCCATCCTTACCTGCTGCCTGCTCTCCAACCTCCAAGAATTGGCTATAAACAGCAAAAGAGGAACAAAAACGCGTCATTGCAGAGCCTGAGTGAACTGAATATAAGCTGAGCAGATCAGTATTCATTTATGTCGAGGAGGAAATGATGCAAACAGACCTGATTAAGTCGCTGCGATTGTGATCGCCAGTACGTTGCTTCTCGTTTCAGGGTGGTCCACCGTCGCTCCGCCGATGCTCGCCTTCCTCTACTGCTTTGCTCAGGTTGGACTTGAGCGAACGTCTTCCCCACCGTGAGTCACCTTGACTTCCTGGAAACGTGAGAATCCCTGCTGCCGGACAACCAGGGCAACCCGCAGAGCCGCGGCGACCTGGCCGAGAGCCACGCCGAGTGTCCGAAACACAGCCCAAAGTTCTGCTGCGGAGCAGAGCTGCACCACAAAGCAAAAAAAAAACAAAAAAAAACCAACAAAAGCAAAAACGCTGGACCAAGGAGTGCGTCTTCATTGTACGGCTTTGATAACGTATTGCTCAGTGGTGCAGTAAATCAGAGAAGTGCAGTGTTTACTGATAAAAGCCGCTGGTCGGTAAGAAACCTGACCCAGGTTCTGTTCTATACACATTCAGTCAGGATGTAGCAGACATGACATCACACTAAAGTGTTGGTTCTGGTCTTCTACATTACAGACACGATGGGAAAAGAAAACGTCCCCAGACTCACCTGGGGACTGCTGAAACTGCTGAAAATGTCTAACTATCAATGTGTCAAATGTCCATAATTTTAATAAATATTACAATTTAAAAAAATGCTATTTTTTGCTATTTTATTAAGTTATTACACGTTCAAAGGACGAGACAAATTAAATGTTTTTTTTTTCGTTTGTTTTTTTTAATAGTAGCACTTTATGCTGACAAGAAAAAGAACGACGGGCCATCATGAAGCGTTAAATGTTTGATACACGCGAACGTGACGCGTTTGCTTGTGCTGTTAATAGTAGTTGGCTTAATAACAGAGACGAGCAGCAAATCTGGTTGGTTTTTGAATATTGTACAACCAGAAAACAACCGAGTTTCCTGACGTTTTCTGTCCAAATCAATACGGCTGGAGGTCCACCAGCGTTCCTTCAACCATAGTTTGAGAATCTTATCGGGGATTTTTAGTCACGAATTTGAAAACGGCTTCATTCGTTCCATTAAACTTCAGTTAGAAATCTCCATCAATAAGAAAACGTCATTCTGACCTCAAATGCACAATCTCTAAGCTGTTCAAACTATTTAATCAAGATAGTTCCATGACTTACTGGGATTTAAGTCAAACGTGTTTTTCTAACATGATTTGCAAGCAATTAATTTGATTTGTGTTTTAAAATGAACTCTCTCTGTAAAGAAGCTGGGGTCGTTTCCATTAGCTGATTTTCTTTCTGCGGGATTATCACGTCTGTGGCAGTAAGTTGGATCAAGGCGAGCCGAGGGTCAGCCAGGAATCCTCTTAAATGAGCGCAAAACCGCCAGCTTTATCTGACATAAGAAGCTCACGCTGAAGAATACACCTGCTCGGCTCCAGCGTCTTAAAGATTAGTGTTTACCGTCAGCAGTGGAGCCAAAAACAGAACGACGCGCCTCGCGTGATTCGCCTTGTGGGGGGAGGCAGAGAGAAAGGATCCAGTATGTATAAAATATTTATTATGAAGAGCACAGTATGTCACATTTCATAACAAAGAGCTCCCATTGTGCTTGAAATAGTACATCTCCCAACACAGGACGTGTTAACATAGAGGCATGTGCATAATACATACACCAAATTCAAACTTTGCTCTTTATATAGAATCCTATCATTGCTTTATAACTTGTGCATATGTTTATATCCATATCTTCTTCTTCTTTTGTTTTGTTTTTTTTCTTTTAGGCAGCTTTCTAGAGCTGACCACAAAAATAGATCTTTGTTCAAATGATTTCAGTGGAGCGACGCTAATTTGGATCATGAACGCCGCTTTTCTGTCTGCAGGCTGGAAAAGGAGTCGGGCCTAGAGGGGAGGGGGGGGGGGACATTAATACAAAGGCACGAGTTTGCATGCTTCTCCAAGGTAACGTGAGGGTCGATGAGATGGGTTAGTGCAGTAGTTTAAGCATTTCCATCACAAGGTGTGTCTAAATGTCAAAGCGCAGAGCTACATATTGCTTTTAAGGATCTGAATTGTTAAATATTTATGGCCTTCAAACAAGAAGAGGGCAGGAGATGACTCCCCCGGCCCCCACAATCTGTTTCCGGGCTTTTTGGACTCTAAATAGTGACGCAATCTCGAGTTTTCAGCTAAAAACCAAACGCTAGTTTTACAATTAAAAACGACGCGATTTCATTAGAATCTGACAAAGGCAAAATGCCAGTGTCCTACTAACATAACATGAAAATACATAGTCAAAGTGATAATAGAAGAGAAAAGTTTACAAACCATTTCATTCATCTGTGTCAGTGGTGAAACAAAACAAGTCTAAAGAATAATATCGTTCACATTTTTTTTTTTTTCCTTTTTTCAAAGTACAAGAGAAACATCTGTTGTAAAAAATAAATATGCTCTTAGCTGGATCAGGACAAAAGTAAAAGAAAAGAGGGAAAACATCGCCTCCTTAATGTTCATAAAAGTTCATGTTTTCATTTCAAGTTCTAACATTCAAAGATATACAGTTTCAACCCCCTGACTCGGGGTTTTCATCTTAAAGCTGTCACTGTGAGACTCAAAATCCTCTCATCACAACAGAAATCATCCCATTTACAATCACTTTCACCGCCGTGAAAACCGTTTTACATGCTCGACGAAATCATGTCATTTCAGCTTGAGAAAATTAGTTTTTTATATATGTATATATATATAAAACGAGCTTCCTTCCGTCCGTCGGATGGGAAGGTGAAAAATCAGGACATGTTTGAAAGACTTTAGTCCTGGAAGTCCAACGCCGGAGCTCATCACTCCGGCTGGAAGCAGAGGGGAAATAATAGCCTGGCTGTAGTCAGGGGCTGTTAGTCAGGAGTGGTTGCATAGTAAGATGTTCGTGTCAGGGGTCAATACAGCGAGTGCTGCTGGAACACCAAGAGTGAATCCCTAATGTGTGGGAGTCGAGTCTGTGGGACGGCCAAACGCGTTTAGCTGAGAAACTAAATGAGCTTTAATCCAAACGAGTCAAAGTGTGAAGGCGGCCGCCGCCACGGAAAGAATTCAAATGATAGTGATAATAATATGACTTTGTTTCAGCTTTTATATTAAAACCTGCAACAAGTAATGCCTACAAGCTGCCGTTTCTGCGTTTTCGGCAGCAGTAATTAGTCAGATGGATTGAGACAACACTCCTGTCTCAATCCATCGGCTCCGAGAGCGTTTAGTCAGGGTTTCATTTTCTTAAAGCAATTTCACCAGAGTGGGCAGAAAATAAGCCTCTAACGCTGCCGTCCGTCCGCGGGGAAAACGTCCGCCGCCGTCAATCAGCCTCACATTCCAAACTCAGCTGTTCCTGATGCACACCTGTTCTTTAGAAACGTGGACAAAGTGCCGCCGTGCGCGTTTCCCGCCGCCCCCAAAGACGACGCACAAAAAGCTTCCACGCGCAAGAGCGTCATGTTAGAAACAGGAAGTTCACTTGGCTTTGATTGGGGTTTCATTTGGCAGAGCAACACAAAGCAGTGCGTGACAGTGAAGTGGTGGGAAGGTTAGGATTTGTTTTCACGTTTTCCCTCTTTACTCTGATAACCACAAATAAAATCCAAAGCAAATACATTAGAGAAGCTGCCTCTTTTAGAGGACATCATGTTATGGAGAAGCAGGGCCGGGTTATTTGGTCAAGTTTGGCCTTCATGGAAGAAAACAGAGAGAAAGCAACAACTATTTACACATTTCAACATCCATGCAAATAACTAACCCTGAAAAAACCATCTCCATGGTGACAGTTGGCCATGGCAGCATAATGCTGTAGGGAAGCCTTTCATGAGAACATGGATAGAGCTGAATGAGGTGAAATCCCCGAAGGAAAAACTTGTGGAAACCTAAAACATCATGAATACCATCCTAAAGCCACAGCTGTAACAAAGTGGGTTTTAAGCAATATCCATACGTTAGGATGGCATAGTCAAAGTCCCGACCTAAATCCAATTCCCATGGGGGATCAGACTTGGTGTTCTCCACCTAACCTGATTGATCAGGATTTATTTTAGAAGGGATATGGGGGAAAAAACGTGTCTGGTTGAAACATAACGCAGAGGAAACGTAGGTGGAGGATTCGGTTTGATTTGCTGTATTTGTGGTGAAAAGTAAAAAAAAAAAAAAAAAATTAAAAACCTTTTCTTCCACTTCACATTTTTTTGCACTACTTTCTGTTGTCCCATCGCATAAAAAAAAAAAAGAAATAAAATACTTTATTTGAACTTTGGCAAAGTTCAAGGGTTATGAATAGTTTTGTTATTCATGCATTATTTCTTTACTACATTTGTCACCTGTGTCTCATAAACTAAAATTCTGCGCATCAGAAACATCCTCCTTAGTTTCCGTCAGATCTGTCAAAAGAAAAGCCTGTGATAAATTCACATGTAATGAGGTTATTAAATGGTTTAGGATATGTCAGAGATGGTTTTGATCACATTTTGATCTTCCTCTACATAATTCTTATCCTCAAAGTGTTGAAATTAGCTGACTGATCTCCCTTTGATCGTCATCCTTAAACGTGACCAACATGTTTGTGGTTTGAAGGCGTTTTGGGTTTTTCTTCTACCCAGCAACCCAATCGCTTGTAGAAGCAGAAAAAAAAAAAAAAAAAAAAAAAAAAAAAAAAAAACCCTGGCACCAAACCAAAACAAGTTCTCCCTTCTGTGAAGACATCCCCGTTTATTTATGCGAGCTTAATATTTAATGAAAATGGAGACAACGGAACCGAAGCGTGGCTTTTCCCTCCGCTGTGTCCATTTCAGCTCGCCTTGCAGCTCCTTAAATAGGGGAAGAAAAAAAAACATGCAGGGAACACTAAATGTTCATCTAGACAGTAAATATTACAGAGAATTGCTTATTTTAGTCACAGAAAATTACTTTAGCTGTAATTTTAGATTCGTCAAACTGTAAATTTTAAGTCGGCTCAAAATGACTGGACTGTGTGATGCATTTCTGTAGAGCCATAAATTACGGAGCATCTATTTGGGGTTTTAATTTGCGCCAAAAAATGGCAGGATTGGTTAAAAATTCAACATATTTGCCGATAAATTTTTAACTCTCATCCATTTGTCAATTATTAGAAGGTTTTGAATAAAGCTTCAGCTCATTCTTTTTATTCAGTCCTTCTTGGCTGCATTTGGTGAATATTTTTTTTCTGACCTGAACATTTTATCTTTGTCCTTGTTTATTTTTTACATTTCTAATATTCAAGAACTACACTCGTTCTTTTTGATTTCTTGTAATTATGGAATGCAGTGAAATATTTAAAATACCCATGTACCGTTATATCGAACGTGTTAGAATGTGTGTTTTTCTGATGAGGGTCATTTGTCAGAATAAAACAATTGGCTTTTAAAAATAACCTTTAAGCAGGTATTAAACATTAAGCCCACATTAATGTATTTAAAGCGTCATCTTATTGCGCTCACGTAATCTAAAATGTGTTTTTCCATCATAATTAGTAGAAATAAAGGCTTAAATCATCGGGGTGCGTCACTTCTCAAAGTAATATGTTTCACTTAGTGAACTGAGTTATTGAAATCAATAACAATGTTGCCTAAAAATATAGTGACTATTATAGGCTCAAAGTAAGATAAAAACAGAATCAATTTTGTAGTGCAATCTGCAGACTTCTCACAGTCAACTATGTGTCAGATATGTATATGAGGGGTTTTTTTTTATATTAAATATAAACATATAAGTAAATGTCAATTAAACATTTACCAATTTGCATCAGATGAGCGGCAAATTGGTTATTGATGTTTTTGCTGCATCTCGCGTTACATTTTAAAATATTCAGTTGAAATCAAATCGAAATCTGAGAAAGCCAGATGACCGTCTCGTGACTTTGTGAGCCGCTGATGGGTTGATTGACAAAAACTGAGCTAAACAAATAAATGTGTACTTTAAGGCAACACAGAAACAACACCAGAGTGCAAATGTATCACTATTCTTGAAGTAAATGTCTTTGAGTGTATTTTCATTCAAGATGTTTTTTTCTGCGTTGACCTGGAGTATTTATGCTCAAAAAGACCTAACTGAAGGCTTTGCCTCCTTTTATGAGAATGATAAACATTTTTCTGTAAAATAATCCTTTTTGTTTTTTTCCAGCAAGAGAAGCTGATCTCAGCTTTCTTTACAAGTGTTTACATCCAACAAAAACTGTGAGACATAAGTATTGTTTTTAGGAGTAGAGAGAGTTTAGGAGACATTTTGAACTATTGGGCTGCAACACAATGTCACTGTTCTTTTTTCCTTTTTGTTTTTTTAAAAATAAGGGATTTTAAAAATTATAAAAATAAGAATCATGCAGAAGTACTGAAATGCATCATGCACTGCAGCAGGGAGTTGAATCTGTGACACTGTTATGTAATGGCGGGTTACTATCATCAGATGCAGATTACCCAGTGGATTTATGCGACATTATGTCAGCACTATTCTTCGATAAATACACATTAGCACATATTATTTTAGAAACATCGTCCCAGTGGGCATTCCTTTTCTAGGCTCAGGAGATTTCCCAAAGACGGTAAGGTGCGGAGCCGCAACAAACGCTGCAGTTTGCATTATCAGATTACCCAACACATCCCCAAAGGTAAAAGAAAAAAAACAACAAAAAACGCATAACCTTCGCACAACAGTGCATCATGTATATGGCCGCAGCGCTCCCAGATGAGATTAGCGAATGCTAGACTTCAGCAAAGATGGATAACTTCCTCACTGCAGGCTCACTGGTTAGCATTTAAATTCATTTTCTATCTAGCACATCCATTAGTGCTTTATGCAAATGATGTTGTAATTTCTGCTCAAGAATGTTTTTTCCTTTTTTTTTCCTCCTTTTTTTTGGGGGGGGGGGAAATCGGATTGCCCCGGCCAGAGTTATCTGTTGTATAATTCATAACGATCCCGACAGATTTTAATAAGAGATGCGTCTGAGGAAATTACAGCGAGATTGTTCTAACATCTGGACGGAGTCGGCTCTTTCTGACTGAAATAATGCAAACGACTCGCTGTGCAGCTTCAATTAATCAAATAGGGCCCCCGTCTGCAGTAACGGGGCACACATCTATTTTATATGACATGCAAAGAGTTTCATACGAATGATTCAATAACAAACCAGCGGGTCATGCTGCCTCCATTGGGGCTTCTCAACAGTTACGACTCTGCAGTAAGTTCAGAGATAAAAGTCGAACTAAGCATTTTTTTTTTTCTTTCCCCCCAACATGGCACAGTGGAAAAATAAATTATGTACAAACATTTTTCTGTCATTTGTTACATAACCTTCAAGCGTTGAGTGCTACGAACACCGTAACCGCGTTAACCAGCAGGCACACCTCGTGTTAAGGTCGGTGGGTCTCTCAGACCGCGCCTATTGCGGATGGGGTGCCGTGCGCCGCCTCAGCTATCCGAGCAACCTCAACATCACTGGATTCCAGCTGAGCTCGCGGGCTGCCATTAACCTGACAAGCGCTTCTGTTCCTCATGAAAAAATGTCCTCCTTGTCCAGTTCCGGCGAGGTGGGCCTCGAAATGTCAAAAAGTGGCTGCTCCGAGCCGGTGCTGGACTTTCTGGCTCTGAGGAGTGTGAGCACTTCGGCGAGCTGCGCCTCCAGGCCGGACATTCGCGCGCCCAGGTTCTTGATGTCCTCCTTCAGCTCCATCTTGAGCTCCTGAAGCGAGGCCTGGAGAGTCTGCTCCGGGATGGGGTAGAAGGCATGCCTGGTTTCGGGAGGCTGGGCGGGACTGCGGTCCTGAGGAGTCATGCGGAACTCGCCCACTTTGTCCAGGCGTAGGTCACTTTTGGTGATCCCGCTGTCGCACGAATCCGTCTTCTTGAGGGTGGTGTGCGGCTCGTGCTCGGTGGTCCGCTCGGGTAAAGTCTCCATGGACTCGGCTTTGGCCACCTTGTTCCAGTTGTCGGCTTTGGCCATGGACTCCTTGAAGCGGCCCCAGCCTTTGACTTTGACCGGCTCTGCGGGTCGGCACGCCGCCAGAGCAACTGCTGAAGGCACCTGCAGTTTCGCCTTGTCCGTGGGGGGGCAGCTGGTTGGCGTTGACGGCGAAGGGGCTGAGGAGGACGGTGTTGCTGGGCTTTCTGTCACCGTGACGATGCTGGTAGTCGTAACAGGAGCTTTCACCATCGACACGTCCACGTAAACCGGGCCCTTCTCGACGTCCTGTTCGTTGAGTTCCTGTTTCTGGGTTGCCATGCGGGCTTCCTTCTGCTGCCGGAAGCGCTGGAAGAGTTTCCGTACCGGATGATCCGGAGGCAGGTTCAGAGGCGCTTCGTTTTTACGACGCTGCCGCTCCTCCTCCTCCCGCTTCACATCGCTGATCTTCCGGAAGACAATCTGCGACAGAAGTTACAGAGTGTTAGGCATCATGTACGTCTGGTTGATAAAGGTTTTGACCAGACAAAGAATTCTGTTCTTTAATGGGGATTTTTCTTCTTCTTTGTTTTTGCCCGGTATAATTTCCACACTTGGACCACATAAACATTCTTTTATTAGGCCTTGTGCGAGCCATAAACCAAAAATTAACGCCACTCTGCCAACGTCTATATTTACTGTGAAATATCGAATGGCAATACCGATACACTTCCTTTTTTTTTTTTTAGGAAGTGTATCGGTAGCCTGCGCTAAGCGAACAGGTTAGTTGAACAAAATGAAGAAAATTTCAAATGTTGAAGCGGGAGCAGCTCATTCAATCATTTGGCAACATTTTGAATTCAGTAAAAGAACGTCGACAGTGAAATTATTACTTCTAAACTTGTTCATCTGTTATTTGTCCGAAACCTCTTAACAAAAAAAGCACACACTTTCTTCATTTCTTTGCAGACGCTGCAGTTTTTAAGTTCATTAATGTGGTAAAAGTGAGAGAGGGTTGAGATTTTTTTCTTTTTTTTTTTTACATTTCACATTTAGTTGTTTAATTGGGATTTTACGTAATTGAGCAAACTACTAGATGAATGAGAATTGACAGCAAATGAACACAAGGTTTTCAAAAAAGTTTTACAAATAAAACTTCAAACTGTGTTTTGCGTTCAACCCTCCTGAGTCATTATTTTTGGAGAACCACTTCTCCCTCCAATTACAGCTCAGTGTCTTTTCTGTTGCGTCTGCACCAGCTGTGCACGTCTGCAGAACGTTTTGCCCGCTGTTTTCAAATTGTCTCAAGCTCAGGCAGACTTTTCTTCTAGATTTGACATTTTTATGATGCTGTCTGTTCACTAATGTTCTCTAACACGCATCTGAGACCTTCAAAGGGCTGCTGGATTTACAACAAGCCACTTGGTTTCCCTGCATTTATTTAGGAGTATCAGAGTAAACAGGCTTCATATAAGTGCATGGGACACTTTTCAGCTTTGGAGTTTCATGGATTTTCTTCCTCTTTTGCATGAAATCCAAATAAAAGACAGTAACATTTTCTTGTGACGCGACAAAGCGAGAAGAAACTGTATAAATATTGTGTATTTTTCACATGGCTCTGTCTTAAAGTAATGTTTCTTCAAGGGGAGGGGGAACAAAAACAAGACTTCGGTTTGAAGGCCCGTGCTGACTGTAGAGATTTGTCAGGAAAACTGTCAACATTTCAAAGTGTGCGCATGTTGTAAATGTCACTCCTCAAGAAAACATTTCCCATAAGAGACACAGAAAGTTCACATCAAGCCTTTGGCAAGAATACACAGTGAGCGCACCGGGCGACTGGCTGCTACTGCATCTTTTAAGACACTTACAGTCTTTTTGCAAGCTTTTGACTAAAAACTTTATTAAAAAAAAAGGGTTCTAATGGAAGGAGGAGATCAGAAACGTAATTACGTCATCTTCACGAACTTCAATGCAGCCTCTGTTCATTTAACATCACAACTTTATCAACTGTGTCACGCAGTGGCCATTATGCAAAACGATACAGCGAGTCAAAGCAGCTGCCGCATGTGAAGAAAAGCAGAAGCAGCTCCACCCGAGCAGAGGCAGCGCGCAGAAGAAGGCTGGGTGAAAGCTTCAAAAATGATGGAGCCAGCCAAAATGAGCAGAATACCACATCGACGCTGGTGTAGCCGGAGCCAACAACCTGTCCACCGTCACTACTGCCAGCTTCCAGGAATGGAAATAAGGAGAGCACGCTGCGGGGATTTGTCTACCGCTTAGCAATGCACACAGATTCAGAGACTTAGCAAGAAATAAAATGTTCTTCCAGTCAGATTTGTACTTTGAGTTTGTCGGCAAAAGATTAAGATCGCCAACAAGGTTTTAAAAAAAAAGACAAAAACGGAGCAAAAAAAAAGCCAAACATTAACGTGTTACTAAAATTAGCTACGTTTTTCATTCATTTGAAAAAAACATGAAGGCAGAAATGCTTTTACCAGGGAGAAACAACTTTTAAGTTTCAAATATGAGAGTTTTTTATTAGTATTCTTGGCATGACACTAGCATAGTTACCCATGCTACTATAATCAAACTTGCCAACCAGAAAATTTAAACTCACCAAGCCACTAAAAAACTCTTCAGCTCATCCACGTAAAAACCCACAAAGGAGTGAACGCTTAATGATGTTTTTCCTGGTTTTTGTACAAAACTAAGCTATGACCAATATCTGCTGCTGACTGGAATATATTAATCTTCTTAGCACAGCCAAACGAAGAATATTTCACACCAGTTTTTTGATATTTTGTACAAAGCAGAAAACAATCAAAACATGATATTTAGCAAACCTTTTTTACAGATAGCAGAGCTTCTACCACTGTTTAAAACAAGTACTGGCTCAGTAAATAGTCACAGAATCACAAAAACATTTAAAGGAAGGGAACAAAACTCTGGTTGTCCATTTGTTTAAAGGGTGCAGCTTTAGATGTGATGCCTTAATGCTTTCCTTGCTATACATCCATAATGACACGCTGTTCTCATACTTGAATTCAATATCTTCAATGTTGTGCACCATCAGTCCATTGGTGCTAGTTTTGCATTTTTGAGAGTCACGATTGACTCTCAAAAGCTTATGTTGGCTTTTCTTCTTCTTTATACCTCCGCTTATCATCAAACACGGTGCCAGAAAATAAATCCCAGTTTCCTCACTAAGTCCTTGGTTTTTTCATAGCATTTTGAACAACATCTATTTCTCCCGAAGAGTAAGACAGTTCCATTTCTTTGTTCTTAAAGTCGAGCGGTTCTTATAACTGGTACCTGGACTGCATGTAATTTGCTGGTCTTTTATCTTGTATGCTTAACGGAGGCAAGTCTCACAAGCACTATAGGAGCAGAGTATTAATCTAAATCCCTCAATCCATCTCTCTGAAAACAGTTTCCCCTGCAGTGTACATTTAGGAAACACACCGATGAACAGTGACTCTGATGCAGCAGATGAGATTACTTTTTTATACACAGGCACTTCAATCTTGCACTAACACTCTCCTGGACAGGCTGACGGTAATGATTGGTAGCTACGCGTCAACTGTTGATCACAGCCGTTTATATCTGAGATAAGGACTTAAGTGTAGCTTTAATAAATTGTAAAGTGTTATATGATGCATGTTCTCTAATAAGATTGGTATAAACTAGCTTAAGTGTCTGACAGAGCTAGCTTAGTGGTTATACTTGCAGATTTTCTATGTGAAAATCAAGTGAACTATTATTTATAGAAAGGGGGACGTGTCTTTTTAATTAGACAGATCCAGATGGTAAAGTGGTTGACTTTTTTTTTTGCATTTAAAACTAAACCAACAAGCTCAAACAGCTTCACCAAAAGTGAGAACAAGTGTCTTAACAACCCAAGATTGTCAGTGCACAAGGGGAAGGAGACAAATGGACTTCCTCTTATCTTTCTTGTAAACATTTTACATGGCTTCCTGGGTGCTGAATGGGAACTGGAGAAACCGTTTAGATGAGCGGTGAAAAGTCTTCATGAAACAAGAGAAGAAGCTCAATTGCCCTCAGGTGAAGTGGTCAGGACTCTGATGCCAACACAAGGTTATTCAATAAATTTATGACAGCATTTCTACAGTAGTGAAGCTTCAAAAAGCAACAGAAAATCCGCCTCGACATTTAAAATAAAACTAATAATTATGCCAAAAGTGCATAATACATTATGTTACTAAATATTCCCACCCTTCTGAAAAACTGCTTGGCTTGAAATTTAATGCAGCAGCGATAAATAATTTGCTGTGTGAACATAGAGCAGTGAACTCATCGTTTCACCAGAACCAGCAGCTATTTTATCTCTCTGTGCCCTGTAGTCCTTTTCTTATGATCTGTTTGTTCTGACAGCCTAAATACCCTGCATGCTTTCAAGTCGCTGCTGAGAAAAGAATAGTTCTAGTCGAACCTCCAGTGAATATACTATGTTAGGTGGAGACATTTTTCACTCACAAAGGATTAGGATCAGAATCCATATTGATTTTATTCTGTTTTCAGTTGCGGAGATGAGCTTATTATGAAGAATTCACTTTGGTCGCTCAGACATGGCAACAATGGTTGCTTCTCTAAAATTGAACAGAAGCTAGCTGCACATTTACATGTTAAGCTAATTATAGATTTAAACTGTTGTGTTAACTGGGCATAAAATCCTGAGACCAACTCAGGGAGCAGTCTAACCTGCCGTACCATTTCTCAATGTTTCTCCCTGTGTGTGTGTGTGTGTGTGTGTGTAGGTGTCTCTTCTCATGAACTGTTAGCGACGCTCTCACATGTCTCCCCTCCTGTCCTCCACTTGAGCAGAGCTGCCACGTTCGGCGCTCCTCTGAGTATCTTTTCCCCCCACAGCAGATGCAAAGCTGTGACTGTGGAGCAGCGTCTTTCTTTTCTTTTTGTTTTTTTGTTGTTTTTTTTTTTTTTCCCCTGTCACACACGCAGGGATAGATGAAGAAAATAAAGCTGGATGTGCAGAAACAAGGTGCTTTGTTGTGGGACCTCCTTTTAGCAAATTAAGAGCTGTGTTTTTATCTCCTGCATAGAAACATGACATCTACAACCACACAGGTGCTGAGTGACAAGGGGCTGGCTGCCTCCTCAGAGAGGCTGCCAGGCCTCCTGGCAGGACGAGGACAGATCGAGGTGCATCTCAATAAATTTGAATTTCATCAGAAACTTCTGGGGTTTTTTTTATTGTTTTTTTTTCCCTTTTTAATAAAAAAAATGGAAACATGTTAGTTTATTACACACAGATTGAAAACTAAAATGTTTGATTATGGCTGACAGATGATGAAAAGTTAAAACATCCCTTTCTTAGATAATTAGAATATGACACAAAACCAGCGGCAAAGGATTTGTATTAATATGTAGAAACAATGCGATCAATAATTTACCTTTAAGGAGCGAATCAACTACTGGCATGGAGGCGATTAGCCTGCGGCTCAGTTGAGATTGCTCATCTGTGTTGCTGGCTCTCGTGTCTCTTATCTTAATATCCTGTCATGATTTCTGTGTTCCTGCCATGTTTCGTGCTGCTCTTTTGCTCTGACCCTCCTGCTATTGTTGGCTGCTGATCCCTTCCACCTGTGCTGCTGCTCTGCACTCAGTGTGAGATTGTCTGTCGTCATCCTTGTCATCCTTCCAGCTCTCCATGTCCCCGTTCATGTCCCTGACCTTTTTCTGCCTCCTGACCAACACCTTAGATTGTGGTCTTCGAAATCTTCTCGTCTGTATTGTGAGTGACTCTGACCCTTCGTTTTATGCACCTGGACTCTGAGTGCTGCTTCATGGATTGTGTTTTCAATCTACCTGCCATGTTAACGACTTTTATCGTTTCCCTGACCACTGAGTATCGGACTGTGGATTATTACCTCTGATTCCTCCGCGGTTTGTCCTGAAAAAAGGATCCTGACAACAAGTTTCCCAAAGTTTCTGAATTTTCTGCTTATAGAGGTGACTCTTTTGCAGCATGAGGTCCCGCGGGTGAAACAAACCCCGGTTTTTTCTACTTGATTTATTACATATTTAGTGAAAAGTAGCCTTTTGTGGTTTTGCTTTCATGCTGTGGTTCATAGAAACTGTACAGACCCAGATGAGGTTACATTTTAAAATTCTTAGAATAAGTAAACCCTCAGAAATCATGTTCTTCAAAATCATGCATTTATGTTGGGAAAAGGTTGAACTACTTCTACATTTACAGAACTGGATTTCTGTCATTTCCGTGTGTAAAAGTGTCCAACGTACATCACTCTGTACAGTGACTGTGTTTCAGTGGAAATCCTTTACATGAATCAATTTTATCTCCCCAAAATACATTGAATCATTTATATAAAGAATACATTTCTGTATTAAAAGTGTGCTGGCACATCAACACTGACACATGTTTGGTTGTATATTTTTCTGACCTGGTCAGGATGTCTCATACAACCAACAATATTCTCTAAATTTTAGATTTTAAATGTTGGGGCTTTGCAATGACAATTGTCCTCAAGGTTTACTCTGATACTCCTGTTTGTTCTTCTTTATTTTTATTATCAATGTACTGCAATTTTTGAAGGACCTGTTTCTTATGTGGGGCAATAAATGATGATGGTGGTTATTCAGTACCGTTTCATCACACTGCACTCAATAAGCAGCTCTGCACACTCTGTTCTGGGGTCATCTGCCTACTTTTCAGTATTTTTCTGTTTAAGGCATTCTTCTTGCTCTATCTGCATGGTGTTTTCAGCCTTTTATTCCCCTTGTTGCCAAACACCATTTGTCTTTTTTCCCCCCAACCTGCTCCCTCTCATGTGTCTGTATGTGTTTCTACAACATTCACCTGACCTTTGCTGTACTCATAGTCCCTGTGAGAGCAGGGATAACCATTAAAACTGTCAGCCCATATGAGGAGACGCCAACTGTGCTCTAACTGACGGCTTGCGTTAGAGAGGCGCTCTCTAATTTATAGCTGTAGTTATTTGCATGTTCTTATGTAAACCTAAGGTGGGTCGACACATGAAAATAGTTGGCTCTCTGGAAAAGTCATCACTGATTAATTTACTGAATGTAATTCACCATCCAGACCTGCAGTCAACTCGCTAGAACAGATTTAACCTGATCCTTTGATGTGACTAAAACTGAATTAGAGATTAAAATCTTCTGACTTTACTTTATAAAAACACTTGCTTGTCTTGATAATTTTGTTGAGAACTCTGCCGAGTCGCCCCCCTAGGGTAATGAAAATACACCCCTGGTAAAGATGTCTGAAAAGCCCTACGATACACTGTTGCTATGGCAACCTAAAATCCTAAGATGCTGCAGTTTCCCAACAGTTCCTCACTTTCTGGTGCCAAGATAGGTTTGACCCCTCGTCCCGTTTTATTTATCACAGTTCCGATTGTTTTAAACTTTTTAAAAATATAACTCTGTCTGTAGACAAAGAAGAAAAACATAATTTGAGTTTGCAGCAATAAATCTTACCCTTTCTTAATTTGTCGAGCAGCTTTTTGGATGTTTTTACTGCCAATTTGAGAAGTTGTTTTTGAGGAAAGCCTCTGTGTCATCTCCCTAATGTTTAGTTCCCTTCACAGATTCTCCACCAAATGCAAGTCAATACTCTGGCCACTCCAAAATGTGACCATTACTTCCAGTTAGAAGAAAAAAAAATACCAGAAGGATTAACAATTTTATTTAAAATGGTTGTTTGCAAAAGCTTTTTGAATAATTGTTTAACATTTTCTAGCGTCCACACAGCTCGCTTTTGGAAATCAGCGAGACCTGAATAATCCAAATAAAGCAACGGATGAGTGTTTTGCTCGCGTTGACGTCTGCAGGGTCACTCACCCTCTTTCTCAGGTTGTAAGTGAGCAGCAGGTTCCTGGAGAAGTGGTTGGCGAACGCCGTGTAGAACTCCAGGACCTTCTGCAGGGCGTCGCGCTTAATGACGTGGAGGTCGCAGTAGGTCAGCGCTCTGACGTTCGCGCAGGCCTGAGCCAGAGTCACCTCCTTCCAGAAAACGTCCCCAAACACATCTCCTTTACCTGCAAAGAGACACATTTCAAGACAGAGAAGTTACATTGAAACGTGGTTTCGCAAAGACAAAAGCTAAATGTCTGACGAATCTAAAAAAAAGGATCGACTGCAGTATGAAATTATTGAAGGAATGTTTTAAAATTTGGTTATGCAGTCTGTCTTTCATGAGAACAAATTTAGGTTGCAGGGTCGCTCTCTGGTTTCAGATTAAAAAAATTAAATGCCTCAAGTATATTTTTTTTGTCCTGCCCACAATTTAACTACCAGAAATGTCAGCAAATAATGTATCTATTTAGAGGTTTCAGAGTAAATGGGGCTCAATGCACACTCATAGTTTTTACTTGTAAAAAGTCTTATAAAGCTTTGTTCATTTTAGTTTTACCTCACGGTTGTGTGGTGATTTTTTTTCTGTGTGAAAAAAATCAAAGCGTATAAATACTTTTAGCAAGTTATTGTTTCAAAAAAATAACCTAAAAAAGTAAAGTGATTGATAACCAGTTTTATCACTGAATATATCTCATCTCGCTCACATTTTTGTTTTTCTTATGTACCGTCAGACTTGATTCCTATTATATATCAAGGTTACTACTTCACTGCACGTTGAAGGATGTCGCATCAAAGCAGCTCTTTACAGACGGTTTATGAGCAGCGTGCCATTTTTTTTTTAAATAGATCAACACGTTATTTCCAATAACTTGTACCTGCTGCACCACCATGACATTTACTGTAGACAACAACACGGCAAACGATTTGTTTGTTTTGTCAGATTCATATAATCTGTCTGTGTAAACATACGCTCCTCAAATGGCTGCATTCCCTCAAAGACTTTTAACTCGGTGTCTTTGAGCTAATAATAAAACCGGTTTCTCTTTTGTTTTAATTTATAAAAACATGACTTTTATTAAATGAAATCGTAAAGGAGCAAAAAGAAAAGTCTCCGGCTATAGAAGAACTTTTAAAATAAAGCAAGTTGTGGATCGCTCTGATAACAGGCCTTCAGCTGCTCAATAATGAGATCAAGTAAGTTATTTATTAATGCTGAAAATGACTATGAATTATAGATTAGTCTCTTTTATAAAGGTTGATTTAATGGAGAAGTTAAATGAATACGTGCGCGCTCTGCTGCCGGTTGTGACTCACGCTCAGAACTATTATTAAACGGCTCAACATGTGTGAAAAACAAGAGGCATCACTTCAACATTATGTTTAGTCCAGGAATAAAGATATATTGGCTCCTAGTGACTAATCCTCTCTGATACCAAGAATATCCTCTGATATTTGCTTACAAATATCAGTGTGAAGACACACAACACATGTTGTTTTTGAGAATAACTCTGTTTGGTTAACGAGAAACTTTTTTTCAAGCCATGTGAATGAAGGCCCACATTTTTAATCCTCTTCATTTGTTAATGTTGAGCAGCCACTGATGTCGACGCCTAAAGATCTTTATTTCACAGACGATATCAAACCAGCTACAAATTGGCAAAGCTTTCTAAAAAAGAATCAATACAAACTGGACCCAGCCAAGCGTCCAGGACGTGTCACTGTCAGGAGTGTGTGACACGGGGATCGATCCAAACCCTAGAAGGAGTTTTTCATTGTGGCGTTCTGCTCACAAAAAGAAGGGAAAATCCTAAAGCAATGTCTCAGAGAAAGAGATATTCCTCATATCTGTCTTCAGAAACCCAATCTGTTGACAATTTTCAAAGAAAACTGTGCAGTAATGTCATAACTATATTAAATTGTATGAAATTGAAGCCATTAGCATCTTTCTCTGCTCCTTTGCTTCTGCACGTCATGCGTTCATTGGGATAAATCGTTGTAAAAAAAAAAAAAAAAAAAAAAAAAAGAAAAGCGCCCATGGATCCAGAATAAGTAATGAGGCTGATTATTGTTGAGACTGAAAACGTCAGATTGGTCACAAAGTGCAGCAGAGAGGATTGTGTATCAGACTGGAGCAAACAAATTCTAGTCCAAATCCTGAATCATCACTCAGCAGAAAGTGATCCTGGAGCAGCTCAGTTTTTGCTGCAGTCTGTGACAGTTTACAAAGTGCTACAGCAGAAAAACAGAAAAGCAAGATTAGGAACGTTGCTTCTAAAAGGTTTTCTTGTAATCATGAAAAAACATTGAAGCCAATTTTTCTGTATTGTCGCTGACGGGTTTTTTAAGCTAATGAGCTTCTGAGATAAATAATACAAACAGTATCTGCATCAAAGCTTTAGAAAGAAACGATTTAATGAGATCGAAGCAAATCAACACCTATGCCCCATAGGTCAAAATGATCACTTTGACCACTTCTCCTTTTAGATGTCAAGAAAAAATGCATTATTTCACTTGGCGTAATATACTCCATTGCAGATGTGAGCTTAGTCAGTAGTCTCCAGACGTCTCTAATTTGCTTAAAGAAATGTTTAGCAGAGTAACTAACTTGGAATGCGGCTCGACATTAAGCGAAACTTCACAGTCAAGAGTTCTTCGAAGGCTCACCTAAAATAGCCACCACCTCATCATCCTGAATGACTTCCAAGGAACCAGACACCACAAAACAGAGGCTGTCCACACTTTCGCCGGCGTGGTAGATCAAGTCACCAGGAGCGCAGTGGATCGTCTGAAACTCCATAGCCAGGGCCCTGAGACACCCGTCGCTGGCCAGTCGGAAAGCCGGATGCTCTTTGAAAACTTTGCGGTTCAGGTGAACACAAATATCTGCTCTCATGTCCTTTGGACAAATCTGCAACACCTAGAACCGAGGAAGAGGGGAGAAAAGGAGTTGGAAGTTGGAGAAGACACACATCTCTGCTTTTGCACTCTCAATTACTCTTTCTTGTCATTCCAAATTCGTTTATACTTTGCCTCTGAGGAGGAATATCGTTTAAATGTTAAAGATTAAAATTAATTGCATTAATCTTATAACATTAATGTTGCAAATGAAAAATCAGTTGCAATTGTTGATGCTGCATGGCAACAAGCGTTAATATCTGTAAACTCAAAACAAATTAACAGCCACTGAAAATCATTTTCAGCTAATGCCAGTCAATTTGAATGGGGCCGATTGCAAACGTGGCGAAATCCTTAGCAGAAACGATGCTTCGTGCACAGTCTCACAGGTTTGTCCAGAATACTGGCTCTATTGCCGAAAAACTCAAGCTTAGTCTCATCTGACCAAAGCGTAGGGTTCAGCAAACCAAAAGTTACGTCAACTGGTAGGACAGAAAGCGTCTTTTTTTTCTTTATTGCATCACTTTCTGCATGCAGAAAGAATCAAATGGTTGTCATGGAGCGCTATGATATGCAGGTGCATCTCAGTAAACTTCAATATTATTGAAAGATTAATTTATTTCAATGTTTCAATTCACTGAGTGAACCGAGACATACACAGAGTGATGATTTCAAGCCTTTCTTGTTATCTTTTCCTTCAGTTAATTAAAACACGATACTCTATAACATTAGACCAATAAAAAGAAGCTTTTTAGCACTGAAATATGGACTTGATACTTAATTTAATCTGACAAATGAACCTCATCAGAACACATTACCTAATTCATTAAGTGTGACTGTACTTTAAATCCTTTTGGATTTGCAATTTTTTTCATAAAACGCTAATAAAGCCAGTTTATTTCTCAATAATGACGCTTCTTTTACTTTGATTTATTATTTTTTTCCGTTCGCCTTTTACATAACCTTACAAGGGACGCCAATAAATTGGACTGTGTTTGGATTTATTTCACCAAGTCAGCTACGGTTTGAGTCATCCCAGGATGACTTAAGCACTTATATTTCAGCTTCACAAAAGGGAAGCGTGAAGGTAGCAATCAGCTCAGCGTCTATTTGCCTGCATGCTGAGTGTCACAGAGTGGCATCATGTTGTTCACATACACCTCATCAACGGGATGCCAGGCTGTCGAAACAAATCTCTTTGAAGATGAATGCCAAACAGAGAGAGACTATGTGCCATTTTTAGCGCCGTTAGCGCGGCCTGCAGCCAGAGGAAAAAAAAAAAAAAAAAAACACATGAACTCAGGAAAAAAAAAAAAAAAAAAAAAAAAATCCCAGGGACACAGATGGTTTTAGTTTTCATTAGATTTCAAATTGATCATTAAGTTGCACAGAAATACTGTTGGTAAAAATCTACATGGTTGAAGTTTTGCTTCTAATTTCAAGTGAAAACGTCAAATGATTGGACTTAAGACAAGTGGATTTTAATTACATGCAATAAACTCTTTCTGGCTTCAAATCAACTGAGTGGCTACAGTCCAAATGAGCTGTTTACGGCTTTAAATGCCTAATTTCCAAACACTCAGCTCAATATTACCATCATCTGCATTCAGCTGAAATGTTGGATGTAAATGTGAGCCGGGAAAAAGACAAAATATACTCATTTGATGAAAACATTTTAGATGACGGTAAGGAAAAAACTAGTTTTCTGAAAAAGAAAAAAAAATGGTCTGCACATTTTCATTGAGCAGAATGATTGATAATTTATTTCATTCAAAATGTCTGTCATCAATTAAGTTAGATATAAACGCACCCAAGTTAAAAAGCAAAAGCTCGTTTTGCTTCATTAATAGCACAGCAATATCAAACATGGCAAATAAAGGCATAAAAACATTATGCATTTTCCTTCAGGACAATGCTAATTATTTGTGTTTGAATAACACAAATAATTTTAAAAAGTCCTCCCATATCATCAAAGTTTAAATCTTAGAAAGTTTAGAGTTGTGTGCAAGCTTTTCAATTTACATTTCTACAAACTACATGGATGGGATCCATCTGAACAGACATATTTCAATTATAGAGCTGGTAAAAGATAAAAAGTGTTTATCTTTTACCTGAAG
Source organism: Poeciliopsis turrubarensis (assembly GCA_010277015.1). NCBI lineage: Eukaryota > Metazoa > Chordata > Actinopteri > Cyprinodontiformes > Poeciliidae > Poeciliopsis > Poeciliopsis turrubarensis. The sequence goes on from VMRN01000016.1 coordinate 1,423,518, forward strand.
GTGCATCTGACCTGACGTTCTCCCCAGGTGCCTTTAACAACCCATGCAGTCCACACTCACAGGAATATTAAACCGTACCAGTAAATTATGTGTAGTTAAATGGAATGACATGGGGCGAAAAGTACTGAACACATGAAGAAACGGAGGTGTGAAAGGGAATGGAAAGTCATGACACCAGTGGAAATCTATCAGCAATTAGAAAGCAACCCTGCCAATTAGTGCAAATTAATATCAGATGGGTCAGTCCCAGCGGATGGTCTATAATAAGGTGTCTGATTACCAAGGTGTCATACAAGAAACATCTTATGAAAGGCAGAAATCGGTGAATTCTCTCAAGGCGTTTTTTGTTTTTTACACTAAACCTCCTGACATCATTGGTGTCAGAAGATTTTCAGAGCTACTGAAGATTGTAGTGAGCACCACTGTGCTCATAATTCAGAGACAAACTGAACATCATTATACAATGAACCTTATGAAAAGGGTCACCCTTGTGACCTTGTATTTCAACATAATCCAACTGCATCCTGTAAATGGTGGTTTGCCAGTTCAAATCCTGCTCAGTCTTCACTCTCCCTACTTGCTGGTGGTGGTCAGACCGTAACTGAAGAGCAGCCGACAGGCACGGCCACTTCATCCACCGTTTCTCTCATCCAGACACGCCATTCACTGCGAAACAGGACAAAGCCGCCCCCAGAACCCAATGATCCTTTTCCATTACTCCTGAGTCCAGACTTTAGTAAATTAGACGCATTCTTTTCAATTAGTTTTACTCATGATGATTCCTTCACCTTGTACATCTGGATCGCTCCTATAATTTCACCAGTAAACAACGACATGAGCTCTGAATAAGAGAGCTTAGCAAATGCTCGAGTGATTGGTTATTGGATCTTTTTCCTGTCCATATTTCTTCCTCAAACACGGTGGTTAACCACTCTCCCACCAGGCCAAACAATTTCTTAATCAATTTTAGCACTTTCTGCAGTCTCCTGATTAATTGCTGCACAGAGATCAATAAATTAACCCTTCTGTCTTTTTCATCATGGCTCATGAAAGGAATGGGAAGTTACTCACTGTGCTGGTTTCTTTTCTTTTGACAACTAAAATAAATTCCTGTGGTAAATATCCAGCGTGAGGCGCTTTTGAAATTGCAGAACCACATTATATCTGCCTGACATAATGAACAGTAAAGCTGTTCAAACAAACATGCAACACGGCAGTGAATCTTTCCTCAGTTCTGCTCTGTCACAAAAACTCCTGAAGAACAACGTGTGACCGTTGTTTTCTTTATCCTAAACTCAAACACACGTTGGTCATGCAGCAAGAGAATAACCTCAAGAACACACAAGTACGCCTCCCTCTTTATGGGCCCTTGATATCTAAACAAAATAAAATAAAACAATCTCTTAATGATGGCCTAATGAAACAATCATAGACTCATAGCTTTCTATTGTAGACCAAGAGCAGCACAGCCAGTTATTGTCTTTCCAGGATTTTCTTCTAAACCAACAGGGCCAGGTTGGTTTGGAGACCATATTCCTTTTAATGCTGTAAGTTCCACTTTGTATTTATTACCCAAGTTATCTCTACCTGATAATAAAATATGGTTGTGGATGATAAATGTTTAATTGTGACAATCCAAACACAGAAGGAATCTGAAAGGGCAAATATTTTTTTTCTAAGCACACAACAGTCATGTTTTCAATGGGACCAGCAAAATGGAGCACCAAGCCTGGTCTTTGCTGTAAATAACCATCGACTTTACTGTAAATAATCTTCTTGTGCAATTGTGACAAGACATTTAAGGATTGCAAAATGATGTTTGTCTTGGAGTTGTTTAAAATGCCAGAGAGGTTTGCTAAAGCTAATGTTTGATTAATTAAATGAAGATGCTGAGAGAAATACTTACTGTAGGTAAGATATTGACTGGTTACATCCTCTCAGCAGAAACCCACTTCAAAAATATCTCTGATTGGTTATAAGAGCAGACGCTCTTATAAAACCAAAAAGCTTTGAAGTTAGAAATAACAAAACGCCGTTGCTGCCGACGCGTGTTCAAGACGCGACGGCAAATTTATTAAATCCACGAAAAAACTGAGGGGTGTGCTAACAAGATTGCTAATGGTTTCTTCTTTTGGTTTAATCGAGAATATTAATTTAGAGCTCATCCCACGTGGATTACTGCAATCTGGGAGAGGAACAAATTAAGGCAGACTGTACAAGCTCCTGGCAAAAATCACTGGTTCCTCGCGCTCGGAGAATGTTCATTAGACTCGACTCATCCGGCGAGGTTAAATGTGCCTCCGAATGTTGATGAAATTCTTGCAATTAACATCAAATGTAGTTTTTTGATTAAGTAAATGACAAACTGGCTGTTAACTTTTCAACTGAAAAGATGACATTAAACAAAACAACTTTTATTTCCCAATTATACTGTGGTGTTTGGGATAAATTGGATCAAAGCCACGCAGATGTCACGGGTGCACAGACAAAAACTTTGTAATCATTCCTTATATTCACCGTTTAGCTTGCTAATTAAAAACAAGTACAATGAAAATCCACAGGGACTTTGTAAGACTGCTGCAGTTTTTGTTTTAGTCTGAAGTTGGAGGAGCAGAAACCTTCGGCGAATGGGAAGCAGGAATTATCTCAGGAGAAAACCGACGACGTATTTTGGACACGATTCACGTTCAGTAGATAAAAAGCAAGACTGAATGTTATTTTCTGGGTGAATATGCATCATACTGACGCTTAAAGAGTGTTCAATCCTACTTTGCCCAAAAGACACATTAACCCAAACATATGACCTGCAAGCAGTCAGAAAGATTTCCGATTCACTGGATGTGCACAGATTGGATTCATGAAAGCATTTCGTGACAATCCTGCAAAGCTGATCTGTCAATAAGAAGACCAGAGTCCAACTGGTGACGAATGATGAGATTTCTTTGTTTTATCCACAGTTCAAGCTATTTAAATCATTTTCAAACAAGGAGCTGCATTAATTTCACGCTATTTTATCACAAAAAAAGCACTTGCATACTGCACTTTTATCAGAAAAAAAACGCCCACATATTACATTTTATTTGATTTCTGAAGAACGATACACTCTCCGAATGACATTATTCCATTATTTCGGCTCAGACATTTTAAACTAATGGACAAAGAAACAGAAGAAGGTACCTTTTCAGTGTCTATGCCCCGGGACATGGACCAGGTAGAGGCGATATAGTCCATAACTCTTTCACTCAAGCCTTTGGGGACCTGATAGAGTTTAAGGAAGTCCCGGACACTGTTGAGCATCTCATGGTAGCGATTAGTGTTGGCATACATCTGCTGGAAGATGGTTGTCACGTTACCAAAGATGGTGGCGTACAGAAGGGCTGTAGAAACACACAGAATTCACATGACAGTATTTACTGAGAAATATTGCTTTACTCTTTTACTTTGAGTTTGTTTTGGTAACATATGTTTATAAATGATACAATTTCATTCTAAACTCTGATACTTGCTGGTTTATTTTTCTGTTAAAAGAAATTCTCTACGTCTTTAACGAGGTTTGTCGAAACAAACATCGAATCAATGTATTGCTAAATATATAATGTTTTTTATAAAAAAGCTAACTATATAAAAAAATTATTTTTTTAGTTGTAACTGCATGATGTGAAAGTCGGTTGTTTAAACTGTGACAAACTGAAATAAGAAAACCTGCAGCAGGGTTTCTGTTTTTATTGTTGGCTTTTATTTAATGCATTTAATTATTCAATTCATAAAAAAAAATCAGATTTTAAAGGTCGAAGAGGAAAGATAACTCCCTCTTAATGCCCAGAGACTCCTAAAAACTTTTTTTTTTTTTTTTTTTTTTTTTTTTGCATCTCAAGCTTCAGCACGACCCAGAAGAAAGTTACTCATACAAAGCCGAATATTCTCTGGGAGAAAAAAAAAAAACTTTTCCCGATCAATAAATACAGTGCAGATGAAAAGGTTTTTATGCTTCTTCAAGTTCGAGACCTTCTGCATTACGCTTCTTCGGGGGAAACTTTGGCAACAACGGCAGCATCAAACTGTCTTCGAGGGTTTCTTTATGTATCCGTGAGCAGAAACATTCAGGCTCGAACGGGCTGGATGAGGAGCATCAGCGCGGTACTATTTTTAGATTTCTCCAGCGATGCTCACTTTGACTTCAGACCTCTTCAGACTTTCTTTCCTCATGACCCCACTTGGGTTTTATTTTAGCTGTTCTTCAAGTTATTGACTTGTCAAAAGCCAAACTTCCCTCAGTGTGTGATGCTTCCAGTCAAACTTAGCCATCCACATTTGTCTCCACGCCGACGTTTTCAGCTGCTCATGTTGTTTACAAAACGTAGAAAACAGCCCCCTGAGGAAGAGTTTGATATCTTCTCTTGTAAAGCTGGTAGGAGCCCATTCACTTTCAGTGCAACATATTGGCTTTCAGGCCTGAAGCTTCAAACAAACCTCACTTCATCTTTATTTGAAAATTCCCTTTCTTAACCAAATAAAAATAGAATTAGCTTCTCATCTTTTATACGCATTTCTTGTTTACTTCAAGGCTGAAGATGAAAAGTTTTAATAAAGCCTGAGATATGAAGAGATTAAATTCCTGATCCGAGTCTCTTGTAATCTGTTCCATTAAACCTGAAGATTTTCTGTTTCTTGGTCTGTGAATAATTCAAGATCCTTTTGGCAAATTCCTATTAATGAGGAATGGCCGCAGTCTGGCCACTCGTCCATGAAGGTTTCGTTGCTCTGCGCTCATGGCTACATCTCTCAAAGACTCTGCTATTTTCAGTGCCTTGCAAAAGCATTCACGCCACTTGAGCGTTTTTACATTTTGTCGCCTTAGAGTCAATCACAAACCTCAAAGTATTTCAGTGGGATGTTACGTGACAGACGCAAGGCAGTGCATCATTATGTGAAGTGGAAATAAAACGATGCATGGTTTTCAAAATTCTTTGTCAGCAAAAACCTGAAAAGTGCAGCTTGCATTTTGAAGAACCACCTTTCTGTACGATGACACCTGAAAGTATTTTGTGGTACATCTGCACAAGCTTTGCATATATAGACACCACTTTTTGTTATTATTCACAGAATAGTTTAGACTCAGTCAGATTGGAGGGAAAACGACTGTGATCATCAATTTCCATACTAATTCTGTGTAAGATATACATCTGCTGTTAAGATTAGAGATCAATGTGCTGAATGAAATGTAATGGTGTATTCACACCAGACGTGTTTTCATTCAACTCTAACTCTGAGTAGAAAGTCTGGTTCATTTGAGGAAGTGTGAATGTTCAATCGGATCAAAACGGCAAACTGGTCCGCCTAAGAACAGAGGATCGCGATTTTGACGCGTGAGGAAGGCATGTGTCCGCGATTTAGGCGGACTGGAGTCTGCTCCAAAAACATAGCGTCCTGCATAAACGCAACCAAAACAAACTGTGTGTTTAGCGCTAGTGGGAAAAACTAGTGCTAAAGGACCAAAAGAGAAATCCTACAATCTGACGTCACTTCATTTTTGTTTACATTTTGTAAAGAAGGAAGTTGCGCTCACGTCTTCTTTGGAGGTTTTCATGTTTCTGACAGTGGTTCTTGGTACAGCTTCATGATCTCCTGACAGAACGTATCAGCTTAGACTGACAGCCATTGCTTGGTGTGTTTGGAGTTGTGCCTCGCTCTTCCTATTTCCATATGATGGACTGACAAACGTTACATCATTGCTTAATGTAACTGTCTCTCTGACTTGTCTGCTGTGTTCCCCGTTCTTCTTTATGCTGTTTGTTCACAAATGTTCTCCAACAAAGGTTTGACAGAGCAGCTGGATTTGCACTTAGAACGAACTACACACAATTGGATCATTTGCTGAAAGGTCAACTGTTTACTCTGGAATTTATTTAGAGCTAATCAGAGGGGAAAGATTTGCTCCACCTCACATTTATGCACTATTCTGTGTTCATCTAATACGTAAAATCCTATTAAAATCCAGTGAAGTTTGTAGTGGCAGCGTGTCAAACTGTGAAAAAGTTTAAATACCTCATATTTATATGCCTTATCAGGACCAAATAAGCCTCCAGACCGAATATTATTTCATGCAGTGAACGCTTAAATTAACCCGTTGGGAAATTACAGCGCATTAATCACAACTGGGCCCAAATACAATCAAAGACCTCTCGCCAAAGGGGCGGAAACCTACTGTTCGGGCTTCAGCTCGAGACGCTGAAAGCTGCATCCGTCCCACATCGCAAGTCGACGCCAGAATCAAGCCCGTTTCTTCGACGGTCACTGAAGGCGAGAGGAAAAGAGTCGAGCGGCGGATCAGAGGTGGCAACAGCTGGCGCGCGCGGGATCAAAGCTATCAGATGTTTGCTCTGCGTGCGCGAGCGGGGCTCTGTTGGCGGCGCAGGCCTAATTAGCCCTGCTTGAAGGGACGGAGAGGGAAACATGCCAGCCAAACATTTCAATTATCACACGACGACGATGACGGTAACGTCCGCGCGCGCCGATGCGTGTTTGTTTATTTCGCTCTCAATAAAAAACAACAACAACGAAAACAACTAATGCTAATTAAAAACAGCACGTGACTCCTTTAAGTGGCCGTCGCAATCTCCCGGACATGTCGTCACAGGTTTTCAGACCTGAAACCTCTTTCGCAGCTTTGACTCCGTTTAGCGAGACTTCGGTGGGACGACGGTGCGTCTTTTGGAGAGCAGGAAATGTTGTTACAAAAGAAACTTGATGTGTCGCTGCCGCACGCGGAGGAGCTTCGTCTAGCCGGCAAACATCCTCCTGTACTTCCTGCCGCACACAACTTCCCTGAATGCCATCAAACAGCTGGCTCATTTGAAGGTGGTGAAAGCATAGTTGATAGAAACTCCAGCCCCCGGGGGCCACCAGTTGCTATGGAAACAGGACAAATGTACAGTACAACCCTCTCTCTCCCCCCGCCACCCCACATACACACACACACACACCAAACCCCACTTACTGTTTCCCATGCCACCCTACCATCCCTCCCCACGCTGTGATCCTCTGCTGCCAGCGCAGATCCGACGCCGCTGGTAAAAATAGCGAGAATCAGCGCCATATCCATATTTCATGGAGAACAGCGACGGAGTAGACGAGACTGCATCTGCAACAGCATCCTCCCGAGGCGGTCTGCTTTTGGAGAGATTTAAGGTGATTTGTCTCTCACGATGAACTTGAGGCAAAGATGGGTCTGAAAATGAGTCGGGTTCTCAAACCATAACATGCAAACCGGAGTGAAGGTAGAAAGAGTGGAGGGTGTGTGTGTGTGTGCGTGTGCGTGAGTGTGTGTGTGCAGGGCTGAGGCTGTAGCTGACAAAAGCGCAGCGGAGGTGAGGGGTGATTGCGGTGGGATCGGAGGGAGCGCTGCGCTAAATTGATCTGGCGGCGTCTGTTATTGCTGAGGGTGGCTCTCTGTGTGCGCGGCTTTATGAGCTGCAAAAGTCGAGATCCTCGTTAATAACGGCGGAGAGGAAGAGCATTTCCAGCCCCCGTTCGCAGATTTTAACTTCCAGTCCAGTAATTGCAGCATAACAAGAACCCTGAACAACATTGTGTGAGGGGGAAAAAAGCAAACACACCCCGTGCCTCGCAAAGTTATTCACACCCTTTGAACTTTTCCACAATTTGCTGTAGTCGTCACAACTGTCCCAATACAACTCTTCATTTCCGATGTGATACAGATATTGCAGCTTTGACAATTAGTCAATACTGATATTGGCCCAATACATTATCGGTAAGTAATTTTATTCCTTACTTGGTAGAGAAACGGCTTGCTGAAGTCACATAACTCAGACAGACAATAATAGTCGACAATTTGTGTACTGGATGCTGGGGCTGATACGGTTCGATACTTTTGGCCTGTCCGATTTCTGATCTTAATATCGGATCGGATCACACCTACTTTTCAGCGTTTCCACAAATCCTTCTATAGATTCTAACCCTTTCTATTGTAGATAAGGATATGAGTTTCAGGCGAATCTTCACCCAGCCTCCAACAAGTCTTCTTTCAGGAATGTCAAGTATTTTAATATCATCCATCTTTTCCATGAGCTCTGACCAGTAAAGCTCATGGTGCTGCCACCCCGTTTTAATATGTAGATAATGTTTCTAAGTTTCCTTGGCTTTCCTCCTTCGATCAAAAGCTTTTCTGTTTCATCCACACTTTAAAAAATGTACTAGAAAGCACACTTAAGTGTCTGGCTGTAACGTGTCAGTTCAAGGGATGAGAAAACCTTTGTAGTCATCTGCTCTAAAGTCCAAGATGTTCCCTTCCTATCACACTATTTTAACTCGTGTTCAAACAGCGGCGACTAAAACACCCTCATACTTCATGTCGCTGTATTGATTCAGACTGAGTGGATCGGACAGCGGCGCTGATGAGGTTGCACAAGAAAGTAAGGGGTGGAATTCATCAAAGCTCGTATCTCTGTATCATGTTAAATATTTGCTACACGCTAACAGAACGTTAGCCCATATCGAGCTGCTCTGTTCAGCTTCATTTCTACGAGACGCTGTTATGTAACTCTGCGTATGCAGTGCTGAGGTTTCAAACCTGCTCAATTGTTTTATTAGTATTGACAGTGTAGTCGATGGAAGTCTTGTTTGGTAAGCTATACCTCTGCTCAAAGCTTACAGACGAAAAGCAACCCGACAACAAGATTAGCGCTATACATCAGACTCCTGCAGAGTGAGCGTGTACTGAAATGTTGTCACTTTATAATTCAAACCTTATTGAATGGGAATATAAAATGACACTTGTATCTAGTTTTAAAACTTTTTGAAGCTATGCCATGTGCTTATGTTCAGCATTTGTTCTCCTCAAACAAATATTTGAGTAAGTCTTTTGCTTTTGTCCATTCTTCTTTCCAAAACAGCTCATGCTCTGTCAGATTGGATGGAAAGCATCTGTGAACTTCTGTTTCCAGATTCTCTTTTGTATTTCGGTCCGGGTTTTGACTGGACCATTAAGTGTTCATCTAAGAGGTTGACCTCCGTCCCAGGTTTTCTCCCAAGACTCCCACTGCCATATTTACCTCAAACAGGATGGAGTAACCTTTGTACATTTCACACTTATTCCAAAAAATGTGTTTGGTTTGGGGCATCAAGATAAAGGGAGACTTTTAAGAAAATTGAATTTGCTGTTTTTCCTTTTCTTCACGATTATGAGCCACTTCGTGTTGCTCTATTAGCCCATAAAAAAACCCTGAAGTTTGTAGTTGCAACGTGACAAAATATGGCAATAGTTTAATAGGTGTAAATACTTTTACAAGACTCTGCAAACTGTTGAATTTGCTCTAAAGTTTGCTACGTTAGCTTCTTGTTTACCATTTCGGGCCTACCATTTTCAGAAAGGATAACAGAAAGCATGTGCTAGAAAATCTAAATATTTTAACACGTTATCACATAGCAGACCGGGAAAATGAGTGAAATGTCACTTTACTTTATGCCATTGTATTAAATCAGACTGAATGGAGCTGACAGCAGCACTGATGAGATTGAAAAGGAAACTAAGGGGTGGAATTCATTAGCGCTTTCTCTGTATGATGTTACATTTGTGCTGCCGGTGACATAAAAGTCGGGATGCAGTTATATATCTCCAAGAAGCTGTTACATAACTTCAGCTACAATAGTTGTGAGGCTTCAAGTCATTTATTTTATTGCCAACCATCGAATGCTTGTTGGAGGAACAGCGTCCTCGTTTACAGCTCAGGAAGAACAAGACGAAGAATTGCTTTATGCTGGGTTTCTGCGGGTTTCACCAACTCAAATTTAAGGCTATTTAAGACCATTATGGATGAAATTTAAGACCTGTATCATCACATAAATGTACAATAGAAAACTGTGCATTTTACGTAGTTGTAGCGCTGAGCTTTTTTTGCACATAACATTGTACATGTTCGCAACAAAACTGAGCCAGAGGCAAAGATGAACGTCGTCCAGTCATCTGGCGATACATTAACACTAAAACCATGGCTGATGGGAAAAAGCTAGCTGGCTAGCGAGCTATAAAGATGTATTGGTAGCTAGTTAGTAGTGGCATTGACAACTTCAAGTCACAGAGCACAATGAAGATGTCTGTGTGCAGGTCAAACTTCTGCCTGACACAACAATACAGCGACAAAATAAACTGCATAGAATATATCAGATTAAATCGTTCTGCCATGACAAGACCTGGAATGTAAGACATTTAAAGCTTTAATTCTGATACATAAATTTAAAATTTAAGACTTTTTAAGGATGTCTGTCTCAAGGTTAATCAGAGGTCAGTTACTCTGAGATTTTGATGACAGGTGACTGTCACCATAAATTGTAAGATGTTCAAACTGAACAGCATAATGGACCGGACTGCTACAGAATGCTAACAGAATCTGTTAGCATTCTGTTTTCTAAACTTTTGACGGCTCCGTTCATAATTTACTCCATCACGCATGTCAACATTGTGGCTTTTAAAAGCATAACACATCTGCCTCACTGGGAAGAACGCATTCCACTCACATCCAATCATCATCATGGCCACAGCGAAGATTTTCTCCCCGTCCGTTGTCGGAGCGATGTTGCCAAAGCCGATGCTGGTCAGGCTGGTCATGGTGAAGTACAGGGAGGTGATGTAGACCGAGTCTTTGTTGGGCCCGCCCTCCCACTTCCCTGAACCGGTGGTGTTGAAGCGGTAGGGCCTGCCCATCGCCTCGGCCAGGATGTAGAGCCAGCTGTCCATGCGGACAACATTGGTTTCTTCATCAATCACCTCGTAGTCTCCAATGCTATACCTGAGGGTAAATAATGATACAATTATCACATTTCATAATGTTGTTTTTGCGCCATAAGGCACAGCAGTGACGAACTCTAGTGGATAGAAGTTAGGGGATCTACATAAAACATATCAATAAAGGCCTACGAGAACGTAAACATTATTCTTAAAGAAAAAAAGTTATTTCCAACAGCGTGTCTTGCAACTCAAGTAAACACACTAAAAATTTCCAGATCATCTTGAGACTTTAAAGAATCACATTAAATTTTTATGAGAATAAAAATCCCAATGACCCAGTTTTGTGTAGTCAGAGCGAAGAGAGGGTAGAAATGCAGCCGGCCCAGAAGGCCGAGGCAATAATGAAACCTTTATTTAAATAAAAACGAAGCTGACGTCTACACGGGACTGCTCTTATGTAAATGTGCTAAAGGTTAGATGTCCTCACTGTGGAGCTCCCAAAGCAACGCCTCCTGGAAAGGTTAAAGTGCCTCTTCTGCATCTTTATGCGCTTATATGCAACTTTTTACTGGAAACAAACATCTAATAGCCACACTTTGAATCTAATGCCCTATTTGAGGCTTGCACATAAAAGGTACAAAAGATTTAGTTGAGAACAATTTAAATTTCATAAGTTAAAATTAAATGGTTAAAAACTGTAATATCAGGAACATAAAAAGCTTAGGAAGCCCTCCTTGTTGGTCATATTCTGTCTGTACTTTTTGTTTGTTCACGGCTTGAATGAGGCGCTAACCCACAGAGCAGGTTCAAGAAACCCAGGCGTTCTCAAACACATCTCACTAAAAGAACCCCAGCAGTGCATATTATGGTGGGTACCATGAAGCTGGCTATCAACTCAGTAAAGAAGCTCACGGTTTCAGATATTGCTTAGGTCCAATTTCATGTGAAATGGTTGGATTTGGAAGCTAAAACAATTTAAACATCTGAGCTTATGTTCTGTCTCTAAAATCAAGTTAAACAAGTGACAATGTCAAAAATAAATAAATACATGCGATGAAGCTAAGAAAAAGCGGTTTGGTACAAATTAAGAGCTTTATGATGCTGCTCTACAATTTGTAATGGATATTTTGATTTACATGCTTCTAATAAAGTTAGCATCGACTTCTCAATATTTTCTTTTAAAAAACCTTTATATTATTTTATCAGGATAAGAGCTATCAAGATGAAAAACCTTTGGCACCTTCACCTCCAAACAGGAATGAACAGTAACTCCAATTATTCGAGTGTCAAGTCCAAGTCAAGTTTCTCATGACTAAAAACTACATTTTACCATGAAGCCCTTCGTCCTGTACTGTCTGTCATTATGCGTAATTTAATACAGGAATATTATGGAGTTCTTTTTGAACATTTCTTCCAACAGTTTATCTCAAGTCTTAGAGCTCAAGTTTTGGTCCATTTTCAAGTTTTTGTTGGTGTAACTTCACAGCAATGCATCTCTTCAAACTAGAAACTCTTATCTGCTTAGAGCAGGTTAGCTGACCAACATCAGTTACCATGGTAACAAACTTATTTAAGAAGTGAACCGGCTTTGTGGAGCATGAGAATCCAGAACTAAACCACTAGTCCCGCTTTGTACTACGGATCCCTGGACGTGGGTGATTTATCACACTGCACACATGAGCCAGTCACGATCCTGCATTACTATAATTCACCTCTTGATGTCCTTCATCTCCTGTCAGATCATTGTAAATATTTTAGTTGTTATGCTGTTAGTTTACAGCATGGATGACATTTTTACTATTCTATTAGTTTTGCTCAACATTTTGAGTAACACTGTAGACGTCACCAGTTTGGTTGTTTCAAGTTAGCGTGAGATGAAGCAGAGGAGCTTGATTTTTTTTTCCCACATATTGTTTGTCTCATACCATACGGTCACAGTGTAGTCGCAGTTCCAACGAACATGTAAAGACATATTTTTTATAAAGGCTACACACTTTTACGTAATTAATAAATGTAATAAGATGTGCACTCCACTGCAGGTTTGACTTCAATTCACTAAAACTTGAAAGCATTTCAAAATGTTTGATTTTTATAAAAACACTTTTAGCTTACAAAGACTCTGGTTTGTTCTTTACGACTTTGTTTTTGCTGCTGTGTGCATATTAAAGAAAAGAAAAATGTGAATCCACACTGAAAAACATTTCATCCCCTGACTATCTGTAGGGCTTGATTAGTCTTACCACAAAGTCTGAATTGTTTGAACTCAACAAAACTGTCTCTTCGTTATACATTGTAGTTTGACGAAATTGTTTTTCATGTAAAATTACCAGAAAGAAAAAAGCTTTTTGAAAGGAAGAGAAGTAGAAAAAAAAGAGTAATAACTTTAAGGATACACAATTGAAAAAAAAAATGATAGAAAACCACTCCGATCACAAAGTAATTGACATGATAATTAAATAACTATGGGAGAAAAATCCCTAAAAATAGAAATACACAAGAACACAATTAACAACACTGCACAAATTGACCACCAAGAGATGAAAACCAAAACAGACCTTGAGTTAGGATAAAAAAAAGTACAAATGACAGTAACAATACATGGAGAAAGAGATGATAAAGAAGAATTTGTGCCAAAAGAACAAAACATAATGTCAAAACAGGCATCCCAAGCAAATGATAGTCGTTGCAGTTTGAGACATTTTATTTTTGTAGAAAGAAAAAAAAGAGTCATCTTAAGGGTTTATGTGGTTGTTTTTATGAGATTTTAGTGAGTAAATCACTGCAACTGCTGTCAGAATCCAGGATGCATAGAAAAAACAATTCATCATCAGGAGCACCTGTCTGATTTAGCTATTTGCATATGAAAATACCAGGCTTCCTGTATAAAAGGCGCTTCTTGTTTTTTTTTTAGCCTCCAGAATATAAATGAACAGAACTGGATGAGGCAATGTTTACACGTCTTTCCTTTTTTGCCTGATTTCCTTCATTCAACTCTTTAGAAAATATTTCTGGGGTTTTTATGCAACAATGATAATTTAAAAAAAAAATCTCCAGTCTTCTTATTCAGGAGCAAGAAAATGCTTTTGTTTTTCCAGCCCCAGAGTGAAACTAACACTTCAGCCACCTCCATTGTTTTCTGCGTAAAAGAAAATGACAGGCAGCGAGCAGGAAGCCAGCTCCTGCAGTTGCTGCTGTCATCCCTGCTGACGACGGTTAAACTTTTCTCGAGTCGCCGACGCGACTCCCCGTGTGACCATGGCAACCACTGAAACCACAGAGGAGCTATTTTTACTGGTATCGTTGTCTGGTTTTGGAGCACCATCAGGTACATTTATTCAGGTCTGATTATGCTGTCTGGACCGACAGATGCAAACCGCGCTACTTGGAGCCTCCGAGTGAAACTGGCAGTGAGTGAATATTTGTAACAAGTGTGTGATTGGTGGGGAGGGGAGGGGGCAAGCATAAATGAAAGACATCTGCAGAAAAGATTAGTACATTATTCACAACAACAGAAAAAAAAAAAAAAGACTTCTTCTGTTTTTCTGGGAGGAGCAATAAATAGACAAAGTAATAAATTATCTGTGCATCAGTATGTTTGTAGATCTTCTCATTAGCACAATAAATCAGATGCATCACATGATGGCAACTTAATGCCGCCATTACACTCTATAGAGCCCCTGCTGCGTCGATGATCTGATTAGATTTACGGAGACCCATCTCCATAAATCTGCATATTAATGAGTGAAATAATAACTCCCCCTCAAAGTGTAATAACTCTTTAGCCTTTGAGATCCTGGTTTGATGAGTGAAAACAAGCGTGTTTACAAAAAAAATAAATAATAATTAATGCGCAGAACAGCTCCACCACTGACCTCTTTCCTATTTAATGGCTCTGCAATCAATGCGCTGCAATATTGCGGAGTGAAAAAGCGTTATGTAACGTTCTGTTGATCTGGGACAAACATACAGACATACCAGATGCAGGCCAACCAGTGTGCTGCCAGTCCAAAAACACAGACCAGCAGCACCAGGACGGCCGCCCCGTATTCGATGTAGTGGTCCAATTTACGGGCGACCCGACCCAAACGGAGGAGCCGGACTACCTTAAGAGAGCTGAACAGACTGCTGATGCCCTGGAAGAAAAGCGAAACAGGAAACATATCAGATAAGAGCATTGGGAGACTCTCAGTAGTTTTTTTTGTTGTTGTTTTTTTTAAATATGCAAAAGTTTTTAAAAAAACAAATTTTCTGTCATTCATGTCTGTGCTCAAAAGTGTCAATAAAAAATATCTGTTTTTGTCAGGAAAATAAATATCCAAATTACAATACATATTTCGACTCAATTCTTCACTCCTTATATTGGTTATTGTAACATTCGTTTTAGTTTTGTTGCTGAAACGTGAACTTAAAAAATTCAAAATATAGTTTTAACAGCTGGATAAGGACTGCAGATTTTTCTTTTCTGTTGTTTTTTTATGTTCTCCGTTGCACATTTGGGACAATGTTTATGCATAGTGGGTTAGATTAAATCTGTAGTAATCAAAAGCATATCTTTCTACATTTTTAACACGAGTCAAAATGATATCTGTAATTTCTTCACTTGCTTTCCTTTTTAACAGACGCGAGGACGACAGACCACTGGTGCATGTCGAAATAAAATTAATCGGCCTAAATTATTCCGTTCACAGATTTTTTTTAACATCTGAATTTTGAAGTAAAACCTACAACCAATATAAACAATATACATATTTTAAAAATTTGAAAGCTTTTCAGAGTAGCCACTATATAAAAACAAAACCTTCCTAAAAAAATTATCCACCCTAAATGTTTTATTAGCACCAACAAGCGCATAATAAATAAATAAAAAAATCATGAAGATTTGATTGCAGAAGCATTTTCCTACAACGTGATAAAACTTTACAACTCTAAGCAGCTCTAACCAAAGGCTAAATGTCTGCTCAGCTCAGCTGCAACCTGAAACGCCCGTTCACTGATTCAAAGCGACAACTGCAATCCCATCAGTCTGCTCTGCAGTGCTGTTGGTATTCTTTATGTGTGTGTCTGTGCACTATCTGGGTATTGATTTAGCTAAAGTGCTGTGGTCTGCAATGCGAGTACAACTGCTGTGTTGGCTGTCACTTGATCTGTCAGAGATGCCCATCAGACACCTAAACTTCTAAGCTTGTATGAAATCACTTTTCAGCCTTTAGATCAGACACTTGTACTGGCCACTACTAAACATTGACTTTTTTTTTTTGTCTTAAAGCCACTTTGTAACTCATTTGGTGGTACATTTGGGGTCAACGTGCTTTTGGACCAAAGCTTTTTATGACTTTGCTTTGACTTCCTACTCGAGGTTTTGAGAGGAATATTTTTGAAAATTGTTCTGATCCAATGGTCCAATCTGCTTTGTGAAGTAGGCTTTTGGCAAATAAAAATAATTTTGATGATCCTGACCTAAAACGTGTTAACATTTGTTTGATTTAAAGAACGTACATGAGGATGATTGACAGCGCTAAGCCCCTCCTCCTGGCTCTGACTGATCGCCATCTGCTGTGTATTTCTGCAGGTGGCAGTAGGACCACAAGAAGATGGCAGAAGAGCTTTGTTTTTCCATAGATTATATCTCATACTATACTGTCAGCATATAACAGCTTTAACAAATACGTTAAAAAAAAAAAAACATGCTTCATAAAAGTTATATCCTGCAGCTTGGATGTCAGACAGTGAGAAAAAAATGCCATGTGTCTTTAAAAACAGTGAATGGCAATCTGTTTTTTACTGATGGATCCAGATGCTTGTTTTATATTTTAATTAAAAAAGAGCATGTTTATTCGGTCAAAGCTGATAAATCGTATGTAAGGATAATAAAGTGACGCATTTGACACCTGTCAACGTTTTACATAATACATCCCCTTTGTGTCAAATGTGAGGATTAAATGGTGAACTTATCACTTTGTGGTGAAAAAATAGATGATTCACAGGACTCAGAAAAGGCAGAAAGAGCACAGCAGCAGCTATGCACCGCAAAGACCTTGGGGCCAATCCAACAAAGGAAAGAAGTTTCCACAAGTTTCTCATAATTTATTCACATCCTGTTCAGAATAATCTCATTAGTTGCTCCTCTGCAGCATCATCTGTTTATAGGTTTTTATTTTTTCTTTTCCTGAAACTTTGTCATCTTCCAGGTCATCTGTTTTTTTTTTTTTTTGTTTTTTGCTTAGTTTTTTTTTTTTTTTTTTTGCTTGACTTAGAGGATGAATTGCTACAAACAAGGCAGCTGTCTTGTTATTTAACCCAAATGCAGAGTTTGTGCTGTTGGGACAGAAGTTGGGCAGTTTCAAACAAATGTCGACCCGGTTTTTTGGGCCAACAAAGACAACAGAAGGAGCCTCATCATACTTCACACAGCCATTTTAAGACACACAATGACCTCATGAGACTTGGCTGAGCCTCTTTCACAGGCAGAATAAAAAAAAGTGTAAAATGGTGAAATGTTGCTGTGTAACAATGTTAAAGCGAATGGGTGGTATTATGAAAAGAAAATAACATTTTTGAGCCTTACATGTTATTCCCTCCTAAATATATTTTTATTTATTTATTTATTTTAACTTTGTATATTTGAAATTACTTTTAAGTCTCTATTTTCTGTCTGTTACTTTTGCTTAGTTTTCCACGTCTGGCTCTTTGCTGCCGGTACACCTGAACTACCGTAGTAACTAGTCTATAAAAGAGTGATTGGATTTCATAATGAACAGCAAATCATAGCAAAGCTCATAAGTGAATGAAATGCACTTTGATAAGTTCTATGTACCGCTTGCAATCAGCAGATTTTTTTCTTCTTGTGGCATTTCCACCAACAAAGCGACGCCGTCTCTTTTTCTGGTGCTGTTCGCTTCACTTGTCATGAAGTGCAAACGTTGGAGTCTCAGTAAGCGTGTCTCTTTCAATTCATTAGGCCCCTCTGTGCCTTGTTTATCTTACGAGTTCTGTTTTATTTCAGCAGTCTGCCCGCGGATTTTATATCTGGATTTGCTCCTACACGTTTCTGTTCCTGTGATTATATTTATTGTTTCCACCTGTGTCTCATCAGCCCCTGCTGAGATTCAAACTGCTTTGAACTTATGACTTGCTTGTTTATCGGAGATTTTCTGGTATTTGGGCTTTTGCAGCCTTTAGCCTGCCGTACTTCTGAGGCACCTTTGCTGGAGAAAGTTTCACTGGTCTTTTACTTCCTATTGACGTTTGACCTCTCGCTACTTATCAGGTCACATTAAACGTAAATTACCTTTTACTTTCTCACATTTTGTCACTTTACAACCACAACTTCAAGTTATTATACAGATATTTTATGTGACAGACCAACACAATGCATAGTTGTGAAGCAGAAGGAAAATAATATCTGGTTTTCCAATCTTTTTGGTGTGCATTTGTATTCAGACCCTTTAACTTTTGTACTCCTAAACAGAATTCAGTGCAACCAATGGCCTTCAGTTTAATTAATCAACAGAGTCAATTGGTGATCCACTGCAAACACAGGTTTGTCATGAAGATCAATAAACAGGTGCTAACCTATCAACACACGGTTGTTCATTTAAACTGACACACATGGACAGAATTAATCAGAGAAGCAGCAAAGAGGCCTGCGGAAACTCTGGAGGAGTTGTAGAGATCTGATGCTCAGGTGGGAGAATCTGATAGAACTAATAAAACAACTATTAGTTCTGAACTTCTCAAATCGGGTCTTTATGCAAGCATGGCATAAAAATAAAAACAACAACAAGAGTCTCGTTAAACTCATCTAATGAACACAGCAAACATGTGAAAGATGCTGCTTTTAGTCAGATGAGAACAAAAATGAACTTCTAGGTCTCCATTCAAAATGATCTTTCTGGCAGAAAAACACATTTTTTTTACACATCACTCTGAAATCATCCTGCTGTGGAGATGCTTTATTCAGCAGGAACATGGACGCTGATCAGAGCTGATAAGGAGATGGATTGCAGGCTAATGCCGAAAGAAAACCTGGCTTCCAAAACACTTGATACTGACTCAGAAGCCTAAACACACAGCGTTACAATCCAATGGTTCAGGCTGGACTTTAGCACTTTTTGCGAAAAATATAAATACAGGCACAATTCTCGAGACTGCAAAGTGGATCCATAGTTGTAAATGCAATGAAAGTATTGACTCATGGAACTGAATCCAAATGCAAGTCGCATTGTTAAACAAAACGCACAAGACGCATCAATTTTTCTTCAACTTCACAAATATGCACTATTTTGTTTTGTTCTATCAACCAAAACCCAAATGGAGAACATTAAGGTTTGTAGTTAGGTTCAGGAAAGAAGGAAAAGCCTTCAGATGACTTCCAACTCCGTTTCACAAAACTGTGGTCTGAAGTAACGTCCTCAACTTTAATGCTGGAATGAGTCAAATTAATTACAATAGCTTTGTCATAAGTAATCCAAAGCCGCTGATATAAAGACTTAATCCCATAGCTCTTATACTGCAATTAAAAAATTAAACTTGACATTTGGAAAAAAAAAAAAAGAAAAGAAGGAAAGTCTTGTGACTCGACCGGCTGTGACAGCCATTAACAGGATGCAGCCAAGCTCAGATTTGCCACAAATTTCCAAACGTTTGCTGCAAGAGTAACATAAAGTGTGCAACGTATGCCATTTCTGAAGCCCAGTGAAGAAGTTTATCCAAACTGTTTGTGAAGAGTGCATGAGTGACGTGAAAACCCAAAACTGTGCATTATCATATTCTAATCAAACTGAGGCCTACTTGGGTGACAGCTCGGTGGTTCCAATTCTTCCCATCACGTCCCATGCATGAACACAGGCAGAAGAGGAAGAGGGTGAGGCCATGCAAACAGAATGTGAAGGGAGGCGGCGGGGCGAAAAAGAAGAAACAAAAGCGAGGAACATGAGAAAGAATACTTAATTACTGGTAAGCAACAAATAAATACATAGAAGAACAAAAAGAATACATCCAACAATCGAAAATGAAACTGATCAAAGTGCACAGTGTGACCAAGGCATGCGCTGAACAAGAATAACTTAGAAACCGCCATGAATAACTTTAATCATCATCCACTCTTTCTTTAATGGAGACCTGCTGGGGAGGAACAGCCATCAAAGTTATTCATGCCAGTCATTAGGTCTGCAGCAGCAGCAGCAGCAGCACGATCGCCTTCAACCAATATAAAACTTACTGGATTCACTGAGTCGTTGGAGGCAGAAAGTGAGGAAAATCTTAGAAATGTGTTTCTTAGCACACCTCTCAGTTAAACTGTTAAAAAAAAAAAACATGACGAACCAAAAGTCTTAAAATTTTTACACCTTTAAAAACCAATTTTCTGTATTAAGTGTACTTATTCAAAACCCAGTGAATCAGTATTTTTATGAAATCCAGGGAAATGATTAAAAAAAAAAACATTTTCGTGGAGTCAGTACAGGTTTGAAAACTTTCCTAAAAACATTTAGTATTGTGTCCAGAAATGTTCAAATGTTTATTCCTTTCACTGATTTATTCTCTCTTCAGGACCATTTCCTGGTTTATTGCTTTTGTTGCTAATTTGGTGACTTTTTCTTTATTTAATTTCCTTGGTTTTAATTATACGTTCAATAATCTTCAAAAAAAAAAAAATCCAACAACCTGCATTGTTGGATTATATTTATTCAAATTATATTTAAATAAATATAATTTATTTGACTTCATTTTGGAGACTAAAACATGATGTTGCTTTTATTTCTTTTCCTCTAAAAGCAATGGGAAGCAGTTTTAATGAACGTTTCCAAATTAGCCACTTTAATTATATCACATAACCATTGCTCAGATTTTTTTTTGACAACTTCATTTCTAACGCTATTAAAACTTTTGCTTTTCTCAGCAAAACAAAAAAAAAGTCGCATTAACCCCGAACAGCGTCTTCTGAAGCCATAAAAGTTCTCTCGCTTTCGCTCTCTTCGCAAACCTCTGAGCATTTCTGCCACACTTGAACTTGTCAGCATTTCAGATGCTGCAGTCCCGAACGGTCCCGGAAGGACCAAAATGCTGGACTTGCAGAAACCGATCAATGCGGTCTGTCCGCACTCCGGGCCCTATTTTAGAGATTTAGTGCCGATTTTCACGTTACGTCAGACTCCGTGAGCAACCTCACAATCCCCAAGAGCTTAAAACCCCGACATTAAATGCTACCGCAGCAGTTGACACAATAACACACATGAATCATGGAACCGTGACACATTTAAGCACTTTGAGGGACACAAGCACACAATGAAAAACTGACAAAAGTTACACTGCAGAGCTGAGTCGAATCAATGTGAATTGACTTAAATGTAGGTATTGCATCTCCTTATGGAGGTTTTCCAAACTGATCTTGATCGATCGTTCTCCCGGCTCCATGAAGGGGCTTTAAACTATTTATTTTATCTTCTTCACTGACATCAGATGATGCAAACAGAAAGAGTAGTGCACAAGAACATGATCTTTTATTGCAGTAGGATAACTACAATCGTTTCAAGCAAAGTGAAAATGACTGGTGCCCATTAACAATTCCCAGCGTCGAGGAACTTTTCATTAGTAATCGTTGTCTTCATGGTTTCCTGACGTATAACGTGACGTCAGGAAATCAAAGGTTACGAAAAACGGAATTATGTTTTAATAAGGAATAGAAATTTGAGAATGTGGCTGATCGGCTAAATAGAGTAATGAAGGGAAGGAGGAGATTTTTTTTCGCTTTCTGAAAACTACGGGGCTCATTGGGAGAATTTGAGGAATAAGTAGTAGGATCCAACAGATGGCAGTAGTGCAACAATAATGGATGCAAGCTGCCGTTAAAATCTCAAGAAGAAGAAGAAGAAGAAGAAGAAACATTCTTCAGAATAAAAGAACCTGCCATTCAGTGAGTCAAACACGTGTTGACTTACTGGAAATGATTAGAAGTGTTCGAAACAATAGCAGTTCAACATCACAAATTAGTTCAATCTCCAATTTTGGTAGCAAATCAGAAGAAACTAGTAGAGAAATAAAAAAAAACTCTACGGCTAGCTGTTGCTAAGTTAATGTGGCAGAATCATTATGAACAAGGGGCAGACAGGACGAAGGTGGCCAGTGTTATACATGTTCACATCAGAGAATTTCCCTCTGCAAATCGGTGTGAAACGGGTCATTGCAGGCCTGAACCACAAGAACTGAGCTTTGGCCGGGGGGCAGAATATACGTGCAGGAAATGACGAGCTGCTCAGCCTAAATGTTCTCAGACGCTTTCAGGTGGAAAGCAAAAACAATAAAGATGTAGAAGAAAACCGAAAACTACACTACACTTCAAATGGATTTAATGATTACCAAGATGCCAGAGGGAAACGGCGGTGATGCAACTCGAAATTAGCTCAGCGATTCAAGGGGAAGTTAAATTGTCGAGTATTTTTTTTTTTAGGTTATATTACAATGAAAGCTTCCCAGACAAAAAAAAATATGAGCCTTTCCCAACTGTCTGCAGAGCGATATAAATTTAGATAAATATTTCATTCTGTTTTTCCTTGGAACAGGATGTGCACTGCGTAGTATCCCTACTGCATCTGAATGTAAGGGAATAAAAAGTACTACACAGATTTTGCTCTCGACAGGCTTTTTTAAAACACACTGGTATTATATCGAACCCAAATGTTCCTGGCTGCTCATCTGATCTTTCACTCGTAGTCAGAGAAATCATTAAAATGATCAATGATGCTGTGGGCCTGTTTCTCTTCCAGACCCAGGGATTTTCATTAGACTGCATGAGGTCGTGAATTCTTTGAAATAGATAAAACCAGCAGCCTCCACCAAAAAAAAACAAAAAACAATAATGTATCATCAAATTTGACCTAATGAACAGATCTCCTTTATCAAACACAAAATCAGCCTCCTTTCCAGACGTGAATTGAAAAGAAAACATTTGGGGTGGGCTAAAGCAAAGACCCAGTTCTCTTGATAATTGGGATTTTACAAAGAGGAAATTGTTCTCGTTTTCTCTGTAAAACACCATGAATGTTGAGTTGGCGCTTTCCTAAAGACAAAAGGGATGCTCTCAATATGTATGGGATAAAGCGTTCTTTAAAAAAAAATGTTAAAAATCAGTGTTAAATTATGCTACTGCAATAAAAGGGAAATTTAATTCCAAGGCCTTGCTCTGAAAGGCTTTGCCAATAATCCTGGAGAGTGCTATAAACTTTATGGGACTCTTTTCTCCAAGAGAAAAATGGGATAATCAAAAAAAAAAAAAAAAAGAAGACAGATATTCAAAAACCCCCTCATTCACTGTACCTGAAATAAATCATAAAAATAGCAAATCGAGCTAAAACTGTAGAGCTCAGCACGACTACAATAAAAAAAAAGAAGGGAAGCCTTTAAACCACGTCCTCCAATGAGTCAGTCCTGGTCAGCTTGTCAGAAGGCATTAATGGTTTTCGGGTTTCAGTGTCGCAGACCTTTGGAGTGCGCCCTAGTTTAACAGAGAAACGCCACTTTGCTAATTAAAATGTGCCAATTATCTCAACATCCTGTGATGGCTCTTCAGCAAACACTCATCACCATGGAAAAAAACATTTAGGGAATTCATAAGTGAGCATGCTCCTCGTTCTAATATAAATTGACAATTAAACGTGACCTCATACGTAATTTAAAAGTTATGATCTGACAGTGTGCTTTTGAAAACAGCAGCTTTTCCTTTCGGACGACCGAACGAGCCGCCCGACTTGGACTTTGAGCGGCGCCTCTTCGGGCAGCGGCGGACTCACCTCGTCCACGTTCTCGAAGGCATTGATGACATCATAGGGCAGGCAGGAGAGCAGGTCGATCACAAACCAGGTCTTCAGGTAGTTCATGCGAATCAGCTTGGGGTCCGAGATGACCTCGCCAGCGGGCCCCACGAACGTGGTGTGAAAGTTCAAGACGATGTCCACCAGGAAGATGACGTCCACGATGCTGTCCACCACCAGCCAGGCCACGTTGTTCTGCTTCGTCTTGAAGGAGACGTTGTAGGGCACCATGATGGCCGTGTAAAAGGTGAGGATGAGGATGACCCAGTCCCATGTGGTCTTAAAGAGGCAGTAGTGCAGGATGATGTGAGGAGGGGTTTTGGGGGTCTCCTGTTTGTACTGAGGTAGGATGTCAGAGCCAAGCTGCAGCACCTGCAGGGCGCAACGGGGGAAGACGTTGGAGGCAAAATACGCGCATTTGTCCCTCTTGGCTAACAACATGTGCTGCACCTGAGGGTTGAACCGGTCTTACCTCAGCGAGACGGGAGTGCTTGTGGACATTCTCTCCTTTATGAACTGTAGGTTGTAGCTGCTGTAAGACTCCCCTGCTGCTTGTTAGCGCTCGAGTCAATCGGGCAAACTTCCCCCAACCTGGAGTTCACACAAACAGATTGCAGGTACTGCATGTTTCCAAGAACATGTATTTAAGTCCTTGGAGTCCTTGCTCTCTTTCTACTGAGAGGCTACTCACTAATAATCGGTACAAAGCATTAGCAGCTTCTTTTTTCCCCCCATTTTCACATCCAGGCAACAGATCCCTTTGCAGAAGATGTTTTGCTAACCTTTTAAGCTTTTTATGTTCCTTGCCACAATCTTATTTAGCGTGTTATTTTCATTAACATTACCAGTCCTCTAGGAGGTGCACGTTTTTTAGAGTTTCCCCCTGATGTTTTGAGATTATTACTAAAAGCGAACGGTGATTTGGCCTCTCTTGAGCCTGCACCAGATTTCTAGTGCGGTTTACCCACATTCAACTCTAATCACTTCAAACTTTCTCTTTTAGGGTTCAGTTTGGGTGCATCTATTTATTTTATTATATGTCAGGTATTCCTTTTCATTTTCTGTTTTCTATTTCCCCGTCTTTGTAAAACCTTAGCTACCAATCATAGCATTTCTAAGTCTTTCGGAACATAATAAGCCATCAGGACAGCGTGGGAAACTGGCTTTGCAAATATTAGCATTAAAACCAGAAGAAACATCAGGTCAGTGAGAGAGAGAGTAGCCAATGTGAAACTAGGTTTTTATTAATGTTTAAAAGCAAAGATGGAGTGATTATGAAGCCGAGCATCTAAATTCCTTGTATCAGCAATGTTTCGGTATAAATGTTGATTGCTGAACAAATGGTGAACTGTTGGGTCTGACCTTTGGAAGAATCATCCTCAATGGGCTGCTTGAAGGCCGTGATGTCGCTGAACGTGCAGAGGAACAGAACCACTTTCTCTTGTTCGTTTCGAATGGGAGCAATCTTCACAAAGAACCAAACCGGCGTCCCTGGAAACACATGAAGAACAAGTTTAGCTGCGTCATCTGCATGGGAGGAAACAGCTCTTTTATTGATACGGAAATCAACACAACTTGCTGGAACGAGTGCACAAAGAAATTATGATTATAATAATCTTGAATTCAAAGCTCATTACAGTTTTGAGTCAGGTTTTCCAATGACTACGTACAACAGCTGTTTCTAATTGTAATCCGTGAGATTCACGTCACAATTTTGCTAATGTTTTTGAACTTTAAAAGGGAAAAGATCATTTCAGAATCAAACTATTTGCTTTGACGTCAAGCTAATTTAAAATAATAAAAGCAAGTGAATAAAATATAATAAAATCGGTGAAGAGTAGAGTGGTTGAATCGTCACAGTAAACAACCCTGATTGGATCAACTTACATTATCCAGACTTAGGAAACACTTAAAAAATATTTTGTTTTTTAATAGACTTGGGTTTAATTCAACGTTAAATAAATTAGCCATGAAAAATGTTTCCCTTCAAATAAGTG
Source organism: Poeciliopsis turrubarensis (assembly GCA_010277015.1). Lineage (NCBI taxonomy): Eukaryota > Metazoa > Chordata > Actinopteri > Cyprinodontiformes > Poeciliidae > Poeciliopsis > Poeciliopsis turrubarensis. The sequence continues at coordinate 1,449,065 of VMRN01000016.1, forward strand.
ACATCAGACCTGCACAAGTTAAACCATTAAATGGATTATGACGTTTTTGTGATAGTTTTGTCAAACCAAAGGGAAAAAAGTTAATAAAACAACAAACCTGGGAGAAGATACTTTGGTTCATTCAGGAAGTATTTTAGACATTGTTAAAACTAATTCACAGATTTCTTGATTCTAAAAGAAATCCATGTAATTTTGTCAGTGTTTCAAATTGACATCAAGAAATATTTATCTGAAAGCAATAAAAAAAAAAAAAAAAACTTCAAAGACTATTTTCATTCATCACAGTTTTACAACAGGCCTCTCTGTTAGCCTTTGTATCAGTTTTTCTCCCATTACATAATAGGGACTGTAATATTGTCCACACCTGCATGTTGAAACAAACAGAACCACATTCTCCTTTGGAAGGTCTTTCAGTTCCAGTCTGGCTCTTAAACCAATTAGCACATTTCTACAGACGGCGAAATGTTCTGGGCTGCCTTTGAACTCCGGCTCCGCGCCGCACGAGCTCCGAGTGCATTTGCATTACAAAGGAGAGGAGACTCTCGCTTCTCTCCTCCTTCACATTCGCCACCGCTACTTACTGTTCTTCTTGTACATCAGGATTTCAAATGAGTTCATCTCATAATTCTCAAACGTGAGTCGGACTTTTTCCGTCGTGTCCTTGTCGGTGAGCTCCCCGTACATGAAGCTGAAGAGAGGAGAGAGAGGGAGAGAGAGAGAGAGGAGGGGACATGTGTACATTCAATGGACACATCTATGAAGATTCTTGAGCAAAGCTAAATTTATCTATCCAAGAAGCTTTTTTTGTTTCTTTAAAAGGATGTGAGGGGATGAGCTATTTTTCTTCTTCTTTTTTTTTTTCCCCCTCTCTGTCCAAGGATGACAAAATGCAGATCAGATTCCTAATCAGCACTGCTGTCAATTCCAGACAAGCGCCACCTTCAAGCTGCCAAATTTGCCCTCATCAATTCCAAATGAGCAGCTGCTTCTGCCTTCATTGTTGTTGTAAACTCTCTGGAGACGCTCTGCTAACCGTAAAATGTCTCTGCGTCCTGCAAAATACGCCACGTTTTTGGTTGTCATAGGAAGTGTCTAGTTTCAACGTTTTTGCATATTTTACCTCCTCATTTGTCAGCTAACTATAAACATCAAAAAATGTAAAAATTGAGGTCAGTTTGCCCTCCAGACATAAAGCTGGAACAAATGTTTGCATCTTTTACGAAAAACACATTTTCATTAAATGAAATCTTGTTACATATTGGTTTTATCTCTTCTTTTCTCTGTCTTCTGCTTTTTTTTTTTTTTATATTATAAAATAGGCCAGTACATATAATGTAGTATCAGTCACTTTGTGTTTATAAAATCATTCAGTGAGTCTTAAAATCATTTTAATAGTTAGATTTTCTTGTAAAGTTTTGCACAGCCCGGCATGGGAGACGTGGAGAACGGAAACCAGAAATCAGAAAAGTTCCGTCACTCAGTTTAGTAAAACCATATCAAGTCGTGTCTGTGCAGCAGATTGATTGCACATCTGTTGGAATATGACACGTTGCATCCAATTTGTCATTCGTCTGTCGCTGAAGAAAAGCGACACTTCTGATTTTACAGTGATTTATTCAGGAGGATATTAATCGTGAGAGTGAGAACTGGTCAAACTGTTTAACGCCTCTAAGCGTCGCACTACTAATGTACTAATCTGAGAGAACAGATTGTTCTGTTTGTATTTCAACACCTGTCAGTTGTGGGCTGGTGAAAAACCTTGAAGCTAAAAGAAAGTGAAAATTATTAATGCTCTGTGTAGTGAAATCTTCCAGCTATCAGTTTGTAAATTGAGCAAATGAAACAAAATAATCAAATAACCAAGCAATCAGAAGGCTACTTGCACTCATAATCAATATCGATGGAACAATGTTTGGAAGAACATTTGGAGGAGGCAAGTTGAGGTTTTCAAATTTAGCAAAACGATCAGTTGTCAAGCACGGTGGTGACGGTGTCATGCTGAGAGTGTGTTTTGCTAATAGTTGTACTCCCTACATATTCAACAGCCGGTTGATTAAAAAAATGTATACAGCTTACCGTTCCAACAGGACAATGTTGTGAAAACACTTGAAAACCCGTTAAAAAGTTGAAAAAAAGATCATGGAAACGAGATTCAAAGCCAGGAAACCAATTCATTTAAATGAGCTTCTCAAATACCCAGCCAGAACTCTCCCGGAACCTTGATGGCGACAGAAAGCATGCATTTTCTTTGCGACTTGCAAAAGCAGCGCGAAAGCGTGGAGCCGCTTTTGCTTTAACTTCCTTTCAAGAAGCTCAAGCCAAGACAACAGGCCATCGTTCAAATCCCGACGTCAAGGCAAATGTGTCGAAAACTGAAATGTCTTGAGCACCAAACAGCTGACAATTTTAATACAACCACCAGAGTTTAAAGGTAGGAAACCAAAGCGGTTGCCTGCTACATCTCCGGTCGAGACTGAATTTATATGTAGACACAAACTCACTGAGATGTGCCACGAAACAGAGAAAAGCTAAGCCATCGGTGACGTATAATTGGTAAAACGAGTCTCTTGAATAGGAGTTCAACCTAAAGATTGTCTTCAACCACGCTCCAGAGGGATTCATCTCACTTCATGTGTTACTGCTGCCTTAAGCAGCGGTTTCCAGCATGATCTAAATATATCTTGTTATGAAATACAAAAGGAGGCCCGTATCTAATAAGACAGCCTGACGCTTTCCGAGTAGCGCTTGATGTAATAACGCTGATTAATGTCGCCCCATTCTCGTTCTGTCTTTTCTTTGCCGGAAGGAGAGCGACTTTCTTCAAAGAAAAACAATATTGCATAATAATTTCTGAAACAACTTCCTTGTCATGTGTGGAAACTCCCAAAGGTCTGCAACAGTGTTTACAAGATCCAGCACGGATGAAAAATATTTGAAAAAAAATCAGAACATCGCGGATACACAGGAAGATCAGTTAAGATGGAAATAGCCTCTTTGATCTCAACACATCTGCAGCACATCGGGAGTTAGGTTTTGGACTCAGGGAGGAGGAGTATACGTTCAATGTTTGCATCGTGCTCAAAAACATCCAAGAGCCACAATGAGTGAATATTTTATGGCCCCACAACGAGGCTCGAAAAGATGGCTTCAGACAGAAGCTGAAAAGGACTCAAAGACCATGTGATGATTAAAGCCAGAGGGAAATGTTTGAAGAGAAATGAAAGCAAAAAGTGAAACTTTCTGAAGGGACTGTGTATTAAAAACTAATTAAAGGTTGGAAATTCTACAAATTATGCATATCATTCAAAATCTACCTCTAAAAAAGTCTTATTTGGAGGATTAGTACTCAAAACTTTGCGAAAGCATGTGAAGCCGAGGGAAAAGAAAAGGACTCGCAATCTGGGTGCAAGCAATATGTATGACACTATAATGGCTTCTTCTAGTGTTAGTAAATGTCTAGTTTAGGAAAGAACAATAAAATGTGTCTAGAGGCATTAATAGTCTCATTATTCTGAAATTAAGCCACTTTTTTCACTTCTGATACCGATACAGACATCTGAAGTTCAGCATCGTCCGATACCGATCCAATAAAACATTGCTGAATTGACTTAAACCTTAAAAAAAACAATAATAAAAACCAAACATAAACGTACTGAATTACAAATTTATTAGAGAATTCTACACTTTTACAGGCACACTAAAATATGCCAATGGCTTCAGAAGCTACATGTGAAAACGACACATTTTTAATTTGTTCAGTCGCTGCATTTAAGAGTAAAACAGCCAAAATCAGATAAATAACAAAGAAACTGACAAAAACAACAGGCTGAGTATTTTGGTCAAACATGCAACAAAACCTTCTCTCATATAGTTCAGCAAGTGCAATTAATATATTGTAAAATAAATAATAAAGCTTTCGGAGCACAAAGCACAGACTTAGACTTTTGGTTCGGGCACATTTTCACTGATACCCGAGCGAGAATTTCTCCTCAATATCAGGACCAATACAGATATTTATGTTGGATTATTGGTAACCATAACAGACAATGTAAATATCTGGTCTCATCTGTACTGGTCCCAAAATCAGAGGGTTATCTCTGGGAAACAAGATGCAGCAAGAACAGCGAATGCTCATTAACTGTACCCAAGTTCGGCAACGGTTGCTGGGAGACGGAGAAGACGTCCAGGATCTCTGCAGGGTTTTTTTGTTGTTTGTTTTTTTTTTGTTTTTTTTTCCAAGGTGCAGACTGGAATCCAGGATGCATCTGTCAAGCTGTCAGATGAAAGCTTAAAGTGCTACTTTAACTGATCAGGATGAGGAGGACAAATGTGCAGCTGCTCAGAGGATGTGGGGGTCACAATAACTTGCACTTTTGAGAGCGCAGGCTCACGGAGGAGCCGGTGCATAAAGGGAGCAATCTTGCAGCCTATTGGGATGTTGGGGAGAGGTGTGCAGACCCATCAAGCCTCTTAAAAATCTATGGAGAGTTTGCAATGACATCACAAATTGCACCCACGGCCCATCTTGTCATAAGATGTAAGTGTAACAGTGACAGTCGATTTTGAAGTATCACAAAATCAAAAGCTGTTATTAGGAGAGGAGAGATCAGAAGCATAATGTCTCATTGCTAGCAGTATCTTGTTATCACTCTGTTCTGTACGTCCTTCAGAGAGGCGGACAAGCAGTTCACTGATGTGCTAATGCTAACACCCTGTTCCAGTGCTTGTCAAATCCAGTCCTCAGGCGTCCCTGCTCTCCATGTTTTAGACGCGCCTCTATTCCAGAGCAGCTCATACAAATGATTGCGCGACCATCAAGCGCTGCAGACGCCTGTTAATCACCCACAGATTCAGTCCCAGGTGTGTGGCAAAAGGGAAACACCTAAAACGTGCAGGGCAGGGGGGCGTGAGGACCGGAATGGAGAAACACTGCCCTATTCTATGTCGTTTTGAGACAGCCACAGAAAACACGCGCCATGTGGCAACGACTCCCTCAGGATTGTGCCGCTTGACCGACTCGAGCAGCAGTACCACTTGTTGCTCAACTCAATAAGGATTAAAGGTAAATGAAACAGAGAGAAACCCTAAAAGTCTAACAGGATAACATCATAAACTATTTCCCTATTTAGAAAGCTTGTAGTGAATAGTGCATTTCTTTTTGCTGGGCCCTGTTGTAAACTAAACGATTTCAGGAAGTAAAGCTTTTTATCAACTGGTCAATAAATAGTCAACAGTGTTAGCAGTATTACTGCTAAGGAGTTTTTTGTTTGTTTTATATGTTTCACTACTTTTTTCTGGTTTAGTTCTTGGTCTACACTGGCCTCTCTTCCGCTCTCAAGCTGAATATCTCCATCTTTTGTTTCCGTTTCCTGTCGTTCCCCTTCGGCGTCCTCGCTTGCCCTCGCCTGCCCTCGCAGTGTCACCACCGCCCACTCGTTGCCCAGGACCTGCATGCGCTGCCCTAATCACTCCTCACTCTATCATTTATTATCATTGTTCGCCGCTGAATCCTCATTCCCGTCTGTCTACATGCGCCGTGCTTGTTTGGAGATTGTCTTTTGGATTTGCGGTTTCGTTTTGTTTATTTCTTCGTGTTTGTTTCTCTGTTCGCCCGGTACAGGTCACGTATTTGGCTCATTTTAAGATGATTGTACCAGAAAACTGAGGCGGAAGTGGACGTGTTAAGGGCTTGAGCAATTAACGGCGTCTAAATTCAGATAGTGAAGACGTCAATAAATGGTAGATTTGATCCTTTTTTACTATTCAACCGGAAGAGACACTATTTCTGAACTTTTAAATGTTGAGAAGCCACCATGTTTTCATTATAATTTAATAATAGGATGCTTTTTACTGGAATATTCGGAAATAAAGTTCAGACTTGAACGATTGAGGCTAAACCAGCACAACTCCAGGTTTTTATTTTCTTAAAATAGCTTTTTTTCCCCCTCCACTTAGAAAAAAAATCCATCTATATACAACAAGGTCTCTGAGATTCCAAGCAAAGACCCAGTAATAACTATGCTGCACCAATCAGTCCTCAAGAAGAAGCAGCGTCAGCCAAAAGATGTTCTGAGAACCATTGTTTGTGTTTTCTTTCATATAACAATCCTAATCTTGTCAATTATTGCCTACTTCAGCTAAAGGGAACAGAGTCAGGACAAAGTGAGACGGATGTGGAGAAGAAAACTTTAACACAACTCCACAACTGTCGCGATTTCTAGCACAGAAAGTGCTAGAGGGAAGTGTGCTAACTTGGCCTAACTCAATCCGCCAATTCGATCATCTAAACTGATTTTATTCTGTATTCTAATCAGTATATCACTGCCTTTTTCCCAGAAGTAGGAAAATGGTTGTGTTTCTACCTGAACCAGTTTGACTGTTCTGAAGTTTTGTTTTAAATGTTTGCGCAACTAAAACTATGCCATAAAAACCAACATCTTATCTGGACTATGAGTCTTGGATTCTGTAAATCGCTGGAAGTTTTCCCTTTTTTTGTTATATGGGCTACATAAACTTCAGGCTGAAAGTTTGGCCCAGACATCAGGTTTCCCTTCAGGATGCTCTGTCCTCAGTGCACCTTCAAGAACGAACGCACTGACGTCACCTGAACATCGCCGAAGAAATACTAAGGTCTGATGTCAGACCTGAGGTCATTTGCGAGAGTTTCAGAAAGTAAAAATAAAAAGCACGCTAAAGCCTGAGGTCAATTTAAAGAAGGCCTAGTCAAAGCAAGGCGGGAGCTGTGGGAAAACATCTGAAACGGATCCTTTCGTTTCTTTAGATCTGCTCTTCCACTTATCTATATTTCTATGGGCTGATGCTTGCATCACTAATCAGTGGACCTCAGCAGCACCGACCAGCATGTCTTTCAAATGAACAAAGCTCCAGTTTAGACGCCTCACCCGCGATTATATCATTAGAAATAAAACACAGCACATCCCTCCTCCAACTCATTACAATTACCTCAGCGAGGGGTTTGGAGGATACTTGTCATTAATCATTCATTAATTGCCAGGTTGTGGTATCGAGTACCCTCCAAACTCATTTGTGAGACACATTAATAAATGTTCGCAGGGCGCCTTCAATCGGCTCCCCGATTCAGATTCAGTCGGGACGTTTCCTGGTTTGTTTCTCCTTCCTCTATGCGCCTCAACCTGGAAATAAACCATCTGACACTCATTTTTCACATATATATATATATATACATGTAAACATGTATATATATATATGTATATGTATTTGTGTTGGCGAGTGTCCTTAAGCGTATGTTTTTACGGGCGGGGAGGCCGCGCGTCAAAAATAGGAGCAGCCGATGTGCCGGCTGTGACGAGCACCATCATCTCCCGGAAGCAGATGAAATCTCCCACGGCTTCTTAAAGCTGCCAGCACCGACTGTGATCCTGTTTATATCGGGCACAGTGGGAAAAAAAAATAAATAAATAAATAAATAAAAGAAAACACAAGTTGGATAAAGGACTCCTACAGCCGAAATATTGCTCATTTGCGGTGGCTTTTTTTTTATTTTTATTTTTTGTCACTTTGCGGACAGTTTTGCCCCAAAACTGCAGTTTTGAAGCCATTCCAGCCTGATCGCACCATGCATCTCTGCTGCTTCCAACAGGAAACACCTCCTGCTCTTTGAATGTCGCGTCAGATCTTTATTGTCTGGCGTGAAAGAAAAAGACAAGGCAACGCTGTCACGAGTTTGCCGCAATTAGCCGCTGAACTCTGCTGCGCGCACTTTAATCATTAAGTTAATCACCCGGGGCCCTCCGCTTAATTGACGGCTATTTAAAGTTTATTGTAACGACAGACAAAACGGGGAAAGGAAAAAAAAACAAAAAAAAATCGGCCGGTTCGTCGCGGCTCAGCCTTCGAGCCTCGTCGGCGTCGTGACTCTGTCAGAGTCGATCAGTCAACAAGTCTGTCACTCCGGCCCACCCTAATGTCTCCACAAGTCTTTGGACGGATTTCAGGGAAACTGGGTCAATGGTCACAATTCCCAAAGAAAGAGAGACTTTTCTTGGAATGACAAAAACAAAAAGAAAAGAGGCTGTTTGGTGGTGCTGCTGCAACTAACTATCTTGACGATTAAATCGTTTGTTTTAAAAAAAAAAAAAAAGATTGCACTCGTACACAAATTACAGTCCATACAAATGAGGTGGAAATATTTCCACGAACACAACTTTGGGGCCTGCCTCATTTGTCTCTCTGTCTCTCTCTGCAGCGCTGCCTTCCAGGCACCTTCCTGCAGAAAGAGGCTGTCGTGTGAACACAGGAGAGAAAACACTGCAGCTGCAGAAAATGTCCAGATTGAAGCTGCTTCTGGGCTCCTCTGGCTTTTAATTGACTGTTTTTATTTTATTTATTTATTTATTTACTTATTTTTTTATTTTTTTTTTACAATGCGCCATAGAGAGTTCTCACAAATACCATTAAAACCAACACGAACAAGAGCCAGAAGGCGTTCAGTTTTTTTTATTTTTTAAGCATGCAAGTGGAGCATTTACATCACTGTCACTAAAGATTTCAAGTGTCAGAAAGAAAGAAAAAAAAAACACATACTCAATGATTAATAATCAAATGTGTTTCTCTGAACAATCTATATGCATACTTAAAACATTGGAAGACACTTCTGATTTGGACTTACTAAAAAAAATAACTGCAAAGCTTATATTGTGCTCATAGCTGAACTATATATTCTAACATACTGTACATCCAACTTGCATGTGCAGCGTTAGGATTTTAAGTGATCGGCCAAGACAAATGCGTCAGTGAAGGAAAAGGAAATGATTCATAGTTTCCAACATTCATTTCACCCATGCATAAAATCCAACGTATAAATCCTGATGTTCTGTGAAAGACTCAAAAAGTTTGTTACACGAACAAGAAACACTTCACCAATATGGGCATTTTGTATCACTGTTGAGAAGAAAACAATAATCATAATAATGAAAAAAAAAGACTGATAATTTCAGTTTGCAGTTTGCCTTAAGGGAAAAAGGTGTAGAAGAAGGTACTCTGGACCAATGAGCCCATAATTAAATGCTCTGTCAACATCTAAACCACTGTCTGTGGTAGAAAATGTAGCACTCCTCCACGTCACCCTGAACACACCGTTCTCACGGTGAGCCATGGCGGTGGCAGCATCATGCAATGGGGATCCTTTTCTAAAGCAAGGCAGGAAAACTGCTTTGAGTTTATGTGAAGACTGATGAATCTGTTACAGGCAGAGATTCACCTTCCAGAACAACAACAGCCTCAAACGCAACAAGAGCGACGATGGACTGGTTTAGCTTCGTCGTTTTCGGCCTTAAAACTGCTGGTTTTAATGTTGTGTTTAGCAACGATAATTTAATAATAATGTTCATTTGACTCATTTGCAAATGAACTACAAATCTTTTAAATGCGATTGTCAGAGAATTGCATCTAAACAAGTACAGGTACGTGTTTAGTTTTCTTCTGCCTTTTAGCTTAGACTTATCATTTGGAAATGATAACTAACCAAAGGTAAACATGTTTCTTGTCCTAAGTTTCCAAACCAGTCAGTCTGGGTAATATGCTCAATAACAAGGCTAAGCGCTAATGACATTTTTTCTTTTTACATTTTAGATTTCAAAACAATGTAGCAATGTGTCAACTAAAATATATTATATAAAAATACATGCAAAAATACAAAAATAAAACTCTTCAAAAATATCACTGCTGTTCTGTCTCACAAGTCAGCCATATTTTCAGTCAGGGCTTTGAGTTTTGGGAACATTTTTCTTACGTTTATCTGTAAGGATCTGGGATTTGGTGTGCGATTATTAGTTAATTTAGTCCCTGTGTTATCTTGTGGAGTTCCTGATTGATCCCACATGTCTGTTGTTCCCCTGATTATTTCCCCCATGTGTGTTTAACCCTGCCTGTCTCCTTGGTGTCAACCTGAGCTTGTGTTGTCTCGTTCCTGGCACTGAGTTCTGTTTTGAACATCATTAAACTCCTTCATTCACTTTACACTGGGTCTCAGTCCTCATCTACTAACCACTTTGTGACATTAACAACTTCAAACTTGAAGGCTTTAGGAAAATAACTAAGCTTCAACTATCAATGAAATGCTAATGGAGGAGATTTTGTTTTATTTTCACAACAAAGGAAAATCAAGCTCCAGCTGTGCTGTTGTTTTAGGAGGTAAAAGGACAGCTTTAGGCTCATTTCTTAAGCAGTACAAGTTCTAAAAAGTTAAGGAATCACTAGTTAGTGTTAGTTTAGTGTTCTGGAATGGCCCAGTCAAATTTCAGAACCAAAGTCCAATCAAGAATCTGCTGCAATATTTGAAAAATGAACGTTCACAAATGTTCGCCGTCCATGTGAGCTTGAGGTCAGCAGAAATAACATTCGAGAATTGCTTCTGTCGTCGTATTTTTATTTGTAATAATAAAAATCAAACCAACTAAAAACACAGTTTGAAAGATATTTCTGGAATTTCACCCGCTTTCAAGAATGAGTTAAAAACAGCAGACACACTTAGTTATATTAAATCAAAAATAATCTGTAATTGAATATGGAAAACCTATTAGAAAGGCTTTCAAGATATTGATTACATTTGGGAATGTAAAGGTTTACAATCGAGGTGCACTGATTGCAGTTTTCTGGCCGATCGCAGACTACCGATCTCTTAAAAAGCTTAATCTGCCGATTCCGATTTTGGCCGATACCAATTTCTTTTTTTTTTTTTTTTTGTCTGAAATGTTGCTCAATATAGCAAGAAAGAAAGTTGTTGCTTTGGCAACAGTGGGGTCCCTATTGTTAATTGTAAACATGCAGACATAACTTGAAGGGCCGGTCTGTGAGTCAAACTTTTCTGACCGGACAGTATTCGATTCTTACTCATTTGCCAAGCCAGATAAGATCGGTGGATAAGATCGGCTTCATATGTAGCAATCAGCCAATCATCAGTCTCCCAAAACTAAGGAAATCCTCATGGATAAATCGGCTGGCCGATAAATCGGTGCACCCTCAGTTCACAAACCTCGACATCGTGACTTACAGGCGTACCTCTCGTCGCCCCCTACCTGCAGGTGCTGCTTTTCTGCATCACCTCCGCCCTGTGGTACCCTGACAACTTGCAGAAGCCATCGTTGCTGTAGACGATGGGCCAGTCCACTATCTGAGCGTTGCCCAGGACAAAGTTGGTGTCTGTTTTGAAGAGGACATGAAAGAAAACAGCAACTTTAGGTGACAGAGCGCTATCAAAAGCCGCCACATCCACAATCTAAAATGATATTTTGGCTTAGGAGAAGGTCGAGATGAGCGAGTTCCTTGGAAACTCAAAGGAAATATGACTTAAAACATGTTTAAACCAGAGTTAAAAGTTTAATATGTCTTAAATCTGTTTCTGCAATTACATACAAATTTTTACGGATCAAAATGTTTAAATGTTGATTGGTTTCGATGTCTAGCTAAGGTACATCCTCATAATGTGAATCTTTGAAAGCTGTGTGAAACATGGATTTTATTGAAAAAGTGTGTTTACACAGAAACGCTTACACCATTAGTTAAAAGTGGGAAATATACTGCCTTTGAGTGCCAAAACGCTTTTAAGTGGTTGCCATTAGGGTCTCTAATTGTCTACGCCTCATTACATTCTTCACACAGGGTGAAACTCTTGCTCTGAGAACAGAACGCCATAAAATCAGCTTTTCTTTTGTCGTCCTTTTAACTTTCTCTGTAGAAAACACAAAAAACTCTCCTTTTGACCGCTCCTTATACAGATTGTGTAAGAAACCTAATTGATCATTTCGCCACTGTGTGAGGTTTAATCTGATGAACGTTTCTATGTATAAACCTAAGTATTCAGATACAGATGTAGTTACAGTTTCAGTCAAACGTTTGCGTTTGGAACCTACATCAATTTGAGGATTTTTCGTTTGTCTGATTTGTTATTTACCAAGGGTGGAAATGATCATACAACAAACAACTAAGATGAAGATTTTTCATCATGCGGACCATTAGGTAATCTTTTCATTTTACCAATATGTTTCTTCTGAATGGAGATAATATTAAACGCTTTGGAGTCCTGACATAAATATGATTTAGGATTTGTTCAGAAAGCTAAAGATTAGGGTGATGGTAAGGAGCCCTTCCTCACACATTCATCAAAGATAAATCATATATAAAAAAACAAAGAAGAAGAAAGCATCCCCCCCCTTTGTGGAATCCTTTCAAAAGGATTTTTCTATTGATTTTTGAGAAGAGTAGGTTATAAATACCTGGTAATGTGTCATTTTGTTATTAAACTGTGAATAAAATTAAATGTTTTTCTAAACTACTGCATGTTTTAGGTCGTTTTGTAGAGTTTGGAGACATGCCCGTCTCACATCCAACCAGAAACAAACTGGGTTTGGATGAAATTCATTTTAAACTTACATCTGCCAGGGGTGTGAGACATTTTGGACTTAACGGCAAAAATGTTTTGTCTTATTGCAAGTTACTGCTGCGGCACATTACTAAGGTTTCATAAAGCGTCTGGCTTATATTAAGTGTTCAAGTGTGTAATCCTTAACAAACTCAAAACTCATCTTAAAGTTATGCTCCTCTGTCAGAAATCCTTAAATATTTATTTATATTTCAGTTTTTAGCAATTGGAGAAATATAAGAACAATATGTAAACCTCATTTGTTACACTTGTTAAAATATATTAATTAGACTGGTCAAACTTTTGTAGGAGATTAAAACATTTGCACCTCATTATTTGGCATCTTCCGTCTACATTTTAGTAAAATTTGCAGAGATAAATACTTGAAGGAAAATCTGTCTTTTTGTTTTGCAGATATCCAAAAAAACAAAAACAAAATTAAATTAAAATTAAAGGATAGCACTTTTTTTTTTTAAAGCAAATAAAAACAAACAAAGCAAACATTTTACAATTAATTATCCTAATTTTCACAGATGAGATTGTGAGTTTTAGTCTGAGGCGAAGCTTTTTATAGTGACTACAATGTGGCGATAAAAGGGTCGGCAAAAGAGCGGGGAGAGGGGGAAAAAGACAAAAAAAAACACCGGCCACATAAAACAGAAAACTTTCATCGACACAGAAAGTCACAGTAACACAAACAGCAACTTAACGCATCAGCACAGTGACAGAAGATGATCCACAACACATCACATGCCCATGTGTCCTTCACAACAGCCACATGCACGAGGAGCTTTGTGAGAAACGGGGGTTGGCACTGAGACACTCTCTGGCTGACTTAGAAACGACTAAAGAGCTAACAGGGTGCCTAATAAATGACAGATACATTGCAGAGATACTGAAATAGGGAGCACTCCATGTTAAACTTCACAGTGTACCTGTCTGTCTATGTGGCAGTGTCCAAACTGAAATGTTTGAAAAGAAAAGAAAGTTAACAGAGCACAGGGAGAAACATTTGAATGAATGAAGAATGTCAAGACAGAGATGACGATCTGCAATAAACAAAAGACACACAGCTCTGGATCTTTAATCCCAACGGACTTAGTCATAATTCAGGTGTTTCGAACGTTTTCCATTGACCCACTGTACGTTTCCGGGTAAATGCAACACGGGAGCTTTATGGATATTAAAAGCGCTTGTCCACTGGTTATCATTTTTTTGCGGCTGATTGTCGATCTGTGGTTTTTGTGAAGCGTTGACCTGCTAATCGCTGCTTTATCTGATTCTCATTAAGAGCTGCAATTCACAACTTCAAAACGCTTCTTCCTGGTTTCCAGCTATGAGCGGTCAATAATTAATGGCACCAGGAGCCGAGGCAGTGTCCCACAGAGCGAGCAGTCGTTGTGAAGCAGGTTTTTTTTTTTTTCTTTTTTTTGCTCCTATATTGAAATGACACATGGAATGATTGTCATATTGATATGCTGAAGTTTCACGAGCATTTTCTATTAGCAATTAGCAAAGTTAGCGCAGTATTCTTTCAAGAGACTGTCGACCTTTTCCTTTTTCTGACAGCATTCCCAAATCCAGGATGTTCAATGACAGGCAGAAGTTGGAAGCTCAAAACGATTAAAAAAAAAAAAAGACAAAATCTTGTATTTTTTTTCAGCCTTCCTGTTAGCTACTGAAAGTATCACTCTCTCTCTCACACAACCAGAATGAACAGCTGGCATATAGTTCAACAACTATTAGCATCTCTCTTTCATTTTTAAACGAAGTCAAGATACTGTATGTGGGCACGTTTTGGCAGTTCTCTGTAGTTAGCGGCATCCTTACCGATTTGTGTTGTTGTTTTTGCCAAATCAGCTCATTGTGTCACAGAATTGTCAAATGTTTCTATGCACACTTCCTACATGAATTTTAAAGGAGCAGTTTTAAGTCGTATCAAATTTTGCACTTTAACGTTCAAATATTCCAGGCTGGACAGAACATCTTTGTACTAAAGGTTGATTTAGTACAAAACACTGCCTGACAAAAAGAATCTCTACATCTAAAGTAATCAAAATAACACAGAGGGAGACACTAACTGTCAGTAGGGATACGTAAGGCCTAAGCCAGCTAATTACAGTGTCATATTTATATATATATTCAACCTTAACGTGACTCCTGCTGGCTGCATTTTCCCTCTGTAGGCTTTGATGCGATTAAAAATGTGCTCTACCTACATGCCAAAGAGAAGAAGTGAGAGCAAAAATCCTGACAGATGTTATAAGAGCAATTACAAACCCTAACCCATCGCAAATTTATTTTCAACCCTATTTCTTCAACACGCGAACAATGGTGCCAAAAAAACCCCCAGAAAAAAAAACGAACGCACGGAGCCTGACGGTAAACAGCATAATCTGCAGCACGCAGAAGATGCTGTGCAGGCTTCACTGCTTTAGCTGCCAACGTTTCCTTGGTTCTGTTGCTACTTTTGATGCAACAGAACCCGACTATTTAGTGTCAACGCGAAACAGACGCGGCAACACAAAGTGGAACCGCTTTGATTAGAATCCAAATTTTGCTTCTTTATTTGCTGACAGGAAAAGAAAAAAAAAAGGCTCTCATGAATAAAAGTGCCATATTTTGCATTTAAGAAGCAGAAAATATACAATTTCACTTTATTTTTTTTCTTTGGAGGGGAATCCAGGGTGTAGAATAGCTTTACAGCATTATGCCGTTTTGGGATTAAACATTTTTCTTCTTTTCAAAGGAAGAAAAAGTCAAACCAAACGCGTATCAGTCAATCAGAATTGGGGGATTTACTCTCAAATTTTACCAGTGATCCGTGAAAACTCCTGTCTTGAGTCATCAAAGCAATTCCACCATTTCATAATTTCTACTTTATTAACACACAAACTTATATAGTTTGTTGCAACTTTCTGGAGTTGACTGAAAACCAGATAAAGATTAGTGACCTATTATCTAATTGTGCCTTTGTTTTCTGTTTGATTTAAATCTGACACTACAACATGAAAAAGCAGCAGCACATTTTGTTCTTTTTTTTTTTTGTGACTTATGCTCCACAGAAAAAAACAACAACTAATCAGACAAAACTGGAACAGGCAGGTCAGATCATAGAGAAAACCAGAAATCAGCGTCAGCCGAGAAGAAAAAAAACACAACAAAAGTCTGATTGATGAGTCTGTGGCTACGTGAAAACACTCTTTTCCTGGATTATTGGTCTCCATTTCCTGTCCCTTTGCACAACACAGAAAACAGGTTGGACACGTGTAATTGTGTTAACGCCGACCCACTGCAGATACAGCACTGATGTCGAGGGTGTGAAAAAGCTCTTTATCAGGCCGGATCCAATGAGACCCAACAAAGCACAAAGATTTTGTGTACTTTTTTTTTTTTTTTTTTTTGCAAATTAGCAATAAAAATTAATAAGCTAGTTAAAAACGTCCTTTTTTCACAAAACAAATACAGATGTGGACAAATTTCTTGGACCGTTGGTGGAAAATAAACGAGTCTTTCACTGCAGTCAAATGATCTGAAACTGAAAATTTAAGAAAAATCAAGTCTTTGACTCGATCAGATAGATTTAGTGGAGGGAAAAAAAATCCACCTTGGGAAATATTTGCTCTATTTTTATTACTCATTGCACCGCTGTTAGCAAATATAACATAAATGTTACGCATGTCTTGGATTTGTACTTTACTTTTGAAACTATTTTGTTTGTAAAATGTTGAATTAAAAAAAACTACATTTCTGCTTCCTTGGTGTGTAAATCTGACAGCACACGTAGTTCGACTCTTTTCTGCCAGGTTTCTATAGCAACAGTTAAATGGTGTGTTGATTTGTTTGGGCGTGAAGGCTCTTCTGTCCTACCTTCACAAACGTAAACATGTGGAGTTTTTCAAACTCCAGTGTCGCTCAAGACTATGAAACAGTCCGAGTGAGCGTGGCATAAAACTACAAATAAAGATGTAAAGAAGAACATCCTGCCAGCTGTTAAGGTACAGCGCAGAATCCATGATGCTGTGGGCCCCGTTTCTGTTCCTCAACTCCATCTAGGGAGATTTTGTGCCGAGGAATGCGCAAAGATTTTTCTTCTAACGTTATTTTGTCTTCTAAGAAAAGTGCTTTCCTTTTTCACAGAGTGTATTGTGTGTGTTTTGCATACACAATCAGCGATCATAAACACCAAGTCCTACTCAGAAAAAATTAATGTACAGGTGCCAACAAATTCATCCACATCTCCAGGCTGCTTTAAAAGTCCAAGTCTTGAGTTTAAAGGAAGTCGTTCACTCATCATTGTGAACGGCATGTGAGCGACAGTCTAAAAATGTCCGCAGAGCCAAAGATCTGTAGCAATTTTTAATTACTGGAATGTAGCTAGGAATGTAAAAATCAATATGTCTAGGCAATTGTGATGAGTTGCTTATTTGGCAGCAGAAAGATGAGTTCCTTCATTGTTTATGAGCTCCCACCCACCACCGTCCCAGTGGCATCCTGCAGATTTAAACATTTGTGTGTGTTTTTTTGACTTCTTCTTCTTCTTCTTCTTCTGCTTCTCCGGTTTGTTTGTAGCAATAAACTGCTTACTCATCAATAACCACAAGACTTTTTTTTTCTTTTAAAGTTCGGATTTATCTTTTAAATATTTGGTAAGATATTTGTTTTACGTCATCGTGCATTTTAATACAGATGTCTTTGTAAATGATGGTGGAGCGTTTGCTTCTGACGAAATGATCGTTTCCTCTGACAGAACAAGCTGTGACCATGGAATGTTGTGCACACATACATACATGCATACATGCATACATGCATACATACATACATACATACATACATACATACATACATACATACATACATCGTGGCTCGCACCCAAACCACACTAGCATCCCTGCTTCGGTTTCACAGATCTCTGCTCAGTGTTACACCTCTCCAGCTCACGATGCCACTTTCTGTTTCATCTAATAAAGGCCAAAGGGTGACAAGAAACAATGCACAGAGCTTCCAATTTTTCAAAACACACTTCTCTGTCCAATGTGATGGATGATCTATTTTCTATCAGCAAAAACAAACCAAAAAAACCCCAAACAAAACAAAAAGAAAAGCTTGATTTTTCTCTTTTTTTCAAGCTAGAAACAGATGCTAAGAATTCACCCTTCTATTTAAGAGATTTTTTTTTTGTTAAATTATGCTTCGTGAATCAAACTGTGATTATGTGACAAGGGTTCAGTCTGAGTCCTTTTTATCCTTAAACAAAGTCTGTAATTGCTTGTTTAATCAACGCCCCTGTGTTCTACTTTGACAATCAGCAGCATTCTATAAAAACGACAGTTTTTCCTCTTTAGTTTTTTTTTTTTTTTTTTTTGTTCCACCCGGGTGAGCAGAATCTGTTGTTTAGTTAAAGCTGCATGTTAAATCCTCTTAGCAGCTCGAGGCATTTGCAACAAGGGCTTAAGTTGAGTTTCAAACTGCACCCTGGATGATGACGACGATGGTGATCCAAACACCAGGAATGACAATGAGCTCGGTACGGCAGCTCTGCACCTTCCTGCATGTCACAAGAACATCAGCATCTTTTTCAGGTTTTCCTCTGGCTGGTGGAAATCCCTCTATCTGGTCCAGACGTTTCTCGGCGAGAGACTTCCTCTGGTCTTATGTAATCAATGTAATGATTTCAGTGATCTGCTGACTCTCCTCTCTGCTTGCACTGCAGGGACTAAAACTGGTGCTTTAAAATAAATTATAATAATAATAAAAATTTTTTTTTTTTTTTTTTTAAATTCTATCATCCTGAAAATAGATCATTACATGAACAAGCACGAGACACACTTCAGTAGTTTTCTCTTACAACTTTTTTTTTTCCTTTTCTTTCTTTTCTTTTTTTTTTTTTTAAAGAAATTAATGCTGGATTCTGTGCAACTATAACTGTCCTCCTGTTTCCCTTCACTGCGCGTTTATTTCATGCCGTCCAACATTTTCTGGCTACATGGAGACCTCGGCTAAACTGTGCACACCTCGCCGGTCAGTCTACCGTCACAGTGATCATCATCCTTACCGTTCGACCGTCTCACAATATTCTCCAAAAAAGTATTCTGGGGGGCCACAAGTCCCCTGCGCCCCCCCGCCATCCTGCGGCTTCACTCAGTCCTCTGCAGATGAAAATGAGCCCCTCGGTGCCTCGCTGCTCTTCATGCTTTCTCCCGTATGTGTGTGTGCGTGTGTGTGTGTGAGTGAGTGAGTGTGTGTGTGGGTTTTTTTTTTTTTTTTTGCCGTTTCTTTCTTTCTTTCACTGAGGGAGCTGCGTGCGTTTTCGCGGACAGGAGCTGTCTGCTCTGCTTCGTTCGCCTCCTCCTCCTCCTCCTCCTTCTCCTCCTCCTCCTCCTCCTCCTCAGCCCGGTGGGATGCGTTGGCGCCTCACGCACCGCCTCATCATGCAGGAGTGGAAAACAAGAGCGGGACGCACCGCACTGCACAGTGCAGGAGGGGCGAAGCCTGCGAGCCGAGCCTGGAAGGTCCAGCAGCGCCATCTGCCGGATCTGATACAGTTCTCCCCCCCCCAAAAAAAAAAAAATTATAATAATTTATACTTTTGGAATTTTTTTTTTGTTTTAATTATTATTTTCAACCACAAGCTTCCATTTATTTTATTGAGATGTCATGAAAGTCATTTAAATATGTTGAAATGAACGAATGCGTTTGTGCTCTTTGTGCACATAAAATCTTTTCACAATACGAACAACACCTGACTGGCAAAAGCACAAAGTTTTCATCGAATATAAATGTCTATGATTTTAATTTCCCTTATTTTTAAAAGGAAAACCGGTTTCCAAATGTACATTTTGATCAACCAACTAGTTATGATCCGTTTCTTCAGAAATCTAGGCAATTCCAGACATTAATTATAAGAACATTGTAGTACGGATACACATTAGAGCTGGAACTCAAACAAAAGCTGATCTTTAAACATTTTTCAGTTTATACAGTTAATATAAATAAGGGTTTTTTTTAATGTAATATTTGCTTTGACCTCTGACACACTTTACTTTACTTCAGGATAGAAAGTGTGCTCCCAATGATTTTACATTATAAAATTAATATTTTCACTCACTTTTTAAAAAACACACTTTGACAGAAGTCCATGGAAGTAGCGTGACCCTTGCATCGGAAGTCAGAATAAAGCCAACTAGGTTACTGAGAATGTCTCTACAAAGGTCAGTTGTACTTCAAGTCAATGTTTACTTCGTGTGGCGTTCACCGTCGGTCCTTAAATGGCTGCAAGCGTGGCCTAAATTACAGCCTCTCTCATTATATTGCAGTTTTTACACAAAGGCACGGCCTTATCATACGGGCCTTTTACATTGCGCCATAAAAGCAGTTTTTATCACAATGTGTTGGAAAAACAAAATCCCCTGGTTCAGATACAGACTTCAACCAACACACACATTCTGGACAAAAATGAAAGCCCTATGATTTGAGTTAAACGTAAATTAGTCCATTTTTATAGTCGTATAATTGAGACTGACCCATATAATTTCTCAAATGGTCACAAAATACTTGAACCTTTAAAGACAACAACTGAATGAAAGCATCTGAACTTTTTTTTTTTTAAATAAAGACTAAAATACAAATTACTGATGTTGGTCAGTTCTAATACAAAGAGGAAAAACTACACATTAAGTTGTGACATACATTTTTTTATTACCACAATCACACATGAGCAATGTCTTAGACAGACGACGTCTTTACATATTCTCAGCCGAAAAAGCCTGATTGACATAAATCAGGAAACAAACATTTCGTTGAGAAAACCAGTCTTTGCATCTGAAAAAGTTAACTCGACCACGACCTGGTTATCCTCAGATGACTCAGGTGATCCGTTATGCTTTTGTGTTCGGGAAAGTTGGCGAAGTTGGCCTCCTTTATCCGCTCCCAGGTCTGGGCCCTGCGCTCGGCGGCGTGGCGGACCTCCTGCTCCTTCGTCAGGTACGGCCGGCTGAGCCAGTACTCGTTCTCAGCCTCGCGCTCCAGGTGCTTCACCATCTTGCTTTTCATCTGCCACGTGATCTGCCGCGGGCGGCGATGCTTCCCGATCCACTGCTTCCCGGGAATACCTTTGCGCAGCAGCATGAGGGTGAGGAACATGGCGGCGAATTATCCGACCTGGAAAGAGGAGAGCCGTCAAAACGTTTGAAAACTGTTTTTGATGAGGATGGAAGTTATTGGTTTGGACTACTTTCACTGGTTGAATTTTTTTGTTTTCCTCTGCTGATCCTTTGAAATCAGCATTTTTGTGCAACAGCACCACTTTATGCAACTGCTGGAATAAAGCAGGTTGTTTAATAATTGGTAAGCAGTCCAAATCAGAGGAAGAGGTGCAAGTACAAGAAAAAAAAACAATACAAAACATAAATACAAATATTATTTAATACTAATCATCTTGCTGCTGTGCAATGTCCAGTACTCTTATATCCATAATACTATAAGACACTTTGCAAACTCTTAGACTTAAAAGAACACACTGGAGTTAGATTAATGATCCTTATTTCTCGTCAGACTTATTGCTGAGTTATTTTGCATCAGCTCTTAGGACACTTGAACCAAAGCTCAGTAGCAAGTACCAAGCATTCGAAAACAACCTTGATTCAACATTTGTTTCATTGAAATCACCAGAACAATGACACCAAGAGCTTCACTGTCTTAAGTTTTCTAATATATTTCTTTGCATACATTTGATGTAATTAGCGTATATTTCACACATCACACAATTTAAGGAAAGTACCTCTTTCTGAAAATGTTTAATGGCAATTTTGATTTCTGTGGGACTGAGTGGGAGCATCATCCATCCTCCAGCGTAAAGAAAGTAAAGTCTATTCTCTCTAATATTAATAATAACAATAAGAAGAATAGTTAGTCTCACGGAAAGATAGGCGTGTAAAAATTTTACCAACACGGTATGAAGGTTTAATTTGCTGAGGCTTCATCAAAACCTACTTTCTGGTTTTTGGAGTTTAGCATTTGTTTCAATGATGTAAACATATTAACCAGAACTGAACAGTAGCACTGCTTCTTATTATTGAAACAAAAAATTATACAACAAAACTCAAGTCAAGAGTCTCACACACAATGCAATAAATTTAGGTAATTTATTATTTTACTGAAAAGCTGCCCTTTGCACACTGACTCACGATGATGATCATTTTACAACAGGAAGAGAGCGTGATTAAAAATACTGACTTTATCTGAGCGTGTTTAGGAGGGTTACTGTGGGAAAGGCCAGGAGATAGAAAGAAATAAAATTATTTACGCAGCTCGCACAATTTTATAAAAAGTTTCACGTAAAACTGATGCAAAACGGAGCTGGAGAAAAGCAGCGTAGGCATTTTAACATTCTGTCTAAGCTACAAGCTAATGCTAAATTAGCAGCCACAAGGACGGACTAAAAACATTATCATTTTAAACTTGCAGCAGAAACGAAACTATGAGACAATTGTGTTATTTCCCCCACCTTTAACAAGGGTTGAATACAGTCAAATCTTCGTCGTTGAGGGAGAAACACAGCCAGAATTAAATAAGAAAAGTCAAACAGCAACAATGTGACGGCTTGCTAGCTAGCTGTGGGGGTCATTTGTAATACTTCCGGAGCAGCGGCGTGCCGCTGGAAACCGAGTCAGCTCGATGTGTCGATTCATTCAAATGAACGACGACGTGAATGCAATGTTCAAATGAATATGACTTTTCACATGATTAACTCAAAAATTATTCTGCACACATTTTGTCTATATAAATATACTAAATACATTCCGAAATTAAATAATAATAAAAAAGCAACAAATGATATTTATGAGCCGAAATAATCGGCTCTTTTTCTAGGGAGCCGAGATAAATGAGCTGATCTATAAAAAAAAAAAAAAAAAAAAAAAAAAAAAAAAGAGCCTGAATTCTTATTTCGGTACGGCGAGGGAGAAGGTTCAAACACAAATAAAAAAAAGCAACTCCAAATAAAGATTTACGAAAAATTGTGTATTATAAGCATGTCATAAAGCTTAATTGGTATTTGAGCCTACATTTGTAAGGGATGTTCTTGCTGAGGAAGGTCATTTGAAGCAGCATATCAATAATTTGTTAGTCTGAAGCAAAAATACACATCTAAACGAATCGGATGAAAGTGGAATAAAAGCGAGGCAAAGGGCAAAGGAAGAAAGGTGAGACTGACGTAACCCTCAGTGTCAAGGCTCCTCCTCTCAATCGTGGCTTTAAAAAGCAGCTTGTTTGACGTCTCTCCTGCATGTTTCATTCCGAAAGAAGAGAACATGGATTTCCTGCTGTTTTCAGCAACAACGTGGACTTTAGTGGCCCTGGCTGTCACTCTGTTATTACTGTAAGTACTCTGCAATACTGTATGTTTCCTTAACAGTCCAGTGAAAGAGTCCAATTCCTCCTGTCTCTTTCTTTTTCCTCTCGTTTGGACATCAGATATGGAATCTGGCCGCATAGGTTTTTCAAAAAGATAGGGGTGTCTGGACCGAAACCCCTGCCCTTTGTTGGGAATATGACTGGTTTCTCAAAGGTAATGCCCAAAAAAACAACCACAGCAAATAAAAAAAAAAAAAAAAATGAAAGTGCTGATGAGCTTTGTGGTTTACTACCTCCCATTCTTCTGAAAGCAAACATTGATTGCTCTAAAACAAACAAAAAAAATGAAAGAAAGAAACCTGAAGCTTTTCTTCACAACCATGTTCTGTAATTATCTTCTTCAGGGAATACTTGTCTTTGACCGGGAATGCCAAGCCAAGCATGGGGATGTCTGGGGGTGAGTAGACAAAGAAATGAAGTTTGTTTATTTATGGAGAAGTTCATGAATGTTTCGGTCCAGCTTTTTAATCCAGAGATATACACGTCCTTTACCAATTATTGAAAATTCTGTTTCGCAATGTTTAACTGTGAATTTGAGCTGAAATGCATGCTTTGTCACATGACTGTTCTTTGTCAGGAGCAATCTTTTTTTTTTCCCTTACCCCCTGTTTTAGTTTGTACGAGGGGAAAACCCCGCTGCTGATGGTTGCTGACCCTGAGATGATAAAAAGCATCTTGGTGAAGGAGTGCTACACTGCATTCACAAACCGCAGGGTGAGACGCTGCATGAAATCATGGAAATCCAGCATTTTCAACTTCATTTTTAGGGAAGTGGTACTTTCAGCGGACAGTCTTCTAAAATTGACCATTAATTATAGTTTATGATTAGAAACGGCATTAAATGCAGCGGAGATCACAAAATTAATTTCATCATTTTAATTCTGAGGAATACATGCCACTGAAAAGGTTTGGATTTTGAGGAATTTCTCAAAATTCCTCAGGGTTTATTAAACCTGTTCTAAGGATTTGAGAAGGGTCACATCTAAATCCCACCCACACGGCCACAGCATCTGATGCAACAGGAAGTAAGTCAGTTTTACTGACCTGACGAAACCTGCAGCGTAACAATGTCACACTGCGGGGAGTGTACAGGGAGTGTGAGAGGATTACTGTCTGTGCTGCACATAAAGTCACTTGTTAGTTAATGGAATATCTCCTGTTCTATGTTTAATGCTAATATTTGTGTGTACAATAAAGTCATCTACTGGGCAGCACTCGGTACAAAAACAGGAAATTGTCTTTCACAGTTGACCTGGTTAGTCTGATTACAGTTAAACTGGTGTGGTACTCAGAAACACCCTAGCAAACAACATAAAGTCTTACAGTCGGTTGAGTTTCCATAGGTACATAAAAACAGAAAATGTTGTGAAAAACTTTAATATTTCTGGTTATTCTCTTCAAGAAGTGAAGTTTATGTGTTACAGAGATTCACGAGTCAAGTATTCCAAGCCTTTTTTTTATTTTTTTTTTAAGTTTTGATTATTGTGATTGATATTTGATATTGAAAACTTTAAATTAATCTTATTGTTTAAATTTTTTTTGGAACACAGAAAAGAATGGGAAGGCTGTTAGCAGTCAGGTGACACGAATGACGAATCTAAAACCAAAAAGACACATTTCTTATTCAGTCTGGTCAGTCAAAATGATTCCGGAGTTAAAAAAAATTACAAATTAAGGCTAGTTTTTGATTAAGTTACACAATGCCTAGAATCTGCATGGTCAGCTGAAACTGGAATAATTAATCCATCCAAGTAAAATATGGTGACGCATAAAAGGCTACAATGGGAAAGAGTCACGAGACTGGAGTACTGCCAAAGTTGAGCAGAGGCTTCGTCCGTTTACAGATCATCATCGGAGACGGCGGGCCTCTGGATGACGCGGTCACAGCAGTGAAGGATGAAAGGTGGAAACGAATTCGCGCCACAATATCTCCGTGTTTCACCAGCGGAAGACTGAAGCAGGTCAGGATCCACAATGCTCTGCTTTCCCCCAAACATAACTCATTTAATTACCCACTACTACATGTGTTAATGCTTTCCTTAATCGGGGTTTCAAGTCTTTTGCTTTAATTTCCATAATAATGAATTTAGTACCTGTTGTTTTGTTCTGTTTGTTTTTTTTTCCAACTAAGGTGCAAATTAAATTGCAGTTATTTTGAAAGAAAATAATGATTTGGAAAAAACTAGATAACAGATATCTGGAGGTGTAATTTTTCCTGTCAAAGTTCTTTTAAGATATCTCCATATGAATGAGAAATATCTTGAACATAGATGTCAAGCTATTACTCAGAGCGGTGTTTATCCTCCAGGCTCTCTGCTCTGTGTGTGTTTTAGATATTTTTCTGCTTCGGCGCAAATTATTTCAGCTGATGGCTGATTAATAGGCTTTTGCTGATCTGCAACAATCTGAATCAAGTGGGCTCAAAGCATCAAAAACATGCTGGGCAGTGTGGCCCCCCCGAGGACCAGGGTTGGGAAAGTTAAATCGATCATAAAACAATTAAGTTGTTTTCTCTAACAATAGACAAAACATACTGAGCCTCACTCGTTAATTTGTGTCTCTTTCTTCCAGGTTTTCCCTTTGGTTGTTCAATTTGCTGACAGATTCTTGCAAAAACTTGGACAAATGGATTTGAATGAGTCCATAGATGTCAAGAAGTATGTTGCGTCTGTTACATTGTCAGATCGCGCACGTTTTTGTTTAATTTAAATGAACATGCAAGCCCCAACCTTTTGGCTTTTATTTCTCTCTCTCTCAGATTGGTTGCACCGTTCAGTTTGGACGTGGTGACCAGCGCGTCCTTCAGCGTGGAGATGGACTCCATCAACAACCCCGAGGACCCTGTTCACACCCAAATGCAGAAGATCATGAACTTCAGGTTTTGGCCTTTTGTCTTTATGGGTGCGTCAACTCGTTACTTGCAGGGCTTTGCATGGGGTACGAGCAGGTCGCGCTTTTTTAAATTGACCAGTTTCATTCTGCCTTCTCAGCTGTGTTTCCCTTTGGTCGTCACCTGCTGAAACTCTTCAAAGTTGAGTTCATGCCCAAGTCCAGCATAGACTTTTTCTACGACATTATTAAGAAATTTAAAGACCAGCACAGCGCAGAGGATTTGGTAAGTTGACTTGAAAGGTTTTGGGAAGGTGATTGGTGTGGTTCTGAGTCAAATAAAGATAATAAAATAATCTAAGCTGTATGTGCTCATATGAGCACACTTTGAAAAAGCTAAAATGGCTCAGTCATTTATGCGAAACGTTCAATCGTTTCTGTTTCCTGTCCAGACACGGGGAGACTTCCTGCAGGTGATGATCCGGAGCGAGATCCCAGAGTCCGACATTAAGAGCGAACACGAGCAACCCAGTAAAGGTCTGAAAGTCACGGAAACAAAGTCTTACTTTACACTGAAACGACTTTTGTCAAATCTTTTAAAGTCTTCTGTGTTAAAGAATGAGTAATGTGAGGTCACAGGTCCCATCGACAACAAAATTCAAAGGATAATATGACAGACGAGGAGAAGGGAAATCATTGACAGAAAATTGGCGTAGTCTATGGTCATAAAGGTAATAATAGCAGAAATGATTAACTAGTTTCAGTGCAATACAAATAATCATACATGTCTCTCAGAGTAAGATGTAACAGTGAGACATCAACTCTAAAAGGTCATCTTTCTACGCTGGAAATGTAGAATTATTATTTATTTATTTATTTTTATATGCCTAAGAAATACAAAGTGTTTTTAATCTCAGAAACATGGGAGGCCGAACGTCAACCTGCACTGAGCGAGATATACCAGCTGTCCATCAGACAAAGAGCTCCACTTTGACTCAGACGCCAGTAAAGAGGAAGCGGTACAGCAACAAGGTCTTGTATTGATACAGACGAGCGAGTTGGATCGTTTCAGGCCCAAGATGGACTCAAACTCAGCAGAACGTTTTCAGGAGCCTACAAGCAGTAATATATATAGGATTAAAATCGGCAATGTTCAAGAAAACCATCATGTTTTTTTATGCGGGGCAATGCGTTCGTTCTGCAAACTAAGATGTCGAGTTACTTTATTGCCATGGAGCAGAGAAAATTTGGCAACAGAATGTTGTTGCTTGGCTACTGGAGTACACCGAAAAATATAGAAAAACTATAAGTGTGACTATAAATACATATACGATAGATATATAAAAATGTCACTGGTGCAGATAAGAAAACAAAATAGTTTCCCCACTAATAGTGCTTTCGTTAGCTTTATTGCAGTCTATGCATGGTATTGACAATGGTCAAAAATACCAAACAGTAGGATCGCTTTAAATAAAACACATATATATGTTTTGAGTTACTGATATAAACTTTATGACGAAGTTGTGTTTTGTTAATGTGCATCGATGTTTCTAATTGCAGGCCTGACTGAGCACGAGATTCTTTCCCAGGCTCTGACGTTCATCTTCGGTGGCTACGAGACGACCAGCACCACTCTGTCTTTCACCCTTTACAATCTGGCCACAAATCCTGACGTCATGCGGACACTGCAAAACAAAATCGACGACTGTATGGAGAAAAATGTAATTTACGGTGACATGTTGGCTTTTTGAATCCAACAGATGCTAGCATTTTTGTGCATGCCTTGCTGATTCACGTTCAACTTTCTTGTGACGGATCCAGGCTCCCATTTCCTACGAGGACCTGAACGGACTGGAGTACCTGGACCAAGTGTTTTGTGAGTCGCAGCGTGTGATTCCCACCGCGCCTCGACTTGAGAGAACATGCAAAAAAACGACGGAGCTTAATGGCCTCACCATCCCAGAGGGAACATTAATTGGGATTCCAGTGCATTTGTTGCACATGGACCCACGGTACTGGAGCTCGCCCGAAAGATTCAATCCAGAGAGGTAAGTAACGGAGCACAGGGATCGCTGCTGATATTTGAGAAAGTAAGCAATTTTCTCAAAACTGAACTGCTGTTTTAGGTTTTTGTTTTTTTATTTTATATTCGATTTCTTAACTGGAAACTTTAATCTGGTCCCTGCAGGTTCAGTAAGGAGAATGAGAAGGATCTGAACCCGTACGCGTACATGCCGTTCGGACTCGGCCCGCGTAACTGTGTCGGGATGCGATACGCCATCCTGGTCATGAAGATGCTCGTCGTGCGCATCCTGCAGAATTACTCTGTGGAAACGTGCGGAGACACCTTGGTAAGCCTGAAATAATCCAGCCGTTCTGCTCTGCCGCCATGTCAGCGTTTCATTTTCATCTGTTTCCGCTTTCAGGTCCCAATTCAGTTTGACTGGAAGTTCCAACCAATCAAGCCTGTGAAGCTGAAGTTTGTTCCCAGAGAACTAAAATTGTAATTACTTAAAACCTCTGGCCTTCTCGTCAAATATAATTCATTTTTGATGGGCCTGTGGGATTATTCTTCCTGTGCAAATTGTACTGTTTAACATTGATCAATTTGAATGTAATTCTTTCAATCTATTTTTATATAGTCTATTATTCCCTATTTTTACATTAAACTTACTAGGTCAACAGTAAACAGATTGTTGACCTGCAGAAACTCTCACTTGTGTTTTTGTCTTCATCTACCTGATCAAGCAGTTCATTTTCATTGCTGCTACCAGTTGGAAATATGCCGAGTTACAAACAGGGCTTTAGGGGGGGGGCAATAACGATTGAAATTCCTTTTGGGAAAGGGGAAGGGAAATCACTTATTAAGAGTAAAGCAATGGAAAAAAGGTGGAATGAAGATAAGAAAGGAAGAAAACTATATAAAGTACAAAAGTCTATATTAATTAGAAATATTAATGAGAGGAACAGAAGGGAAGAAATAATGATGATCAGATTAAGAGTAGCTCATAGCTACTTAAAAGACATTTTATATTTAATAGGAAGGAAAAATAATGATAAATATAAAAGATGTGGAGAGAAAGAAAATGTAGAACACGTATTGATGAACTGCAAAACATATGAACCCGAAAGGGAGAAGTAGAGAAGAACGGTTGGAAGGACAGGTCAAGAATGGAGTCTTAAAGGAATATTGGGAAATGAAGGAAACATAATGGATATTCACAGATTAAGGAAAGTGTTATTTATTTCTCTTCAGAATACAAAATTCAAAAAATAGACTTTGGTAGATGTAAAGTAATGTTACTACACACTCGTGTACAGTAGGTGGCGTAGTGCACCTTAAAGTTGCGACCCACCATAATAGAAAAGAAGCAGCAGAAGAAGAAGAAGCTCGTGCATAATAAACGGCTTGCCCTTTAGCTTGCTGTAGGGCAAGCTGTTTTAACATAAATTTGGTTTTGCCGCTCTAACGTTCCAGGCATCAAATTGTTTTATGACTAGACAAAACTAAATTAAAGATATCTTGAATTGTAATTTTGACGAGTCAAAATTTCTTTTAAGATATCTCAGTCAAAATGCATTTTTAGATATCTGGAACATAACTATGGATAGTCAGACGAAACCGAATTTATGTTAAAATGGCTTGCCATACCTCACTTGTGACCCTTGGTTACCGTTATGACGTGTTGGGAATGATGGCTGGTGTTGGGTTGTTGTATGTAGCCTAGCGGGTTTATTGACGGTCTGAATGTGGTTTATTGACGGAAATGCTTCAATGAAACCATTTGACTCGGATGAAGAAGAGGGAGAGCAGCCGGGAGTCAAGCAAAAGGAGCTAAGACGTAAGCTAACACTTTGCTGAGCCGCATTTGCTAACTCCCTAACGAGCAACCAAAATGTTGTTGATGTGTTAAAAGGCTTAATTACTGCTCTGCCTTTATCTATTAGCAGAGATCATTAGGCGTTAGCTGTTGTTAAGCAAAAATATGAGTTCCACGTGAGATATCTATTAATGCTTAGAGGACGTAAAATACTGTTTAATTCCACAAAAATAGGGATTAAATAATACCTTTTCTCATTGCAAAAATCAGAGCTCTTTTCAGAAAATGCGACGTCTTGAATCAATACGAGCTTAGAGGAGCTGAGTGAATCATTTTCCAAATATTTGAACTCGTATGTTTGAGAGATTCCTACTGAGCCCGTCTGGAAAAACATGGTGGCCACGACTTGTTTAATTCGCAAGTATGACTTAATAATAACATTAATTATATCATTAATCATGATAATTATCATTAATAACGATATTCCGATCTCATTTCAGTCTGGGAATCAATTATAATAACATTCTTCAGACATTAACATAGAGTAAATAAACTTGTTTATCCATACTGCAGTACAGTGGCATATTAAAGCTACACTGTAAGGATGATATTTAAACAATAATTTTATTTTTCCCACATTTAAGTTATATTCTTTTTATTTAATAATCTATTGACAAATTCTGATAATTGTACTGTTATTTTTATGTACTTAAAGTAAACACTTCCAAATGTATGTAAATTATTATTTATTCACTTATTTATTCTCTGAGTTTAGACCCTTCTAACCATCCGGAAGGATAGTAACATTTTTGTTTTTCCTTCTAAAGTCTCTTGTATTTTCTACAAATAAATATTTCTCACCTTTGTGTTTATACTGCCTTCAGAACGAGCAAACCAGAGCCTCCAACAGCTGAGCGGTGCTCTGGACCAGCTGGAGCCTGATGGAGAGGATGTCCGACCCGCTGCAGGCGACGTCTTCGCTGAGGAGGACAAGACAGCGTGGAGTCACAAGACTCAGAGTGAAGCAGGTGAGTCACTATTAAATTTGCAGTATGCCATCGACACTGTGCTTGAAGCACACCACTTCAGATTGTGCCTGCTCATGATCATGTTGTCGGAGCTGAACTGAAAGCTTTGTTTTGTTTGTTGTGTGTGCAGTTAACCAGCTGAAGAGCCTCCTGTTGAAGCAAGGCAGAGAAATCCCCACCTCTTTATCCCCCTCAGGGAAGCAATCTCCATCTAAGGTAGACATGTGTCATTAAATCTTTACAGAATTTTAGTCCCTAATATGCAGAGTTTATTAGAATAAAATGCCTCGTTTATAATGAAAATCATGCAGGCTTGTCTGTAATTTCAGTACTCTGCTGGTGCTTCATTTTATGACTCCGTTTTGTCTTTCTTCTCCTTAGAAAGTGTGCCTGGATGGCAGGTCCAGTTTACCAGCCTTTCGGGACTTGGTTCCAATGAATTACGACCAGTCTGAGTACATTCAGCACCTGGAAGCTGAAGTAAAGTTCTGCAAGGTTTGTGCTAAAAGAATGTACAAAATCCTCAGTGTAAGCTTACCTTTTAAGACAATACAATAATCTCACCCTTGTAATCCAACCTTTTATTTTGGTACAATTTTTCAGTGGAAGAATAATTGTATCAATAAATATATATATATATATATATATATTTCTTTTTTTTTCTCTCTCTACAAATTCACTAAAGGGAACAACTACTGACACTTGCCAGTAATATCTTATGTACACAGCTTTTGCCTTGGCACAAAAAACAATTACGTCATATTGCATTTAATAAAATAGTTATACTCCAGCAATAAATATGCCATTTGTTTGAAGGGGTTATACATATATAATTCTTATATATAATATAAATGTAAAGTTTTTAATAAAAATTCTAATTTGCCTAAGTTTTGACCAGTTTACTGTGCACTCACTGTGTCTTAGGAGGAGCTGCAGGGACTGAAGCAGCGGATCAGAGTGGTGGTGGTTGAAAATGAAAAGCTGCAGTCTGAGCTCAAATCCAGGATCGTGAATCAGTCTCTGAAAGATTATCCAATCCATAATTCTATGGTAATATAATAATAATTATCATCTTGATTGTTCAAAAGTAATGAAAAAAAAATTAGATTCTTCATTATGTTTCCTGTTGGCTTCTTTAGGTGCAAAACAACTTGATAACCTCAAAAACAGAGCATAACACCTGGAAAAATGACCTGGTAAGGACACATATTGTGTTCTCTTCTGTTTTCCAGTTGCTTTTAGACTTTACAAGTCCATCGAAAGATGTTTCAGCCTTTTTTGCATCTTAAAGGAAAGCCTCTTCAACAACATAAAGCGATCCCGATGAACCATAGAAATACTTTCAAAAAGGGTTTTGCCTTTTTACCCATTGCTTCTATTTTTATGTTTATGTAAAATCTGTTAGATCACCAACCAGGTTTCATTGTCTTTTTAGTTAGTTTTTGTATTTTTTGCTAATTTTGCATTGAAATTGCTGCATGTTTTCATTGGAAGATACAAACATTATCTCATGACTCAGTTTCTGTCCCATCACACACTGATAAAGGAGCAATTAAAAGTGATCCACCAGGCCCAGACTGAAAGCTTGGAAGCTCAGCTCATCTCTCTCAGGTCAGTTTGATGCATCATAAAGAAGAATGTAGCATTTTCTCCCTCATCATTTCCTTTGATCTTTGTATATGTTTTGCTTCTGTTAACAGAAAGGATCTCTCAGCGAGTCAGAAGGAGTGTGAGGAAGTCAAGGTTCGTCTGAGACACAAAGAGCAGCAGGTTGCAGAAGCGTTGAAGGCCGATGGAGCTGCCCGCGTAGCTGGGTTGTGTCTGCAGTGTGCGCAGCATGAAGCAGTGGTGGCTGGGACTCATGCAAATCTGCATGTGCAGGCTATTGATAGGCTCACAAAGTAAAGCAAAGTTCAACCAGGTCGGCACTACGAGAAAAAAGTCATGGTGCTCATGTTGTTTCGTTTGTGTGTGTCAGGGAACGGGATGAATTGTTGGCAGCTCTGCGTGCGGTGCGAGCGAGTCAACAAGAGGCCCAGCAGAGAGAGTGGTCAGCCTGCCTGCAGGTCAAACAGGCTGTGGAGATAGCCGAAGAAGCCAATCTACAAAAAACTAGGGTCAGTAGCTTTTCACATGGATTCATTCTGGATATTTTTTAATATACTTTCCCTGAGTTATCTGCAAATATATTCTATCTCCGCCACTCCCGACAAGCTCTCTGCATCCGTCTGCACTCGACTAGGTGGAGATGCAGTGTGAGCAGTTATCCCGGGAGCTGGCGCGACAGAGGGAACAGCTGGACAGAGAAGCGCATGCAGTGAGGGCCAAGATGGCGGAGGCCCGAGAGGAGGGCCGGGCTGAGGCACGCAAACAAAAAGAAGAGCTAGCACAAACGGTACATCCTGAAGCCAAATCCGTCAGTGTATTTTATTGTGATTCGGTGTGATGGGTCATAACATAGTTAGTGCAAATGCAAATATATTCCAAAAGGAATATATTCAGCAAAAGGAAGATTCAGCAAAGTATTGACTCAAAGTGCTGAATATGAATTCATCCAGCAATAAAAAAAGAAGCACTTTACCATGTGTTCATTCATCCATTACAAATCTCAATAAGTTCTGTTGAATTTATTGTCTTCATATTAACCATGTCATTGCAATGTTTAATACGAAGACATCATTTCATATTTTATATTAAAATTCTGTATTAAACGTTATTTAAGATCAGTGTTACTGTGTTGCAGGCGTCCAGCCTGTCTCAGCAGGTAGCCGAGCTGGAGGGGCAGCTGGACCGAGCTCGCAGAGACAGGAGTTCACTGACCAATCAGCTGGAGGATACGCTCAGCAAGCTGAACAATCAGGAACAAGACAATGCCAAGGTACACTGATTTATTTGTTTGGGAAAAACTTCATTCACTCTTCACATTTTTACAGAAAGCAGTGCGGGGTTTGAGTTGAGTTGAAACATCGAACGTCATCAGACCTCTTTAACTTTAGCACAACACAGCAGAAAGACTGAAACCCACATTTAGTGCTGGTCATTTTCCCTCGATCAAAAGATGGTTATACTGCATAATCATCAAGGGAAGGCGGTCTCAATGCTCAACTCTCAGATGAAACCGGCAACATTTACTTGTAATGTTCTTGTGTTTCCAGTAGATGGCAGCAGTACATCTGTCTCAGTGTCAGTTTTGCTCTCAAATACAATGGTGAAGAATGAAATCATTTTAAGTTTTAATGTATTTGAGTGAAATTTTTGTTGTATTTATTGAGGCATCTCGATGAGATGACAGGTAAAAGTATTTCAATGTGCTCCTGCATAGGTCAGAGAGCTGTAGTGATGAAACCTGTATAGTAGATGTCAAGGTCTGGTGACCTAGTCAAAGCATATTAAAAGCAGAGATATTGCAAGGTAGTTTGAAAGCAGTTAATTATAAATCAAATATGATTGTTTTTCTGTCTTCTCCAGCTATGTGTGGATCTGCGGTATCAGCTTAGCAATGCCAGCCTGAAGAAAGAGGAGGCTGAGCGAGAGCTCAGAGAGCTGAAGGCCAAGACGAGCAGGCAGCAGGAAAAAGCTGCACAGGTAAGTTTTAATCCAGCCTCTGAATTTATTGCTTTATATCTTGTTTTAACAACAGAAAACCGTTTTCTTCCTGTGTTATTTTGGGAGTTAGAAGTGAAATACTTTTGGTAAAACTCATCTATTGCTTTATTTATTTGTTTCTCATGAAATATGTTACAGCATTATTTGTTTTCTTGACTTACCAAGTCTTCATGAGATTTTAATCTTGGTTTATTGTGTTTGATGTGTGACGGCAGAAGATGGGTGCTGTGAAAGATTTCCTCACCTCCGCTAACTCCTCTTCTTCCCTCTCTGTGGGACAGGAAGTGGAAAGTCTGAGCTCAGAGCTGGTTTGCTGTCGGCAGCGTTTGGAGGCGGCCCAAAGGGTTGGGAGCCAATGGCAGTCCAAAGCTCTGAGCCTGGAAGAACAGCTGGCAAATGCCCAGCGCCAACTGCACCTCACCAGGTAGTACCTAATCCTATTATACATGCCACCACACTCACACAAACACACACACACACACTCATGGGCACACAGCACTCCCCTCTGCCCAGCTCCTGCCCAGCTCAGCCCAGTCCAGTTCAGACCAGCACACCAACTGTACCGCACCAGGTAACGGTTAATCCTATTATACAAGCCACACACACACAAATGTGCATGCGCGCCACTGTGTGGCAGTCCCGGTACCAACTGGACCTCACTAGGTCACCTCTAATCCTGTTAAGCATGCCACAACATAATGCAATAAACACGCTCAGACACACGCACACGCACCGCTTCGTGCCACCAGGCCAGTGCCCAGCCCAGCAGCAGCTCCAGTAGAGCCAAAATGTCGCCTAAGCCTTTCTCCTATCCCTGGCGTGCACACACACACGCCTCAACACACACAAGCACAACAGCGCGGCTGATGGTCACTGGACAGCCTGGCCTCCGTGCCACCCGCCTGAGCTCTGCACCCGTCCTCGCTGCGGGCGCTACCGGCCCTCTCTGTCTGTTTTCCTCATATTTTTCACATTTTCTGTATTTTTTTTCTTACATCCTAATTCCTCAGATATTGTTTTAGATGTTTATCCCACTTATTTATCTGAATGATTATCTGTATTTTCAATGTACTCCTGCACAATGTGTAGGAGTACTCTCTAACCCTAATAACCATCATCATGGTTATTAGGGTTAGAGATACTTCCTCAGGGTCGTTAATAACTTAAATCTCTCCTCTGGTTAAAATAAAATAAATAAATATTTCACTTGAGCTATTGGACACTTTTCCCCCTCCATTTTTCTTTCCTTTCTTTTCATCTCCTTTCATTTCCTTTCATCTCCTCTCCTTTCCTTTCTTTTCCTTTCCTTTCCTTTCCTTTCCTTTCCTTTCCTTTCCTTTCCTT
>VMRN01000016.1:1484515-1578289 GCA_010277015.1 Poeciliopsis turrubarensis
CTTTCCTTTCCTTTCCTTTCCTTTCCTTTCCTTTCCTTTCCTTTCCTGTCCTGTCCTGTCCTGTCTCTGTGTTTCTCCTGTCCTCTGCCGGCTTCTGTTTCCCCCTCACCGTTCCCTGCCAAGCTCTGCCAGACCACGCCAGCCACTCAGGTCTCTGTCTCGCCCCCGTTGCCCACAGCCGACGTGTGTGAGATGGGCACAGATGTGGCAGAAGTGTCCCGTGGTGCTGGGGGCTGCGGGGTGCTAGTTTGCGTGATCTGTGTGCGCTTGTGTGTTGGTGCGTGTGTGTCAATGTCCGCTTCAGCTTCTTGTACTAATCTGTGCTAAAGTGTGTTGGTCTGTCAGCTTGCCAGCACTTACACATTGGCTCCATGGTGGGCTCTTGTGTGTTTAAAGCCTGAAACGAACAGTGTGTGTGAGAGTGTGGGTGTGTGATTTTTCCACCAGCTGTGGAAAATGATGTGCATATTAATGTGGCAAACACAATGACTTTGACCTGCATTGGAGGAGCCACTGTACTGAAGCGTTTTACGCTGCGTGTGTCAGTATGTGCATGAGAGAGTTTATGGTTTTATCTGTCCTCAGACGCACACTAGGTGTTTGACAGCTGTTGACTTGGCCTTGGATGTACCCATTAAAATTCAATTTTGGTCATTATAAGCAAAAGCCACTTTTAATTTTAATTTATGTTGAAGTATTTCTCTTTTAACAACTTATTATTCTTGTGTTTTAAACAAATCATTTAAACATTTAAAACATAACATAAATCAAATTCCAACAAACCTGGGCTTGGACAAGTTTACCTTTTCAGAAACATGACTCCATTTTGTTGCTGTTTTACCTTTTCTTCTTGCATTCTGTGCATATAAGCCACTTAAACTATGCAGTGACTAGCCAGTTTATTTATTTATTTTTTTGTAGTTGAGTATTTTTGTGAGTTAATTAGATAAATTGACAGAACAAGTCTCAAAACTTACATTCATGACATTTTAATTGCATATTAAACACCCTATATGCACAATAACTAGGTAAGTTGTATTTTTGTGGATTCATTTTGTTACATAAGAGTTACATTTTTTGCCTGTGTGCACAATTATATGGCAACAAATGGATTATGATACAACTGCGTTCTTTTCAAAAATTATTAAAATGTTTCTATTCATCCAGTCTCTGTTTCGAGAGGTGTCGACAGCTAACTTTCTGTGCAACAGCAACTTGTATAGAGTAATGGATTGTTTTCCTTCACTGTAACTCTCCTGTTTGGTGAGGAAGGCATGCAATTCAACGCAGAGCAACATCATGTTGTTTCTAATAAAGACTTTATTTTATGTCCTACTGCTAGAGGGGAAATGTACTTTGAAAGCTGCCAGTAGATTTGGAGGTTAATTTTTGTTTTTGGTCCTTCTTTAACCCAAAAGGGTTCAACTTGCCCATCTCTAGTAATACCAGCCCATTCCACCTGAAACTGATTCATCAATGAGTGAATGTAGGGCCCAGGTCAGAAAGTCATCTCTTAAACTGTTTCATTTTTATCACATCACAACAGTTAGATTTAATGTATTTCATTTAAATCATTAAATATGATAGGCCTACAAAAAGTAGGTCAAACGTATAAACCCGTGAGAAGGGCTCAAGGGTTGAGATCCACATCTCAGGTTGGAGAATTTGTTGATAGGATAACTATTATTAATGGACTTCACAAGAAAGAAAACCATTAGAGATGTGTAGAAGAAAAAGACACTTTATTGTAAATTACTTTAACAGCTGGTATACAGATGGAAACGATGAGTATTTCGTTGGGGCCTGAAATGAACATTTAGCCTAAATGGAAAATCCTGCGACTGGAGGAAAACGTACATTGCACATGTTGTGATGACTCTTTCCTTGACACAGTGAAGTGGTGGCAGCATCATGATCTGGGGAGGTTTTTCTACAGCAGGTTCAGCGAAGCTGTTTAGAACTAATGGGGAAATTAATTAAGCTAAATAAAGGGAAATCCTGGTTGAAAGCCTGTTCGAAACGACAAAAGACTTGAGACTAAGGAAAATGTTCACTTTCCTGCGGGACGTCGACCTTAAACACACAACCAAACACCATCTACCGCCATAGCAATGCTGTATTTCTTTCTCCTCTTTTTCTGTTTTTATAAAGGTTTTTGGGGAACACATTCACTTTATTCATACTGATGCCCTCTGTTCTTGCCATCTACAAAGCCTTTGTGAGCCTTTGTAGCCTTAGTGGGCTTGTATGCATTGCTGTGCAGATTGTAGCAGGAGTGTGAGATCCACTGCAGCTAAGCTGGAAGCTATTTATTTTATCAGCCTCCAAGTTCAAAAGCAGGATTTTGATTATCTTTTTGCAACTTCTTCTCTCTCCTGTTTCATTCTGCTCCCCATTCATGAGCAGAGTGAGCATATCTGGCCTCCAAATAGTGGACAGAAGCATAGGCAGCTATTTAAATTTTATTAGCCCTCCCTTCCTCACTGTGCAAACTCACACTTCCGCGTGTATTTGTTCAAGAGCATTTCCACAGACGCTGATATGCACATCAGCTGAACCCACATGCCTGCACACGCAGGCATTAATATAGGCTCTCACACACCCGCAGATGCAGGCACGCACACGGGGGTCCCACGGCGGCTGGTGCGCTGCGCTGTGCTCCAGGATTGGATCATCAGCCAGCTGTGAGTTGGACAGCCCAGGATCTGTCCTAATCCCCAGCACTCTGTTCACATTGCCTCGCGTGTGCGCACACACTCGCTCCAGTCCCGGCCCCAGCCCAGCAGAGGGCTTTACAAAGTTTGGTTTGTTTGTTTGCTCCAGTCTTTCTTTACTTTCTTTCCTCCTTTTCTTGCTTCCATCCGGCCTCGTACCTTCCCTTTGTTGTGTTCGCACATCCCAAAGGCTGTCCTGAAAAAGCGACCAGCATAACTTCTGTCCCTGCACATGCCAGATAGAAACGAGTGGTGGTTGTGCATTTGCATGCGTTAGGGATTCATGGCTGGCGGCCTACTTTGGTTCAGGATAAGTTCGGTATCTGGGAGGCACCAAATCTTCCACTAGTTCTGTTATCCCCATGAAATCAGGCATTCATGTTCATGAGAGTGACAGCAGAGAACAGAGCTGGTCAAAAACATTACTAGGATGGTTACTCTAACCAAACATAAGGGTCAGGGCTCCAGTAAAAAGAACAATTCATAAAATTTCATTCACTGATTTAGAGCTGCAAAACAAACTTGCCAATGAAAGCCTAATGCTAGTAAAGTACATGGGTCTAGATTAATGAAACTTGTCTGACATTGAGAAATATGCATATTTCAGATTATGGATAGCTAGAACATTAGTATTAAAATCTTTAGCTTGAATGTACGTTCATATGGTGACAATGGAAATGAAGAAATCAACATGATTGATCATTTGAGGAGGAATAGATCAGGAGCAATGTTTTCTAGCAGCTCGGCAACCAAACAAGTTTGCACTCTACCTGTGGTTTTGGATGCACAGTTGTCTCCAAGTCTGTCTGTAACGGTGACAAATGAACATCTGCCACAACAACTGTCATTGCAAAGGATAAATTCTGGCAACATTCAGATACGTGATGTAATTTCTACTTCAGTGCCGACCGGCATTGTTTTACTGATGTGCATGTGTGTGTGCCGGGCCTCTCATTCCTGAAACATAGAAGTAGTGAATGGAAGCAGCAGAAATCCATCTCTTTTTTTCACGTAACCAATCTGCACTTTATACTGGAGCGTTCTTTTAAGTTTTTAATTTTATTTTACCAGACAGGACAGATGAGGAAAATTCTTATTTTCAACTTCTGCCATGTGAAAACGAGACCTTTTGACTGAAATGGGAATAAGGTCTTTCCTTCGAAAGAACAAAGGTCTTATAAAATGAAGTGGTTTCCACATTAATAAATGATAATATCACATTTTCCATATTTGAGCTGCCACATCACACCTTGCCTTTAACGTTTTGCCCTTTTATACTTTTGTTTTTAATGTACATATTAATCTCTCATGTCTAAAGACATAAAAAGTGTCATTTTGCTACTTCAGATTCAGGTTGAACTAGACTTATGCCCTTCAAACAACATACTAAAACAGCTATTTTATTTTGGACGTTTTGCATAAAAAATAAAGTTTATGAAGTTTTGAAAGCAGAAATTACATTCAAGGTCCGATTAAGATGTCTTTCTCCTGCTGTAATAAAATGTCATTGATTATATCCTTTCCCACTTTGATGTCACAACGTTTTAGCAAAGAGTAAAACAACTTGGTTAGCTGTTTGATTTGTGATTAACCACTGAAGTTGATATGATGATGATGATATTGATAAATTATGTAGTTTACTAAAGAAAGTATTGAAAAGACAAACAAAATGACAATTTGAGATGGAAGTAATTTTTGTATTTCTGTTCTTCTCCCTGAGACTCTAAAATCCTAAGATGGACACTCAGAGACAGTCTTAGAGACAGATCTCGTGACCATCTGCTGCAACCCTCATGTTCAAAACTTTGCAGAACTCGATTAAACATGCCACGCTGCTCCTCACTCTGCACCTTGACTTTGTTCTCATTTCTCTCCCCCTCCTCAGTTCCGACTCGTGACAGCGAGGCCTGGAAAGGCGGTGAATCGAGCTGAGTGTGTGTGCGAGGGCGGAGAAGTGTAAATGAGGAAGGTGAGGCAGCAGATGCCTCGTCCCGCCAGAGGCTCGCTTTGAGCAGCGAGCGAAATCTGGGCGCGACAAAACTGCTGCAAACCAACTCCGCGGGAGACACTTGTCCAATCACGGCCCGGAATAAAAGGGCCGGGGCGCCATGCGGACTGCAGCCACTCAGGAGGAGCGGGGGCCATAATGAACCTCCAAGCCCTGCCAGCGAATGCTCACACATTTGAACACGCCGTTGCTCTTGCTACCTGGCATTAACAGTGTCTAACCTCTGTCACCACATGCAGACATGCACTGCCTTCTGCAGCAACTCTGTTTGTGTGTGGGTGTGTGTGTGTGTGTGTGCACATTCTCAGAGCACGGTTGCGTGTGGATGTGTGTGTTTGCGAGCAGTTTGATGAGTTTGTGTGCATCTCTTTGGGGGAATGTTATGTGTTGATACCTTTGGGCTACACCTGTGTCTGTGAAGTTTAATGTGTGCGTGTGTGTGAGAGAGAGAGAGAGAGAGAAAGAGAGAGAGAGAAATGGCAGCAGGGCAGTGCCAGGTACAGGGCTTGTTGTGTATCTCTGTGTGTGTGTTTATGGCCGTGTGTGCTTCTCTGGTCGGCGGCCATGTTGTTGGGTAGCAGATGGCACCATGGTTGGCAGGGGAGGGGCTGCTTAGCACAACTAATCAGACAGTTACGGATAGGGCAGCTGGGAGGGCTGTGGGCCAGCCGTGTGCGCGTATGTGTGTGTGCACCGCAGAGTGGCATGATGTTGACAGTGGTGGGCCCGTTGGCCCGGTGACGAGACCTTGCTGCGTTCTTCCCTCCTCGCTGTCAGAGTGCCCTCTCTGCCATCCTGCTCCTCACCTCCCTTCATCTCTCCGTTTGTGTCTGTCTCATTCAATCTGTTGAGACCTACTTATGTTTTTAAATAATATTTTTTATTGCTTTGATTCTGTCGTGGTTGGTGACTGTCTGACTTGTTTGTGGACTTAGCTTATCACGCGACTAAAACCTTTGTCATTTATTTGTGGAAACCAGTTTAAGGCCAATATAAAAACTTATGTTCCTCAAAGTCTTTATAAATGTTACATAAATATACATTGTAGAAAGAATAAATGGATGGAATAATCAAAAAATCAGTCTTGAAGTTTAGACTGTTCCTACTTCTGATTTTACCATCATTCTGGAAGCGCTAAACTTTAAGCTTGTATCATGCTGCATTTACTGTATCTTGGATGTTGGTGCTTAAAACCCTTGCTCCTGTTTTTGATGGAAACTTCCCTCCAAAACTTCAATATTTTACCCTGCGTTGGGCTGTGATGATGCATCTAGTCAAAGAGACTAAGCAATGCATGAAATTGGGTTTAGGTATATCGCCACTAACATAGATATCGACCGATATTGGTCATTTCTTAACATATCGGTATCATCCTTTGAAATCAAACTATTAATTACCGACATTTATTATTTGTTTGGTCATGTGACAAAGAGTGTAACTGAAGCACAGAAGCTGTGGTGTAGTCAGCGGTATCAAAAGAGTACTGAAATCTATATAATATCGCTAAATATTGGTGATCGGCCATAACAATGGTATTAGTATTGCCCTAAATTTTTATATCAGTTCATCCCTACTTGGGTTCATGTGGATTAAACGTTTTCAATTAGGTTTAGTGGCACTTTGTTGATCTTGAGGAAAATACGTTCAGTACTTTAGGTGAATCTAGGAAACCAGATTTTTTTTCTTCTCCAACAAATAGACTCTGAATTTATCTGTTGTTTTTTCGATGCATATTCATCACTAAAAATATTTTCACACTAGTGAAACACTCAAAAGAGCACAAGTTTAAGATAACAAAACTAATAGCCAGAGATTCTCCTTCAGGGTTTTCTCGTAGAAAGCAGAATCCAGGTTTCCATCTATTGTTTCCTTCTGGACAGCCGTCCAGGCGTCCAGAAGGAGCAAAGCAGCCCAGATCATCACACTACCACCGCCATCTCAGGAAACATGTTTTTCTAAAGATGTAAAGGTAAACGCACCTTCCATAAAGTTCCACTTTGGTCACATCAGTCCACTCAGGATCTCCACAGACGTCTTTGGTGATCCTGAAAGTTTCCCTTTGGAATAATGAGACATTTCTTTGTCTTCTTCCTGTACTGCTACAGCCCTTTCACTTTTCTCCTAGCTCTTGGAAGTTTTGTGTTGTACATTGTTGCCTTTCTCGCTTAATACACACACTTACTTAATTTGTGTCCAAACCTTTCAAGCTCACTCGTTTCAGATTCAGCAGTTGCGCTTCTCTTTAAGTACGAAGACTCTCAGAATGAGTTGTTGTCATCTGGCTGTCCGGTGGGGCCGGGTAACGAAACAATAGACAGATCGCTGACTGTGAGACCTCAGGCAACGTGGAGGCAAATCTGTCGGCTACAACTGTTGCCACCCCAGCCAAGTGTGCCTTGGGACACTGGCCTACATACACACACTACTGCTGAAAGAGAAAGAGAGCACCAGCCCTCTGTCATGTATCTACTGCTGTCTTCACCTGATTCTCTGCTTGCCTCTTTCTTTCAGATCCCTCTTTATGCTACATCTAGTTTCCGCCAAGGTTGATTTTTTTTTATATATATATATATTTTTTTTTTCAGTTTATTCAGAGCTATGCAGGAGTTTGAAAGGATTCCACTGTTTCCATTATGTGGCATATTCATGGATTTTAAATAATTACTGTGTGTATGTGTGTGTGTCATCTGGTCAACTTCGGGCCTTCACACACCCCTGCTGTGTGGGTGGCAGCATCAGTGGCTTTCCACAGTGCCCACTGCCCAGTAGGCACAGCTTTCATCCAACATGACAGAACCTCTCTCTGCTCCTCCTTTCCCCTCATTGCTTTCTTTTATCACTGTCACTCTCTTACCTCATTCATCTCTCGTTTTTTTTTTTTTTTTTTTTTTTCTTTTAGCTTTTCATGGCTTTTTATCTTTCATATAGCATCTCTTTGCTTGTATTTTGTTTAAACCATTGCCTCCGGTCCTCAGCCTTCTCTCTGTTTCCCTTTACGGCCTCAGCAGTAACCAGGTCTCATGCTTTGGATTGTGGTGTCTCCATCATCTGGTTGTACCAGGAGATGCTCAGAGGAAGGAGCAAAACTCAAGACACAGAAAAGTCAACAGAAAGGCAGGAACTGGAGGAGGTAATCCACTCGGTAGGGAAAGGAAAAACAATATGGAAAAGTTAAACGGAAACTGAAAAACTAGGAAAAACAGAGGGTTTTTAAAGGATTATCTATTGACTTCAGGTATCCTTTGTAATAGTAAAACACAAAATCTATATCATTTCTAAAAAAGAAAACGTGTTGAATTTTTGAAAAAATACCAAATGCAGTAATGTTTCAAAGAAATGCAGTCAGTCTAAGCAGTCAGATTTGCAGAATATTAAGGGTTTACGAGTGTGTTGAACCTCAGAAATAAGTGAAAATAAGAAACAAAAATTGTTTATTTAATTTTGACTCTGTGCTTCTTGTACAGTTAATTTCAGCTTGATTCAGTTGTGTTTGTTTCAAATAATTTATTTTTAAAGCGCCAACTTGCAGCAAGGATAATCTCAAGACTCTTTTAAAGGAGGTCCAGTCCTAATGCAGACCTGGAAGAATTTGAATCAGATCACATTAGGACTTCATGATGATGATAAAACATCTGATTACTATACTATTACTCACAGGTCACCAATAAATCACAGGAAAAACAACCATCCAGACTCACAGATCTAATGCCAATTTACAGCTTTATGGTTCTGTACTACGGGAGGAAACCCAAGTACCCGGAAAGAACAATAAAAGAACATGCAAACTTTATACTGAAATAGCCCAGATTGGGATTTGAACCCAGGACCTTCTTGCTGCAAGCCAACACTGCTAACCACTGTGCCACTGCACATATGAATGTCAACGTAACTTACAATATTTACCTACTTTGGACCAACAAATGCTTCGTTTTTGTCCATACGAGATCTCATCT
The DNA here is from genome assembly GCA_010277015.1 of Poeciliopsis turrubarensis. Lineage (NCBI taxonomy): Eukaryota > Metazoa > Chordata > Actinopteri > Cyprinodontiformes > Poeciliidae > Poeciliopsis > Poeciliopsis turrubarensis. The sequence continues at coordinate 1,493,191 of VMRN01000016.1, forward strand.
CTTTCAGCTACAATGGATGCGCGTTACAACTTTTTAAGAACATGCTGTTTGTATTGCATTTAAAAAGAAAAGTCACTTTCTGAGACTTGAGCAACAAAACTAATTAAAATAATTGGCCTAGGAGAAATTGGCAGAAGGCTTGAAAGGAAAAAAAATGCGGGGTAGGTTAGCAGACTGAAATGGTGGCTGTGCCTTCCTGCTGGTTGGCCCCATTATCATGACAGTTTGGGAAGGTGAGGTGTGTTTCAGACATTATTACTGATGTCTCAGGTGTGAAGTAAATTTCAACACAGCTGAAACGAGCTCAGCACTGCAGAGTATTTGTTTGTTTTTCTTAATTATGGTTTTTGTTCTTAATAATGTTCTTTAAAAATATTATTATTAAATCAAATTCTTTTCTTTTATCCATGAGTTTGAAGGGAAGTAAATTATTTTTCATAATCGGTAGAAATGAGGTGACGTTTATCCATTCTACAAAATACGCCTTTTAGAATGACAACATTGACACGTCAATTGAAATGAAATAATTATGTTGTGACTAAATCTGTTAGTCAGAACACAGATTTGTTTTAATGATAATAACAAAAAAAAATCAACAAACAAGAAACCTGGTAAACCAAGGGGACAGAGAACGAATAGTGAGAGTATTATCAGCTGATTAAATGTCTTACTTTATCCGTTCAAGTCTTATCAATGCATCTCTTTCTCTGAAATGTTCTGCAAAGTTTTAGACATAATTTGTAGCTCCAAATCCCTGAATGAAGTTTAAGAAAATGTTTCAAAGGAGGAAGACCTTTGAGGACTAGCAGGTTCCATTACCAGAAATCCTCAAGCAAAGGCTTTACTATTGGCCCAAACTTTAAGTCACCTCTCAATGAACCGGACCGGGTTCCTGGACCTGTGGTTTTGAACTGGCCGTTTCTCGGGTCAGTGGATGAGACATGCTGGCACAAAATCTGCTCGATCTGGCCTCAGGTCTCTACAGGGAATCACGGGATGTTTGTTGGTTTCTCTCTTTTGAGTTCTGAACTAAAAGCAATAAAAGTTGTAATAATAAGATGGATTTTGTCTCTGTCACTGGTAGAGAAAGAAAAACAAAACTGGTCTTAAATATTAATTAAGATGAGCATTCTTGAGAGAAATGTTGACTGTGTACATTACATATTATGACACAGATCAATAGTTTTCTCTTTTTCTAAAACTCTGTTGTACTTTTCAGAAAAAGATATATCCAAAACGGAAAAAGATACCACTAGCTTGATGCATTTTCTGCTTAAGATCTCAAAGTAGACAAACAGTGTTTTTTTCTTTCATTTTTACTGACCTTTTTCTTTGAACAAGGTCAAAGTATCAGCATGATTGCATCATCATACATTTGATTTTTAGTGTCTATATTGTCCAATTGTGGCAATAGTGTATCCCCTTTTCAACAAATTAACTGTCTTTCAATCTGAGCTGAGTTTTCAGACAAGCAGGAAAACTCTAGAGTGCATTTATTTTGAAAGCCTTTTGAGTTCAAAACTAATAGGAAAAACAATACTGTAAAAAATATTTTGACTTACATTCACAGTTTTATAACTGCTCCAGTCATAAACAACAAATAATGTAAACATTATATCAGGTCAGTCTGAGGTTACAATAAAGGCTTTCTGCAAGGGCTTGTCACGTGAATGCAAAAATCTAGTTTTTTTTTTTTTTCTGAGTGTCCAAATTGCTACAATATAACCTAATTAATGAGTACTTTTTGCATAAATCTGACCTTCAACATTTCCACATATGTTAACCACAACCCTCTCCGCAGGGCACAGATTTGACATTGACGTTGAGTCCGGCGTTCTGGATTGGGTCGGTGTGGGAGCATATTGTACGTATGCTGCGTGTTTATTTTTAAAATAATCACAGATGCCTGCGCTGCCAGGCTGCTTCTCTTGTGTTAAGACCATCAGTCGCCTGTGCCAATTAAGATTTTTAAACTTCTCTGTTTTGTGACTAGATGAGATGATGACAGAGGCCAATCAGCAGCTAATTACTTCAATCCAGAGCTGGGCTCCTCTCTGTGAGAATGCTTGTCTCTGTTTGCTGCTTCCCCAGTGTAAATGCCCTCAGCCGTTAATAAGCACCGAACTGCATTTTAAGACGATCAGATTTGCAGCATTGTCCAAAGTTTCAGGGTGGAGATAATAATTAACAGTTGCGGTTTTCTGCCTTTTTTTTTTTTTTTTTTTTTTTTTTTTTGGTGGGGGGGCAAAATTGGCTTACCGCTAACCTTCATGACAGCAGGGGGGGGGAAGATGGGCCTTTAGCGTTCCTTGAAGAAGAAACGAAGCTCGGGCCGCCCGCTGTAAACAAAGTTGACTTGCTGACAGATGGATTGAATGACAGAGAGGCTAACCGAGCCAGGAGCGGGCCTGGCAGCATCGCACCGAGCAAAGAGGGAGGGAGACGAGGGGAGGGGAAGAGGTGGCCAACAGGAGAGGAGGTGTGAACAGGTGCAGGGCCGCTGAAGGAAGAACCAGCAGATGGAGAGAGACACAGCCAGTTTAGTTACAGGAAAAAAAGGGTGGGAGGAGAATGAGGAGGGAGCGATGGAAACAGCAGAAAAACTAGATCAGGCATAGATGGAGACGCTCTGGATGGATAGACGGACAGATAGGTAGAATTAAGAACCGGGCACGCTGCAGACAGGCTCTCAGGCTCCATCCAGCTCCGCCTGTATTTGATTTGTCTGTTTAATTTGGTTGTACAGCGACATGAAGAGGAAAAAAAAAAAAAAAAAAAAACGAGCACAGAGTGATTGATTTACATCACCCAGAGGTCTAATGAAAATGTGCTAAAACGCACCGAGGTGTTTGCTACCAAGAAAGGAAAAAAAAAAAAAAATGACACATGGGTTTTCTTTTACACAAAATAATTCAGATGTTTATTGTGTGCTGCTTCACAGCGAACGCTCAATATGTCGCTGTATTTCCTCTGCCGTGCTCTTATTATTGTTGGCAGAACCAGAAGACAGGCCTTCACAAGGCCTCTGGCTAATCATGTCTCAGTTACCAATGCGAACAGGCACACTCGCATACTGCAAGCAGAAAGCATCTTTGTAGTTTTGCACCACAAACTGTTGAATATGGATGCAGGTCTGACTGACGCAGTCCAACACAGATAGCTGCAGTGGCGCTTGGCAAGAATGAATCATCGTTGTGGTTTAAGATCAAACAGATGTGGTTTTATACTAAACGAACCACCTCACCACAGGAGTATTGGCTGTCTCGTTTTATTTTGAAGAGCATCAAAGTTACGAAACTGGATCCTGTAATGCTTTGGACTGGGTCCAGACCTGTGTATCTTTACATTTTGTCACGTCCCAAGCACAAACTTCGATTTATTTTATGTGGTAGACCAGCATAAATTAATGCATGATTGTAATCTTGAAGAAAAAGGATAGATGGTTCTCAATTTATAATTTTACCAATTGAAATCTTAAATGTTTGTATTTATTCATCTTCAGCCCACTGGTAATTTTTTAATTTATCAGTTTCAAGCGTTTTACTAAATGTCTCCAGCAGTTTTCCACATTTAGACATTTAGACAGCAAATTTCGGCCCATTTTATTTTTTTAAACATCTCAAGCTTAGCTAACAATCATTTTTGAGTTTTGCGCGATCAGAACAACTTTACTACACGATAAACGTAACATCTACAAATTGCAAGTAGAACTTTGGGGTTTCTTCATCTCGGAGCACAACCAATAGATGTTTCGCCACTGATTCTCCTACCTGAACTGTGGATGTATGCAGCTCCTCCAGAGGTACCACTAGCCTTAGGTGCTTCCTTAATTATTGCCTGGATACGTTTAGATTTCTCAGATTCCTCTTAATGAACTCACCATAATCATCAGGATCCGAGACAGTTGTTTTTTTTCTTGTTTTTTTTTGTTGCTGTGAACGAAACTTGTGTTTGAGATGTAGGTTCAGTTTACAGCCTGTTTATTGTCATATTTATTTCTCACCTGTTAGTGTGGAGCAAGAGAAGCCACAATAAAATGAATATGCATTCATTTGATTAACTGTTTCTGTTGCTTTGCAATCGCATGCTAAAGAAATTGTTTAGTGTTGCAACTTAACGAGTTCTTAATGTAACTTCCTGGTTTATCTGATTTAAATGAAACCAAGGGGGTAGGCTGCACCAGCTGCTCCTCCACCCTGCATGGACAAGCAGGATAGACGATGGATGTTTCACTCTCCAGACTTTATTCGTGATTAAGACTCTAGAATGCAACCAAGTTTCTCAATTATGCAACTAAAAAAAAAAAAAAACCGGGGCTGCACAAATGCGACCAGTCCATGGAGGAAAATCAAAAGTCTCTGCAACACTGAAAGACCTTCCTTCAGTTCAACAACAGAGCAACCCAATCACAGAGCAGTGTTTTCATAAAAGTTACACATTGCAGCTGTAAAACACTTTAGGCACTTTTCCAGTAAGTTATCAGTCTTGTACAATCCTGCTTCAAATAAAGAACTTTTTTGGTAATCAATCATTTACCTCACCTTGCACCTAACTTCTGTGCTGCTTTTTGGTTCTCATGAGACCAAACACTCACCAAAAATACATCTTGATTCAAAAGTCTAGTTGTGGTTTTTGCCAATATTTTGTCACTATACACTGTTCGATGGCGATTTTAGTTGCCAAGTAAAGCACTGCAACTGCTATTTTATTCCTATTCCCACACAGAATAAAGTTATCAAAGCTCACAAGCTGTGGTTTAAAGAGCCTGTTTTTACAGTTGGATGCTCCAGTCCTGGTTTGACAGAAGTGTTATAGATTTAGATCTTTGATAGTTGAGACAGTAACTTTGCCTCTTAATCAGAAGTTGGAATTCAACATTCAACATGTTCTTTAATGATTGGTGCAACCCACTGACAATCCAGTCCAACAACATGAATATTTTGCACTTAAATTTCCACAATGTTATGAAAGCTGATGGAAAAATCAGGTGATTTCTTTTTTCTTGCCATTTAATCCTGAATTGTGTGTGTTTGTACCTGAGTGAGTGTAGCCGGAGGTCGGGGTGTCTGGCATCGGCAACTTTCTTCTGATTCCTCCAAGTACACCGTCTGAGTTTAATTTGTGCTCGTCCTTTGATGAACCGCGGCATTTGGTGGGTTCTGGCGTGAGATGCCGGCTTCACCATGGGGTGCAGCAAACTCTGCGCTTGGTCAGGCCCTGGCTCCCCACATCTAATGGGCAACAGCTTGAATAGTGCCCACTTAAGCAGGCTGTGTGGACTGGGCTCCCTTTTTTCCTTCCTCACGGCTCCAGCCAGCTAGCCGGCCAGCCACCGCCTCTGCCACCTCCCACTTACCCAGCAGCCACTGTACCTGGCTGCAGCCCCAGAGCCATTCCAGCCTACCTTAGGCCGCTGGCCCATGCAGCTCCCGCCATACTTATCAAGCTGTCCTGCAGTGCAGCGGGCCATGCATATACAAACAGGCGCAGCTATCTGCTAACTGAACATTCAGTCTATTGCCTCATAGGCCCAAACAAGTTCCAGAGACCATTCACCAATTAACTGGCTGGCAGATTATCGCCCAAGGAGATCTGAGCGGCTCCAGCCCTCCGTATCCAGCCTCTGCTCACGCCGGCGCCCCAAACACCTGCTCCAGGTTGGCTTCCCGCTGACACCTCTCCTTTTGCTGCCTGTTTTTTATGCGTTCATTTGGTGGTAGCCATTTTGTGCTTACTTTTAATTGGGTGAGCAGAATGGCGTGGGCTGCCTAAACCACATTAATTTGATTTACTAACTTCAGTTTGAATTTAAGTCAAGTTAAAGTCGATCCAGTCCCCCCACAGCCCCCCGCTGTTCCCCTGTACTCCAACCTAAAGAAGTAGACGTTTTAATCTGTTTATCCTGTGTGTCCTCTTTGCCTCGCAAGGTAATGGAGAGAAGCACGAGCAACCAGATGCCAAATGTTTAGCTCTCTTGTCTTTTTTGCTTCCCTATCTTCAGTTTTTGTCACCCTCCTCTTCATCACCACCACTCTATAGCTGACTGCTGGAACTTTCTGGCGATCTGTCTGATGCTAATTGGTGGGTAAACAGGTCTGGTGTGAGCTCCCCCTCCGCCCCCCTGTTCCTGATCGCACACATACACACACGCAAGCTCGTCGTACACACACACATAGACCAATACACGGCCCCCTGGAACCTCTTGCAGGACCAAATGGCTGGCAATGCCTGCCCGCCGTCTCCCGCTGAGCCCTGGTGTGCGCTTTGGTGGCTCAGGCTGCTGTTCAAGCCCAGCGGGGGTTCATACGCTCACACTCATACGCGTACAGACACACACAGTCTCCTTGTGTCCCCTGCACACCCGCCACCCGCTTTCACACCCCAGACAGCAGGACAGCAGGAGAACACACACACACACACACACGAAGGAACAGACAGACGCGGTCACTTTAGAGATACAGGCCAAGCGCTGTAGGGGAGAAAAGTTTTCACTTAAACTGGAGAATTCTCTCTTCATTAGCGCCTTTGGACTTCAGGAAGAGTTCTGTTTATTTGTTCGTTTTGTGTGTGTGTGTGTGTGTGTGTGTGTGTGTTGTGTTTTTTTTTTCCCTCCTATCTTTGTAGTTTTTCTTCTCTCTCTTTCTTTGTCTGTCTCTCTGTTGTGTCAAATGCGATTGGACTTAGTTGAACGATAAAGTTTGATTCAAGCAAGAACAGAATGCTACCTTGGTTTGGATCTTACCTGCTCGGTCCGGGTGATTAAAACGGTTTGAGTGAAACCAAGAATGTCTGCTGCTCAGTCAGTAGGTTCTGGACTGACTTGTGTCGAATATGTCAGGAGTTGATTGCGCTGCGGTTGCATTCATGAAAATGAAATCCTTCTGCAATAGGATGATAGAAGGATGTTTTTATCAAGTTTTCAGCCGTGGCTTTGAACCGCTGCAGTAATTCAAACCAGTCTGCAGTAAAACAGGTTTATGTGTCGCAGGCAGCAGCTATGTCACCCAGGGATCGCCAGGCTGGCGGCAGCGTTCAGCCCCTCCTGGGTCATCTGTCCTCTCCTCCTCCATCATCCTCTTCCTCACTCTTTTCTGCACTTTCCTATAACTTGTTTCAGAAACATGAGTTCAACACGGTCGGAGCACAGATTTCAACTGATTTTGTTTAAAAACTTTGTGATTGCAACCAGTGAAGACTTTCTAACAAACTAAGCCTGATTTTATTTAATCTGATAAACCAACACACAGTCGTTCACAATTGAGAAGCAGAATGCAGAGGCTAAATGGTTTTGGAAACGAAAATGCTAACAAAAATGTGAAAAGAGTCATTTGCATCCCTTACACTTTGCCCCAAAATGGCATCTAGTCCCCGTAATTTCTTTCACAAGTCACCTAATTAGTATATGGTTTATTTTACAATTCATATTGAGCTTTACAGAATCTGCTAATTTACTGCTGATACAGTTTTTGGAATCGTTTGGATTTTTTCTCTACCAGCTTTTAATCCCAAAGACGATGATGTTCACACTGCTTGTAAAATATTTAATTTCATTTAGATTAAATTTAGAGCAAAAATGTTGTTTTACCCTCGAATTCTCAATTTTATTTCCCTCTGAACTTTGACTGGGCCATTCTTACACAGTACTTTTTGAGCTGAACCATTAAAACTCTGATCCAGCCTCACATCTTTTGCAGGTTTTCTTCCACAATTGCCCAGCATGTACCTCCAGATCCATCTCTCTACCAACTTTGAGAGATGGGATGCATCTCTTTTGTTTATCTAAAGAGATGCATCCCAGAGCATCGTGCTGCCATCGCAAGTTTTTTTATGCTTCACATTGCAAATTTAGGCAAAAATACACTTTTGGTTTTATCTGACGTTTTCTTCCACTTCCCAATTATGAGTCCCTCTAAAACACATATACTTCATCTGAATAAAATGGGAAATGGTTTTAGTTTAGATTTCAAGTTAAATTGACTTAATTATGTTTTAACCTATCATGATTATTTTGGGGCTTTTATTAATAATTATATCTGGTCAGTGTTGTAGAACCAAGTAGCATCAGATACTTCACACATTTATAGTTTTGGATCGATACATTTATAGTTTTGGATCAATACATGCATTTCCTTTCTGTTTTTTCCGCAGTTTAATCACCACAATGCGATTGCGATCTGAATGTTCGGTTTCACTGATGTCTTCCTTTTAGTTGTGACACCATCATGCTTTCAGTCTTTAGTCTGGAGTTTTAATGTACAGATGTGGGTGTTTCAAGGTTAAAAAGTGCATTTGATGCACCTTCATATGGCTGATGCTAGGAGAACATTAACTGTTGGTGTTTTTCTGCGTTTCTCCTCAGACAGGACAGAGAGAGTGCGGAGCGTGCTCACGCAGAGGAAATGGCGTCTGTGACCCTTTCAGCGCGGGAACGGGAGAAGGAGCTGGCTATCATGCTGCAGAAATCAGAGGCTCAGCAGCTGCAGAGAGGTCAGTGCTTCAGTGCTCAGGTTTTACACTGCATTTTCTTTCCATTTCTTTGCTATTATCCAATAACTTTGCGTGTTAGTTCTTAAACTTTTTTCTCTCATCTTGGCATCATCTCCAGTCTTATATGCCTTATCCTCACCATGCCTTTTTCATCTTACACTTTACTGCTTCGTGTTAGTTTTCAAATAGCTTTCACATGTATAACACTCCTGTCACATTTTGTTTAGCTTTGTTTTGCACGCAGTTTTCAGTCGGTGAATATATTACTGTTAGCAACAGATTGGCAGATGCTCATACCTCACGTACTCAACTACTTGATGCTACAACATTTCTACTACTGCAGTAGGCTGGATAGAAGTAAATAATAATGATGATTAAATGCTAAATGTAGAACATCTGAATATAGATACACATATGCCTTTATGGAGATTATAAGGCAGGTGGAAAGTGGGCGTGAATCTTCACATATGGCTGCAATTCAAGGTTTTCAGTGACAAACCACTCTTTGTAAAATCTTGACTTTTTACCCACAGGTTTCTCTGTAAATGTGCATTTTGAGCAAATATTCTGTCGTAGCCTTGCATTAGAGTCAGAATAACATAACCAAGAAACTGATTGGATATTTAACAAATCTGTCAAATTATAATATTGATAGATATCTTAGGGCCTGATATTTTTCTACTGAGTTGATAATTTTGTACATATTTAACTTTACACCATTATACTGCAATGGCTTTTTCTTGACAGTGGAATGTTTCAGATCCTCAAACAATTACTTTTTGTAATTGAATATTACACAAAGTTAACCTGAACAAATAAACTGTGACGATCAGTGATTCCATTTATTCAAGGGGAAAATAGGTACCCAGAACTTTGACTAGGCCAATCAAACGTCTTCATTTTTTCATGTTTTGAAGATCCAATCAGAGGTGGTCTTGGTGACATGTTTTGGATCATTGCTTTGCTTTTATAGACAAAGTGTGCAGGACGTTTAGGTAACAACTGATGATTACATATTCTACTTTAAGATATGTGCGGTAAAAACCTGAGTTCAAAGTCAATGATGAAAGGTTTTTCTGGTCCTGATGCAGCAAAACAACTCCAGACCATCATACCACCATCACCATGTTTTACTGCTTGTATGATGATCTTTTGCTGAAATATTATTAGTTTACTGCCCGGTCCACCAGGACCTGGTACCTTGAAGATGTTGCAGCCTTTAGCCACAATGCCGTGACACATGTACTCAGATTAGATAAGAGCATTTGCTTAACAGTGAGAGCTGGTTGAGCTGGACCAAAACAGGAACCAGAGCAACCTTGAGCCGGCCGCCCTGGAGATTCATGGCTTCCATCTCCTCCGGAAGGAGATCCCAGCAGGGCGGATCTTTGCTGGAACAGGATCTTAAATCTTCCACTACAATATGTAGTGGAATAAATTCCAGCTGAGTTGAAGTGACCTCAAAAAGATTAGGACAAGAAAAAAAAAAAGAAAGACAGAAGAGAATAGAGTCTCTTAGAAGAGAATAAAGAGTAGCCAAGCGAAGGGAAGATGGGAAGGTGATGGGAGCGGAGCAGAGAGAGAGACCCGGCTCGGAGCTCCCTGTCTGTCTGCACAGCAGAGCTGCTGCTGTTACCACATCTGCTGTGCCATCTGGATCCCCCCACCACCCTCAAACACCCACCACCCACCTTCAACCACCCTCCCTTCCCTCGCCTATCTTATCTTTTTATTTACCTGTGGTTCTCTTCAACAACTAGGGAGCCTGCTGGTACGCAGAACAAAGATGGAGGGTATAGAGGGAAGAATGGATGGTTGGGGGGGTAAACAAAGCGTTTCTTTCTGGCGCGTGTCGGCGGCACACATGTTGTCTAAAGAGAGCTGACATCAGAGCACAGCAGGACGCTGTGGATGGGGAGGGGATGGAGGGGTGGATGTCCTTTAGTAACTCGCATCACTTCCTATCCCCATGCAGCCCAACAGACGAGCTGGATAATTAGCTTTCCTGCTCTCCAAATCCCGCCTCTTTGTCCATCCGTTTGTCCTTCCATCCGTCCGCCCCCCTCCCTTCTTCTCCGCTCCCCTCCCACCTTTTTTTTTTCATGTTTCTGTTTTTGAGTAAATGTGTACAGACCAACCCCTAGATGATATCAGATATTTGTCCCTCCAACCCTCCCTCCTTCACTCCCTCCCTCATTTTTCCTCTGTTTGTTTCCAGTGCCAGTTCTGCTGTGTTTCTGTGTCCCAGGGTTCTTTTTGGCCTACACATGGCAAGATATATTCAAAGCCCGCTCAGTTAATTAGCATTCTTCATACAACTTTCTGCAGCCCATGACCAAAACTTCGCTGAGTGTGTGTGTGCGTGCATGTCCGTGGGATTTTGTAGTTTTATTGTTTACCGTTCTGTAGCGCAGGAGCGCTACATTGACTGAGACTGCATGCAGCTTAAAACAGTTAATGGACAAACACAACGTCAAATTTCATCCAATTTAATCATCGTTTGTAGGAAACTTTTAACAAAACACTTCAAGCAAAGGGTCAGATTTTAGTAATGTGATGCAGTGCTGCTTTTTGGCTCAAACCAAGACTGCACGCAAAGCAAAAAACAAACATTATCTGAGTGACTTTTCAAAGTCACCGGCGTTTTTTTTTTTTTTTTCTTCTTCTTTTTTTGTTTGACAGTAACAGAATGCCGAAGCAGGTGGATCATTCCCACAATCCAAACGGCAGCCATTGTTTTTGTTTTTTTTTTTCTCTCCTCTTCTTTTTAAAGAGCAGACATATGTTCGAGAGAGAAACGTAGACCGTTTCAAAGGAGCGATGAAAGCCCGGTGTTGGATTGTTCAGAAAGAGGCCCCCATGTGTGGATGAGGACGTGGCAGGAAGGCTGCAGGAAAAAGGAGGAAGAAAGCACGTTCAAACACAAATCTCGCTCCTTTTACCCTTTTCTCGCACACTTTAGATTTCTGCTCTGTCTTCAATGTACGACTGGTTCCCTCTGCATGGCGACTCCTGTTGTTTGAGCACTTTTGATGTTAATGAGAGTGTTGACAAGTGCATTTTTTGGATATCCATTAAAAGAGACATATGTATGTTGCTTTTGCTGCAGTATTCCTCACAATAGGTGTCAGTGCTTTTCTTTGGCCATAAGGTAATCCATCAGGCTGTTGTAGTTTTGTTTTTGTTTTTTTTTCTTAATTATGTATCAAATGTATAGCCTTTTGAAACCGAGGCATTTAGTTTTTTTTTTTCCCAGTTTGTAGATGGGAAAAATTTGTAGGAGGGACAAAAGTAGTTTCCCAGCTGAATTTAACCACAGACAAAAAAAAAACAAAAAAAACTGAATTACATATCATTATTTAATTGAAAAAGTCAGTCGAATCATTTTGCACAGAAACAAACTTTTTGCACTGCTTCATAGTGCTTGAGTTTGTGAGTTGCAAGTAAAATAGAGAGTTGTAAAGTATCACCAGGCAGTGCAGTCTATCAGTGTTTCCCCCATTTATAGCGGAGGAAAAAGACAGATGCTTCCCTTTTCTAATTTTCTCCTTCTCATCAACATCGTGATCTACTGTTGATCACATGACTTGTGTGATGCGAAAAAAGTGTTTCCATTGCAGTTTTGCGAAAAAGTCTTCAGCATTCAAAACCACTTCATCCTCACACAGAAAGTTTTTCATTTGAAACGTGAGTTTTTTTTAGAAATTGGCATGTTTCCATTAAGCAGATTTCTTTTTGTAATTCAGACCTGCGCAATTTTATGCTCAGTGGATTCTTATATTTATGGCTCTTCTATTGTACATTTATGCTGAATAACTGAGCCTGATGAAAAATTTTAGACATGCATCGCTTGGAGTTTGACTGCCCATTTTGGATGTTTTCTTTGCAAAACTTTTACCTGTTGATATTAAATTCAGTCAATTCTGATTTCCCTGCAAAAACTGTTTGAAGATATAGAAAGAAATTGCTAACTTATATTAGCAATTATTTTGTGTGACCCTACATTGAAACAGGTATCTTTATTTGGACTTCCTGTTAATATTGAGTCATACTTTAAATATAATTTCCAAACTCAATGACTTATTTAGACTAAATTATCTATAACACGGTTACTTAACTGAGTTTCAGTCAACCTTCCTGTTATCTGCCTAACATTTCGCTCTCTCACGGCTTATGAACAACAGAAATGTGTCAACATATAGTTTTTTCTTGAATTGCTTTGTGCTTTCTCTCCCTTTGTTACATCTTCCACACCAAAGGCTGCTGCGATTAGTAGATGGATGGTGCGTTCGATCAGAAACCACTTTTTCATTTTCTCTCAAGTCAGGAGCTTTTAAGATGAAAATCAGCCAATTCTGTACCCCTCTGGTATAAATACGGCTCACGCTCCCTGTCATGCGTTTGTATCTAACAGTTTTTACCAGAGCTTGAAGCAGGTGTGTGTATGCGACTGGTTTTTAAGAGAAAAAATAGACTAACTTCATCTTTTCGGTCATTTCCTCCAGTCGGAGAGATGGAGAATCTCATGGGTTCCCAGAATTCCCTGATCGGGAAGCTCAAAGAGGAATGCTGCAAACTTGGGGCCAAACTGGAAGAGTTGTCTCATCAGAGCAGGTCAGTGTTTCCTCCTAAACATTTATTCCCTGAATTATCCTCTCATTTCCCTCCCCACGTCGCCTGGTAACTTTTGTTTGTCATTTTGTTTTCTGTTTCAAGGGAACAGTTGTTTGTTCTCTCACTCTGCGCTTTATTCCCTTCGTCCGTTTGACGTCCGTGTCATCGTTTCACAAAATCATCATCCGCCCCGGCTGTCGGGCAGAACATGTGAAAAAACTACAAACTGCTCTGCAGTCTGACCTGTTTTCTTGTTAACCTGATGCTACAATAGTCACAGCAGGCCTGCCCAGCTCTCCATCTGGGCTGCCTGTGTGTGTTTCTGTGTGTGTATGTGTGTGTGTGTGTGTGTGTGCATGCGTGTGCACGCACATCAGCGTGTGTGTGTGTGTCTATGTACGAGCCTAACCCTGGGCCCAGTGTCCTGTCAGCTGTTGGAGCTGTGCTACACATTAGTCACATGACAGCCCTCAATCTGGCCGAGACAGACCGCACTGGCCTCACCAACCACAGGACACACACACGCACAGTCTGAAGTACAGTACTTTCTTGTGGTACACTCTGTACTCCTTTATGCATGCTATAAAGTAATTTGTCTGTGTAGACTGTGCTGCAGCGTGTGAAGCTGCAGCAGAGCGGTGTTTGGTGCTGCAGGCTGTTTGCACTCCTGGAGTCCAGGTCCACTCTAGCGGCTAAAGTCCAGCTGGACGGCTAAGTGAGGGCGCACCAAGACAGCTGCAGCAGGACGAGCAAATAAACTCATTATTTTCAGTAGTTGGTCTCGCTGATGTTGTGTTAATCAGACTTCAGGCTGCTGGTCTGTGGGATGTGGCTGAAGCTGATTTTTAAGGATTCAAAAGACATTTCTGTTATTTTCACTGCAAAAACACAAAATCTTACCAAGTATCTTTTGGTCTAGTTTCTAGTGCAAATATCTTAGTGCACTCAAAGTAACTTTTCAGCAAGATGTAGGAGCTCGTTTTAAGTCAGTAATTGCACATTATTGATCAAGAAGTTCGAGTTCCTTTGGTAGATTATTGGATTTATAACTACACATTTTCCCCATGTTATAAGTGAAATAATCTGCCAGTGGAACGTCTATGTTTTTTAAACAATAGTAAGGAATTATTGACTCATAACAAACTCCTATATGTTTCTGAGAAGTTATAAGTTAGTTTCTTTCTTATTTCAAGTTTTATTACAATATTTCCAGTAGAAACTAGACCAAAAGATTTTGTGTTTTTGCAGACTACAGTGTTTACCGTCTCCTGTTTTTACTCTCACTGTTATTGATGACCTTAATAAGCAATTTTATGTATTCAAAATTATTAAATAGTCTGCAGTGATTTTAAATACATTACTGTCCACATTTATGTAGGAAAAGCACAAAAGTACCCTTGAAATATGACAAAATTAACTCAAAAGTAACTTTTCAGCAAAATATCGGAGAATGTCTTAAGTTAATAATTCCTTATGGTTAATAAAGAGTACTGTTCCCACTGTCATAACATGTTACTTATAACATGGGAGAAATGTCGCGTTATAAGTTAAATAATCTGCCAGTTGAACTTTTGCTTTATTTTGATTGATATTAATGGATTGTTAAATTATTGAAGGAATTATCAGAGTTTCTAAAGAGCCAGAAAGTCTTCAATTTAATTTAAGGATTTTCCAGGAAGTAGGAGTATGGAAAAGAAGAATAGAAAATGGGAACATATTAGAAATATTAGCTGTCAATTAATACTGACTTTTGATTTAATGAAACAGTTCTGCACTGTATGTTTCTTTTTTTTTCTCTTATTTCATAATTATTTTCAACATGCCTGTCTGTACCGTTCCGTGCAGCATAGGGTGTACTTTCATTTGTTCATTGTTTGCATTCCTGTTGCCTGTGCACAGGAGCGAGCTGGAACAGCTGGCTCTGGAGAAGCAGCACTCGGAGGAGACGGTGAAGAGTCTGAGAGCGCGCTGCTCGGAAATGGAGGAGCAGTGCGTCCAGCATGGACGCATGCACCAGCGCATGAAGGACAGGTGGGGAAACTTTTCGCAGAACGTTCTCGCAATCACTGGAGCTGAATCTAGAGTTTGTGCTAAAGCCTCGTTTCACATCCTAACCCAGTCATGTTCAAATCTGCTGTGCGTTTTCTTTTGAAGGAACAAGATTTTGACTGCATGTTGCATGGTTTGAGCGTTCAAATGTTTAACAACTTAAACTATTCCAGAAATAGGACAAGGATCAAAAAATGTGGAAATTATGGAAGATTTCAAATGCACACCTGCGGGTCTTTAAGTGACCGAAGCCTTAAAAAGTGACTCATTCAAAATTGTAAAGAAACTTTTGCCAACAGAGAAACCAGAAAAATTCTTCTTTTTTTCCCCCCAGCTGTATGAATTAGAGAATAATTTCTCCCCCACCTGTTGCTGCACACTGTTCATCATCTGGATGGACAGATGGACACTTTTTTTTTCTGCAGATGCAAAAACAAAAGTGATGGTCATTATTTAGAAGTTAACAGCAGAACACAGGCTGGCTTATTATGCTACCGGTGCTTCTTTATAAAGAGCAGAACTGTGAAGAAAAGGTGTCAATAGATATTTCTCTTATTTTGCTTAAGTTTGTGCATTAAAATAAAAATAATTAATAGATAGTAGCATTATTACAGCTGTAATATTCAGTGTTTTATCATTTTAGCATCAGTAGGAATAATTGTTTCTTCTTTAAAAAGACAGTTCTCACTTAGATACGTTTTGCATCATATACTTTTGGAAATACAGTGAAAACATGACACACTGGTATTTTTTTCTTAACAGCCATTCATGCCTCAACTTATGGCTTGAATTTCAGAAACAAGACAGAGGTCCTTTAATCAAGGCAAAAACTGAACGGCGCTTTAAAAAATATCAGTAAAAAATAAAACATGGATTCTCATGTATTCCTATTTTGTCCAACGTGGCTCTGTTTCGATGATCAGATTATTATTTCTAGTTTCAACATGTTGAAGTTGACTTTATTTTTTCTTTTCACTTTAAAAAGCTGCAGTTAAAAGTTGCTCCGTCGCCACGGCGATGCGGGGGTCTCTTCCTCCTGAGTGCGGAGCCCAGTTGGTGCGCGTCTCGGCAGGGCGCCTGGCGTGCAGCCTGGCTCTGCCAGTGTGGGCGTGGGTGTGTGGGTGTTGTTGCCCCACTCTGCAGGATCTCTACCCCAGTGCCACCCCCCCCCCCCCCCGCCCTCCACAACCCACCACCACCTCCACCATCTCTTCCACGTTTGCGCACACACACACACGTGCGCGCGTTCGCCATCACTGACACTACATATTGTCTTCCTCCCACCGGTGTTAACCTGCCGACCGTCGGGACGGCGCCAAAAAAAACAAAGTTTACCGAGTCACAGCTGTCTCCCGGTCGTGCCTGACTGTTTTGTTTTTTTGTGTGCGTGCAAAAGGGAAAAACAATTTTAAGTTGTCACGCGCTGCAGAGCTTGAATCTTCTGTATGTTTCGGTGCATATGCTGTGGTGGTATTTCTTTCCTCCACGTGCGCGTGAGCCCGCGTGCGCGCCTGTGTGCATATGGGTAGTAGCTATTGCACGCTCTCAGGAGGGTAAGCAGAGTTGGATTCCGGCTGCCAAATGTGGGATTGGCTGGGAAGTTGGCACCAAACTTCTCTCTTCTCCCAACTGAACCACGATAATCACTCTTGGCATTTATGAAGTTTTATTTTCTGCTTTGACACTCAGTTTGTTGATGAATCCTCCTGGTAGTTCGAAATCTCCAGAGTTCAGCTTTAGCGGAGGTCAGTTTGGGAGCGAGTTGCTGATCTGCTGACCACGTTTCTGCTTCCTAAGGTGTGTGTGTGTGTGTAGGCGTGCGTGTGCGTGTGTGTGTGTGTTTGGAGGGGCTGGGGTGGGCAGGGAAAGTAATTTGTTTGGTTTAAGCAGGAAATTCATGTAGTTTGGATTTGATTTTGTTGATTTGCTGTTAGGAGGCAGAGCAGAGATGATGAAAAGCTTTTTATTGTTCCTGTTATTTGCAGATGGGATTCTGCCGCCTTTTAAAACCACAAATATTTTGTTTGCAACTGAACGAACAAAAAAATACGTGCTTCTACCGTGTCGAGGCGTTATAGAAGTCTTGCATTTCACTTTGAAGCCCCTGAACTTTCAGATCTCCTTCAGCCCGTCAGTTTGTTCACATATTCGCCTATAAGCTGGAACATCATATGGTTCTTTCCTTGCGCTGAACAGCAACGCAGGTTTTCCTTCCCTCCTGTTAGTGTACACGTCTATACATCGGGTATTGTTCGCCGCTCCCTGCAGGCCCCCGTTGCTCAGCGGGCCCCCTGCCGCGTCGTTCGGGGGTTAAGGTGTACGTGTTAACAATCTGGTGTAAGTGGGTTCACTATCCAGCGCCCCGCCCCTCCCCACAGCCTCTCCATCGGCCTGCAATCTGTGCTGCGAAGAGCGGCAACAGCGCACCACGCACAAAACATTTGGAAAATCAGCTTGATTTATTTTTACATGGGCAAGCTGATTGCCAAACTACACAGGGGTTTTAGCACACAATGTTTTGCCGTGCCACTTAATTATTTATTTCACTATTTCTGTGTTGCTGCTTTTTTTTTTTTTTTTTAAGTTGGAAATGAAGGGGACGGGAGGGAGGAAGAGCTGGAGCGGGACAGCAAGAGAGAGTTAGAGCCAGACGCTGCAAAGGATTAATTCACTGTGACGGGAGATGTTTAGATGAAGACAGTTTATATTAAAGTTCAGGAACAGAAGTGAACTTTTTTATGAGATTGAGGTTTTTGACACTAGTTTCAGTTTACAGAACTGGAAGTCGAACAGATTTAAGTTGGCTGGTGATTTCCGATTTCCAGTTCAGTAAATGCTTTGAATGTAAGAAGTCCCATTAAAAACACACATAAAGGTTTGGCACGTATGTTCTGATGTATATATTTAAAAATTTTCTGTTGTACACAAAACTACTGCATCGATCACAGAACCTACATAATATTTGTCTCTTATTTTATGGCCGATTGCTGTTCACCAATAGATCAGGATTAGCAGAAAACAGGAATTGGGTATCGCCTCGGACAAATCTGATGAGAGTGTGTCTTAGATGACTTTAAATATTTGGAAAATAATCAATTGACACCCAAGTTTTTCTGAAACAATGTCTGTACTGCTTGGGTTTTAGCTTCTTGGGAAACAAAAAAAAAAACATGAAAACAGGACAGAGTTCATCTAAATGGACAGATATAGATATGCAGAGCCTGACTGTGTGACAGGCTCTGTCTGTCACATAACACTTATTGTGTTATGTCCGTCCATTTCCCTTGTGACGCTAAAATTACGACAACTTCAACACGTCTACTACCGAAGAGAAGCAAAGGTTGATTGTCTATTTTTGCACAGATGAGCTGGTTTTCAAATGTCACATTTTTCATCTTTACGTAAACTTGCCCCAGAAATACTATGATAATTACACTAACATTGTGCAGCAAAGCCATTTTCACAAAGGGAAATATTTCCACATGATATGATCTGCTGGGATAAAAGTTCAAACTGAGCGGAAACGGATTCATTTACATCCACAAACGTATTCACTCCAGTTTGCTCTTTGTGTCGATTTTTCTGTCACATTTCGGATCTAAATCCAGTTCCTCAGCTGCGCCTGCCCTCCTCTTCCTCACCTCTCTCCTGCACTCCAACTTTCTTCCTCTCTCCTCCTCCTCCCCTCGTCCTTCTGTACCGAACACCTCGCAACCTTTCCTCGCCTCACAGCTGTTCACAGGCTGTTTCACCAATTATCACGACGCACGTATATACTCGGGTCACACGCGCAGGCGCGCGCGCGCTTCCCCGACAGACCAACAGTTATTTAAGCTCACATATTGGCAGCAGAGTGTGTTTGCCAGAGTCGAGATGCGTAGAGGTGCGGTCTTATAAGGAGAGCAGCAACATATACGCAGATGTGCCTGCAGATCCACAGGCTTCGCTCGGCCATATGGCCTCCACCAAGAAGGATTGTGCGTACGTCTGGAGGAAAAAGTGGGAGGGAGGGATGGCGGAGGGATGGAGGGGCCATGTGTGGCAGGAGCTGTGCAAGCAGTTGTTGAAGTATGCACGCCTGTGGATGTGTGCGTGTGTTTGCACCAGAGGCTCCAGCAGATCGGCTAATGGAACAAATGGCCGCGGCGGGCCGAAGGAGGAAGGAACAGGCTTGCTGCTACCGCGGGCGGACGGCGAGCCTCCGGCGAGGGCTGCTTCATCTGCCGCGCACACACACACACACACACACACACACACGTTCTGCTGCTCTCCTCGTTCCCTCTCCCCCCGCCCCGTCCTCCTCGCTCCCCAACACACAGTGTGCTGCCATGCCCCCAGAAGCAAAAGGATGCTCCTCGCAAAACTTTTCATTTGCAAATGAAGTTGGCAGCGGCCGAGCAGAAGAAAGCAGGGCAGCTTTCATTTGTGATCTGAGAGAGGTACAGATAAACAGAGGGATGATGAGAGAGTGACAAAAAAGGCGGCCCAGTTCTCTGTTTTTTCTTTTTTGCTGCCGGTTCTGATTCGCGTTATGCCGCGAGTATTAACAGCACTCCTGTCACCGTTTTCAAGTGCATTTCTCAGCTGCATTCTTCGAGATCACATGTTTTTACACTTTCTCTTTTTTTTTTTCCCCAAATAAAAGCCTCTTCAGATGACCTAGAGTGGGATTTTTCAGCTGTTAATGGTTAGAAAATAGCATCAGCTTTGAATGCATTTTTAATTACACATTTAATGTCCTTCATGGGGACGCTGAACATCCATCCGGCGGTCGTGTTCTTGGACTGTGGGAGGAAGTACACGGCAAAAACGCCAAATCTTACAAAGTATTTTTGATTTTGTTTCTACGGAAAATCTCTTAGTACACTTGAAATAAGAGAAAATAGACTTAACGATAACTTGTAAGCAGGAAACAGAAGCTTTTTGTTCAAGTAATGATTTCTAAATATTGATGAAAATGTACAAGTTATTATTTCTGTCATAACCGGTAAGTTTTTTTATCTATATTAAGGAATTATTGACTTAAAAAAAAACCTCATATTTCTTTCTGAAAAGTTACTTGTGAGTTCGTTTTACCTAAGATATTAACCAAACCAGACCAAAAATACTGTGTCAGATTTTGCATTTTTTGCAAACCGTGTGAAAAAAAAAAAAAAGAGAATAAAAAAGATTTGTATTTATTAATTTGCCTACGTCTCCTTAGTGGCGTTCTCCACTGAGAGAAACCTTCACCGTCGTGTCATCTCTCTGCGTCTCTCGCACGCTTTGCGTTCTTTCCTCTGGGTGGCGCTGGTCGGTCGTCTTCCTCTTTCATCTCTCCCGTCTCCGCGCTGCCCAGCTGGCTTTTGTAGCCAGGAGCGACCGCAGGGCAGCCTGCTGAAAGAGCATTGTCAAACGGTGGCTTTACAGCTCACACACACACACACACGCACACACACACACACACACACACACACACACACACACACACACACACATGCACGCACGCACGCACGCACGCATACACATGGAGACGCACAGATTTGCAGCTCAGATGTCGGGCCGTAGCCAGAGGCTCGCAAGCTGGAGCGTCAACCACGTATAGCGACACATCTAGAGCCCCAGTCGCTGACACTGAGGCAACTTTATATAAATATAAATGGAAATGTGGGGCAGTAACACCTGTCCTTTCTGTCGGAGGAAAGAAGTGAAAAGAAACATCAGCAGAAATGCTTTTTTATGTTAAAACGCGAGACATAAAAGGAGCGAGCTGGCCTCGCAGCCTCGACGGTAAATGGGGAGATTGAGCCGCCCTGCAGCAGATCGGTCACCTCCGTCAATACAGCAAAAAAAAAAAAAAACACAAAAAAAAACACAACAAATCATCAAAGTCTGAGCCCGTCCAGAGCTGCCTGCGCCGTCCTCAGATCGTTCCTCCCTCAAACTTTCCAATCAGGCTTAATAAAAGCAGCAGCCAAGAGCGTTTTTATTTCACGCTGCTTGATCTCGTGTCGGTCGCCGCTGAACTCCTGCCTGGAAATGTCAATAAACACAGGAGCTTCTGGCTGCAGCAGGTTGTCAGGCCAGACGGATAAAAAACAAAATAACAACAACCAAAAAAAAAAAAAAAAAAACAATTTCTTTCATTTATCATCTTTTATTCCTAGTTTATTTTTATTTTTTTTTGATAGAAAATTATTTTTTTTTTTTACAGTAAAATAATCTGTCTAAATGTTGGAGTCAGGATGAAAATAAACGAGGAAAGGAATAAGACATTGTGTGACAAAATGACGGGAAACAGTAAATGTGCTTGTGAGGCCCGTCTGTTTGTCTCTCTCTAAGCAACATGTAAATCACCGCGCATGTTAAAGTCAGCTTTATAGGTCGATGTTTCGCAATATGTTCACAACACGTTTTAGTTTTTATTTCATACTGAAATAATAAATGTTAAGCTTAAACTTCTGCGCCTTTATTTGTTTCCTAACTCCCGGCTCCTCTGTTTAGACTGTAAATGCATTAACACAACATTGCGTCCTCTTTAGTTTTCTTTGTTCTGTATGTAATGGAGCCTGGAATTAAAGGCGCCATTTCTACCAAAGGTTTCCAATGAGCTTCTGAACCAAAGCGTCCGGTCCAAAACTCTTCAACTCGCTGAGACGCTTTTAGTTCAGTGTCAATGACATGATATTCAGAAATGATTTTTTATCGATTGGTTTTAGTTGATGAAACCTTTGCTTAAAGTCTATAATGTCTGCGCATGCGCACCGATCACATGTCAATTACAACCTGTCAAAATGACTGACGGGCTTCAAATTTTCTGGTCGAATACGGAATATATTCGGTTAACGCGACCTGAACTAAAAGCGTCTCTCTAACGGGGAGCTGACAGCGAGTCCAAGAGTAAAGTCTAAGCGCCACCTCTGAGGCAGATGTTTGCTCTCATTCATTTGTGTCTGTTGGATATAAAAATGCACCAAACGGAACAGTGGCGAATAAGTAAGACAGTTTACAGACTTGGTCAGGAACTATGATTGAAAAAAAATCAAATGCAATTTAATATTGTTGAATGTCATTGTCTTACTTTACGGAAAATAACTAGTTAAATATCGTCAACAGTGGAGACCACCTGTTTCGTAAGGTGTGAAAAGATTACATCTGGGAAATGTTTATTTTTTCTTCTTATTATTATTATTATTTCATTTGTAATAGACTTTGTATGAACATATTAAACAATTTCAGATGAGCTGAGATGTTAATGTGTGACTAACATCTGGCGCGTCAGAGCTGCAACAAAAACTGTCTGGAAGCAGTGCGTTCGGCACAGCTGGAGAACAGCTGGGGGCCGGGAAGTAAATGAAAAACAGTGTTTGTCTTTTAGGATGCTAATTTTAAACATTAAGATAATTGTTTTGGGGTTTGTTTGTTTTTTTCCTGTGTGAGGAGAGGACAGGAAGGGTGGTAAAGAATAATTTTGTATGTTAGAAAGTGACGGGTTGTGTTTAACGAGAGCAGAAAGGCACAATGTGTGTGGCAGCCTCATCCTCCTCGGTGTCACCAATCGCGTTCTCGTGTCAAATGTGCATGTTAGCGAGAGCAACAACTGGCATGACAGGTTGGTGGAGAAGACGAGGGGCACGGCCTTCAGGCAAACACACACACACACGGTGTACAGTTGTGTGCCAGCTAAGATTTTGCTCGAATGCTGGGGTGTGAGGGTGGTGAGTCTGGGTTTGGGTGAAACGTGGGTGTGTGTGTGTACCAGGTTTTTATATCCTTATGGGAACCTACTCCTGTTTACAATATGGGGCTGCAGGGACCACTGCTCCTTGTGGGGACATTTTCTTGGTCCCGACATGAGGCCTCTGGCAGCGTTTCCGTAACCAGGCGAATTGAAGACGTCTGCCTGTGTTCTTCACACCCTCTGGACGATTAAACCCCTCAAACAAACCGATACGGAGCTTCGCTACGTCAGTTTTCTGCTGCTTAACGAGGCTGTGTTTCCGTTTTACACCTGATTTCCGTTTCATTTGTAATTTTTCCTGTTCCGAAGCTGAAGGTGAAGCTCTGCGTATTGCACATCTTGTTCAGACCCAAAACCAGTCTGGGTCACCAGTGTCCAGGTGGCAGAAAGTTACGGTTTCAAATGCCTGAATTTTCTGATGAAATGCCACAGATTGTGACTATGAACCATTCCCCTCCCTCACCTATTGCTGAACATTTCCACCAATACAAACTACACTACAGGCACAGGCCAGCTGGATGCAACAAAGTTTTAATAAACTGCCTTATGTTTGTGTTACATTTCAAAACGGCTCAACGTTTTCTATCATGGCGTCCCTTTAGCTTAACGCCATTTAAATCACAATAGAAATTGTCAGAATGACTGGCTGAAATCAAGTGACTCCACTTTTTCTTTAGCCACATTAGAAACTAATTTGGCTGTTCAGAAATATTTCCAGCTGCAACAAAGTGCAGACAGACATGGTGTGAAAACCATAACGGTGCCACTCATCGCTCTTACCGTTAAAACAACAACTGGCAAGCTACACATTATGATCTTGTGAAGCAGCTGACTGGAGGCTCTACCGGAGCAGGAAACCTGACTAATTAAGCTAATTGTTTTTGTTGCTCTGAAAAGAACAAAGCAGCAGATGTATTCTGTACTCGACTTAAAAACTGACTATTTACATTTTGGATTGCTGAAATTGCATGACATAACAAGTGAATATTGCAATAATTCTTCTATAAATTATTAATACACAATTTACAGATAATTGTAGCCTTTCTATTTAATAGTGTGACTTTAAACGGCTTTGTGTAAATGCTGTGATACTGCTGGGTATGCACATGCCACTAACATCGACGTCGACCGATATTAGTCATGTTTTACAAACGTCTGTATCGGTCATGTGTCAGTGATCCAGCAAAGGATTGTGGGAGTTTAACTGCAGCAGAGAAGCAGTGGTGTGGTTCTTTTCTTCACGGTGTCAGAAGTGTAGCGATATTGGTTCTCTAAGATCGCAACATAAACACCGGATTTCAACATTGGCCCACATTTTCATATCACTCCATGGACAGATACTATAGCGGCGTTTTTGTAGTCAGCGTCATCATGCAGTCAGAATCTCATAGTGGCCCAGAAATGATTTTGTCTTTCATTTTATGGTTACGAAGCCTCCCTTGACTCCAGTTTAGATCGTCTCCCCGGTTGACCTGCCATCTCACTTGTGAATCGGATGAGTGTTGCTGTAAAAACAGCCGCTCACATGGAGCCGCTGAGTGACAGACCCGAACGCTGCGCACAGATCTTCTGGATCAGTGTTTCTCCGACGTGGCGTTAGCACTTTCCCTTCAGACCGTGCCTCCAGGACATATGCTCCCACCTGTAAATAAATATGCAAACACAGACAAACACAACAGAGTTCAGACTGTAGCTGTGGGCTATGACTGATGCAGGCCACAGAGAGGTAGGTCTGTGTGTTTGTGTGATGTAATTAAGCTCCTCGGTTGCAGCAGTCAATAGAGAGCGCTGCGGTTGGAGGTGCAGAGTTTGATTATTGGGCCGTCAGGGGAAATTACTGCAAAGTGCCTCCCAGCAAAACTTCCTTCTCCATGTCTGCTGGAGAGCTAAACACACACTTGGGCTGCGCTCAAACAGCAGGCGAATGCAACCTAAGCCCGCTTTTTCTTCTTTTTTGGCCCAAATGCGACCTATATCCGTCTTTTTCACCGCGGTCTGTACGGTCCAATTCCGATCTCTCCACTCCCGCCAACATATCCGATCTGTGCCGATGCGGTAGGAAGTCGGATACGAATCTGATTGCTTTCAAAATGTCTGCAGTCGCATTTTATCCAGCTTTTATGTCATTGATGTGAGACGTGCAACGTAACAATGCACCCAACAAAATAAAAAATAAAAATCATAATTGAACATCCAAGACCTGCTGTGAGAATGTGGCCTTGAAGACTGTTTCAGGTTTTTTTCTACTGACTTTCAGTGCAGATTGAAGTGAATCGTTGGTTCCAGCAGGTGGTGTCGTTTCCTCAGGTCAGGAAGGAAGCTCTCCCCGCGTGACCCCGAGCTCTCCGCTGTCCGCCCCGCCGGCAGCAGGCGGCAGCAGGCGGCAGCAGGCGGCAGCAGGCGGCAGCAGGCGGCAGCAGGCGGCAGCAGGCGGCAGCAGGCGGCAGGCAGCAGCGGGGCGACGGCTGGAGACCGCTGCCTCTTCGTATCTGAGACCTCATATCGTCAACCCTCATCTTTCAGCGTCCGCAGACCCCGTCAACTCAGTCAATCCGCAAATCCGTCCAAGCATCCAGCCCTCCTTCTCACTTCCCAGCAGCCAGCTGAGTGTGTGTGTGTGTGTGTGGATTAGTGAGGGGCAGTGTCTGCGCATTAGGCTGTATTAAGCCCTAATTAAAGAGCGTGCCAGTCGATGGAGGCCAGTTATTGGATTTGCTGCTTTAGCGGCTGGAAGGAGCGCTACTTTAATCATGCACGCGCACACACACACACACACACACACACTCGCCTTGCCTCTCCAGGGCAGAGCACGAAGGTGAGATGAGGTGGATTAGAGCGAGGCCAGAGGTTGGCAGCTCTCCACTCCGACAAACACGGCGCGTTTGGTCGTCTGCGTAGCCGGGTCACCGCTTTTACTCACCGCGTTACATAAACCTTCAGCTTACAACCTGCGGCCGGTTTAAACATCTCAGGCCGTGACCTGACGGACTGATGCACTGGCTGGGCTGAGACGGAGCCTTTTACGCAGCCATGCCCGTGTGTTCACAGCCCGTCACCATGTCCGCATGGTGTCATGTTACCTCGATGTGTTTTTATTGGGGTTTGATGGGATAGACCAGGGGTCTGCAACCTTTACGATCCAGACGTATACAACTTTTACAAAAGGAGGATGAATACATTTGGAGGTGTATGTAAGACTGACATGATGCCTGAGTTTCTATGTCATGACGTATAATTGGAATCATTGGGCAGATAGTGACTCTTGCGTGTGGTAATGCCGCGTCTGCCTGTGTTGAGGGGTTGATCAGACTCCTTACAGCTGAAAATCTCCTGCATTAAACCAGAAGAAGAAATGGCGCCGTGATCCTCGGCGACGGCAGCTTCTGGTGCTGTTTGTCTTGGCAGGATGTCGTCTGGTTCACTTCTGAGGAATAACTTCCCAGACTGACAATAAATCCTTTGTTGCAGTGTCACATGTATCTCCAGCAGAAGACAAAGTGTAAAACTTGTCTCGGCGAAACATTTTCATGCATCTCTCACCGTGTCACAAACCCAGAGCCGGATTTTACATCCCGCCACACGTCGCGACAAATTCTCCGCAACGAGCTTCTGGAAGTTTCTCTTTGATCGACTGGCAGCGTTGGGTGGATTTCGGCGCTTCGGTAAGGGGAAGCTGTAACTGGATAAGGACTGACATTTTCTGTCTGAGTGTGTGTGACTCAGATTAGCTCGGTGGTGTGGAGCTGAAGGCCTGCAGTCGGAACATTCTCAACACTTCCCTCATCAAACCTTTACAGAACAACAGGCTCTGTTTCTGACCTTTAGGCTGATGTCTGCCGCTCTTCGTGAGCAGAACATCACCGCTTTGGACTCTTTCCGTGTGTGTGTGTGTGATGGTGGTGTGATGTCGTGCTGTGCAGTGGCGTGGGAGGGAGAGGCAGAGTGGGAGGAAGGAGCGGGGGAGGCGGCTGGTCAGGACAGCTTGGAAGCCGGCTGCAGGAGCGCCAGGCGGGGAGGAGGGTCGCCGCCCTCGGCCTCCAGGAACCGGACCGAGCCGCAGGTCTGGGATAAAACACTCCCTCAGGCGGAGGGCAGGTTAACGCTGAGTGTGTGTAAGGAGGATGATGCTGAAGATGATGTGTGTGTGTGTGTGTGTGTGTGCCGGGGTCTCCGAATGAAGAGGTAGAGGAGGATTAAAGTGGAGAGCATGCAGGGCCTGGTGAGGGAGGGGGAGCAGGGAGCAGATTGTGTAGCAGAGTTGGGATGTTCGCCTCCTCCGTCTGTCACACTGAGGCAGGGAGGCGGGCCAGCCGCTGCCAACATGACCAGCAGGGTAGGGTCGCTTGCCCCAAGCCCAAAACCCTCATCATCCTCCTCTTCCTCCTCTGTAGCTAACCATCTTCCTGGCTGCCATTTGAACCTGAAGCAGTAGTTGGTTTGGGAACACGTCATGCAAGATTTTGTTTTTGGATGTTTTTGTACTTCCATTTTGATCTCTACTGATGCTGAAAACAGCTAAACACCTAAACATAAAAATAAAATTGAATTAAAAAAAAAAAAACAGCTGTTCTCTGGCAACAAGTTAACAATCTTTGGTGTCTGGAAAAAAGAGCTGTTTCAAAAAACCTTCGTAATGTTGAGTCACAATCAGCAGGCAACCAGCAGCCGAAACAGCAGAGTGGATTTAAAGTGACAGAATTGACCGAACTGAAATCTCATCTAAGAATTATGTAAGAAAATTGTGCAAAAAAAATATTAATGAATGTTTTGTAGAAGCCATTAACCTCTCCTATAACCTGGTCGATACTTAATATTGTCATGAAAACATCATGGTAAATGTATTCTATACCTCTGTGTTTGCCTGACCAGCTGAGGGCTCGTTATAAGGAAGTGTGTTCATGGATTCTTTACAATGAGGGGGAGACTGACTGACTGACTGACTGACTGACTGACTGACTGACTGACTGACTGACTGACTGACTGACTGACTGACTGACTGACTGACTGACTGACTGACTGACTGACTGACACTGAGCTACTGGTGGGAAATGTTCAGGAAGATTCTTTCCCCAAATACTCACATTATTTTTCCAGCCACACACACACAGACACGCACACACGCACGCACATGCCCACACACACACACACACACACACACACACGCACACACACACACACACACTCTAATCCCAGTGAGCAGTGAAAGGGTTCATTGTCTGCAGGAGCCGCTGTGTCAGAGGGGTCGCACTAATTGGGATGTTTTGGTGAAACTACACACATTCCTACAATTTTCTTTGTAAAAAAAAAAATAAAAAATCATGCATTTTGGACGGGAAGACTTTGCAGATGACTAATAAAAATAAAAGTTCATATAGGCAAACATTGGAGAGCCGTAGTAATGCTCATGTTTTGTTTGCTGTAGCAGCTTCTGTCCCGCTATGAGTCCATCATACTTTATCAAAAATACCTGCTTGCATCACACAGACCCGGAGCTTTAGGTCTAATTAAAATATTTATCCTGACGTAGAAGGCATTCTCTTCATCTGAAGTATGTAAAAGTTGAACTGAGATCTTTTTTTTTTTATCTAATTGCCTTTTATACGTCATTAATGTTTCATTTTCCTAAGATTATTCCTGTGCTAAAAGATCCTTTCTTTACATGAAAACTTCCATTGGCTCCATCAGACGATGACGATCCATCGGACTCGTCTTGATGTTCTCAAACACATCTGGCCTACGTTTCCTCAACATCGCCATCGTCTCCTTGTCAGCAGTGTTGAGTGAAATTGGAAGCTCTTCGTGGATCCAGCTCCGTCTCAATATTTACAACATTTGGTTTCATATTCGCCAGGAGAGCAGGTTATTCCCCTGCTCTTCCAGTCAGCCCGTGTGTGTGCTTGTGTGTGTTTTAGCATTTCTTACCGTGTAAGGCCCAAATTCTACAGTGAGGATCCACTGCTTCTGGAGTCCAAAGCCTGTGGAAGTGCTGTTTCAGGGTTATGAGTTAGGGTTATGTAGCCTATAACCCTAGGCTACATAGCCTATAACCCTACGTTATAGGCTATGTAAATGGAAATCAGTGCAAAGTCTTTGTGAAGATGGAAAGTCATACTGTGTGTGTGTGTGTGCGTGCGTGTGTGTTGCAGGCTGCAGCAGTTGGACCGACACTGTCAGAGCAGCGCCCAGCAGGTGTGTGAGCTTCTGGCCAAACAGAGCCAGCTGATGCAGGAAAGAAACGCGCTTAGTGAGGAGATGCAGAACCTACGCATCGAGGTACACACACACACACACACACGCACACACACACACACACACAACGAACTGATCACTAATTAAATAAACCTGCCATCGACTTCACTCTGAGGGTAAATGTCAAAGTGTTGTGTTGGATTGTTTTATGCCACGTTTAAACTAACGAATCATCTGGTTGTGGATTTGTGGAAGGTTCCTTTATTCTGCTTTGCATCATTATGAGCTGTTCACACACACAGTGTGTTGGTATTAATCATTGTTTTTTTTTTTGTTTTTTTTATCTTTCTAGTTACCCAATCTGAGACGAAATGAACCAGTGAGCACATGAGCACATCGGTTCTGGTTCCTCCCCTTCAGTCTTTCGTTCTGGATGTTAAACAGAAACAATAAGGACAGTTTTTCTACTCTATTCCCCATTAGGATGTGTTTTATGTAACCTTCACTGTGAATGATGTGTTTAAGGTGTGAGATTATCAAGGACTATGGTGCTGAACGTTAAAGCAACAATTTGAAAATGACTTAATTTGCTGTTCTTCTCATCTTGTTCATTGGAGTTCGGGTTTTCCCGTTGACTGTTTTTACCTCAATCTCAGAATTTGTCATTGTCAAAATTTTCCTTCCCTTTTTGCTTTTGCGCTGTAAAATCACAACAGCAACGGCATTTAAATAGCAGCGAAAAGAACTCCAATGTGACGTTTAGAGAAAAAGCTTAACGATGGGCAGTGGCAGCTAATCCAGTAGTTCATAAAAGTGATGTATTTATACAGGAGAAACACACTTTTGTATGTTTAATATACATTTATTTCACTGTAACTCCCAGAAGTCATGAGCTGAGTCAATCAAAGAGTCGTATCAAAACAGAGGGGAGCTAGCATTTTTATTGAAATTTGTTGGCTTTAGTATTTAAGTGGAGCATTTAGTTGATTACATAGACAAATATGGAGTTATGGGGCTTTATAAATGTAAAAGCCAAAACAGTCTTGTTGACAAAAAGATATTTTTGTTGAATTTTTAATAAATGAGATTAACTTCATGCCTCATCATATGCAATAATTCATGAATAATTTAAATGTTTCCCCCCTTAAATGTTAGTATCAGACATGAAAGGTTCCCTTGTTCGTTCAGACCTTTTTGGCAATAACACACATGCAAACTGGTAGCTCTACAGGTACATGAATATATATCTTCACCTGGTGGAAAACAAGAAAACATGACATTTTGAGGGACTTAACAAAAAAATGGGATTTTGTTAAGTCCCAGGAAGTAAAGATTTAAAAAGTAAAACTTTCCTGCAAAAGTTGTGTATTCCAAATATAGTTGAATTTTGCACCTAAAGACATAATTCCCTACACTTTGTTTGATAAAACACAAAAGCCACACATTGAAGACAAATGAAAGAAATTCACCACAGCTCAGCAGATTGACATAGTGCTTTATTGAAGCCATCTGTAAGAAGGAAAATAATGTGCATCCCTATCTGATACATCTTATGTGTAAAAATACTAAGGATGTACAGAATAATAATAATAATAATAATAAAAAACAGCTCCATGTTGATGGTAATGTGTTGTTCTCACATCCTTGTGGCCTCTCTGGCCCAAACCTCGGCAACCTGACGGCATGTAGGACAGAAAGGCTGCTTGATCCCCTCTGCTGTCATTTCCTGTCTTGGAAACGCGGCCTTCCCTCTCACTACTGTTCAGCTACAGTGTGTAATGGACATGGCGCTTTAGTATTTATACATGTTTGCTGCTTCTAAACTCAATAAATGACTCTCATGCTGTTAATACTCAGGTTGACGGAGGTAAACCGGGGGGTGGGGGTGGGAGGAGGAGGAATCTGCTGCAGAAAGGAAGTCTCGTCTCTTCGGTTCAATCTGTTTCAAACGCGAGCCCGCTTCCTGTTTGGCAGCGGCGCGGCGCGGCGAGCGTCGGGCAAATTTTGGCCGATGTCAACGGAACGAGATGAATGCGGAGCAGCTGAGACACGCCTGGAGTCGGAGCAGCAGCGTTGGGCGCTGGAAGGACGGAGAGCTGGCATGGCGGCGACCCGGATCTCGCACGCTGTTTGGCTCGATGACGTGATGGTGGTGAGGGGTCATGTAAAGGGAAGCAGAAACTGGCTTTCTGAGACGTCTGCCGCGATCAGGGGACCCCCCCCCCCACACACACACACACACACGCACACACACACCCCACACACACACACACACTGATTAGTATCGATCAATACTCCTCATCATCTCAAGTCAAGTTCTTCACGCCTGACCCCAGAATCCACCCAAACACGGAGAGTTGGAGGCTCACGGGAAGAAAAACGTTTCAGTGCAATTAACGATCAACGTTTGGGTTTCTGAACCGTCTCACCGCCGGCTGACTGCTGCACGCCTCAGCCACGTCTGTCAAATCCTAGACATCAGAGCCGCGTCAAAGCCAAATGGTTGTATCTGGAGATTGGTTTATTAGTTAAAAATCGTCGGTTTTTTCTTTTCTTTTTCTTTAAAAACATAAAAAAAAGCTAAAAATCTTGCTTTAAAGCAGGGCTGAATCAAATTCCTCTGAATCGTATCAAAAGTGATGGGATGCAAAAAGTGCTGTGTTCAAAGCTACAAAGCCGTACTTCATGAACTCCGGTGGTGGTTGTTGGCTTTTGTTTTTTTTTGTTTTTTTTATTTCTAACGGTTTTTGGGCGTTAACGTGTTCGCACGCAGCTCGAACTCCTCAGCTGCTCGCCGACCTGAGTCAAGTCAAAGCTGAAATCCTTCCAAATACTTGAGAGCGCTTCCTTGAGCCTGTCAGGGCTGCCAGCTGGGTTGGGATTTGGACTTTCCCCGGCTACCAGAACAGGCCGCGTCGATCACGCGAGTATTTTTCATCGGAGTTCAGAGCGCCGTTTTGACTCGAGGCTGACGGACGGACGGACGGAGAACTACAGCATGCAGGCCAGCGCCGTCCATTTCTTTAATTTTCTTTTTTTTTTTTTTTTTGCTTCTTTTCCTTTTTGAACTTTCTGCCATAAAGCGGGTTTGCTAGCTATTTGCAGTTCAATGGTAGTGCAACAGTAAAGCATATGGACTTAAGAGCAGCAGAAAAAACAGGTAAGAGGTTGTGTGTAAGACGTACCTTTAAACAAAGAAAAAAAAAAAAACATTTATTTTTAGAACCAAAAAAAAAAAAAAAAAAAAGAAAACTTGACTACAACCTCGCCTTACTGCTAAAGGCCCAAAACGAAACAAACAAACAAACAAAAAAAAAAAGACAACGAATAAATTAAATAGAAAACAAATTCAAGTTATCCAAAGACATTCAAATAATAAATATACTGGAATAATGTTTTCTCTGCCTCGGAGCAACTCCCCTGATGCCCTCGGTGTGTGTAAACCAGATGCTAAAAACACAACAGGTTGTCTTTGATTATTAGTTTTTTTTTGTCTCTCTCTTTTAGACTCAGAGGTTTTTGACCTTGTGAACGAAGTGAAACCACCAGGCTTCCCCAACAGCGTTTGGAGACAGAGAAATCGTGGGGAACTTCTAAGACCTTTGTCGGTCAGGAGAACATGACGACGCAACAACCGCAAACACACAGAGTCCGGACCGGAGGAGACGGCACGGGCCGAAGACGGCAGGGGTCAGAGGTCGGTTCGTCATCGACATTGTGGCCCATGTCAGATTCAGACAAAACGATTCATCTTCGGCAGGGTTTGAAATGTTTGTTCCCAGCCTGACTGTCGCTTGCTAATGCTAATTTGCCCAGTTAGCATTTATAAAACGGCAATCTGCTCCTGAGAGGAGGACAACTTTTCATTTCAAAGGAGTCGACTCTGTTATAAGTCAAAGGTTTCAAGCACTCCTAATTTAATTTACACTTGTCCCATTACAAAGGCGCAAGTAACGAATAACATAATGAGAAGGCCTTGATGTTGAACTCCAAAACAAATCACAATAGACTGGTTTCAGAAGCACAATCTGTAGGTTCAAAGGTGACATGCTGGGCTATTGAGTTTCTGCTGTTACAGTGTAATAACATCTGAATTCCTTTACCAGATCATCAACAAACAGAAGTGAATTAGCAACAGGACTGAACCGCCAGAGAACCTCCTGTTTCATTCACATAGCTGAAAACGTCTCGCACACTTCCTCTGATTTCCTCTAAATGTCTCTCCTGTCCTGAAAACAGCCAGTTATGAGTCTTCTTTCTGTAACGACTTCCACACGACGAGTGTTACTGTCAACAAGTCCCGGTAGAGCTCGGGTACGATGCATTCACTGACTGGAAAGAATCTGAAACCCCCCCGTTTTCAGTCATACGCCGACTTACTTCTCGGTCAATCTCCACCTTGCAGACTAAAACACCGACTGAATTCTTTCGTCTCTTTTCTCGACACACTTACACGTCGCCCTTCCTCGTTCTCCCTTTGATCCACTTCCGCTTCCTGTCTGATCGCCCCCCCTCCGCCCGTCACCAAACGCACATCCAACATCCACGTCAAGAGTCGGGGACATTCAGGTGTGACCATGAAACCGATAAGCCGTCTTCGGCGTGTGCCGTCTCCTCCGGCCGTCACATTTTGGTCACAGAACACAAAGCCTAAAATAAAAAAGAAATGAAATAAAATAAAAAATAAAAACAAAGAAATGGAGCAGGAAGGCTTTCTGCTTTCCCTCCGACATTCTTCAGCCATTTTTGTTTCTTGAGGTGCAATATTTCTCTCAATCTTAAGAAACAACAATATACTTTTTTTTTTTTTTAATCATGTAATAACAATAGAAAAGGTTAAATATAAAACCAATGTGTAGAGCAATAAATAGAACATATATATATCATAGCAAGTGCTGTGATTCTTGTAAACTCACATCCGCTTCCGTTCACTTCCTCACAGACCGTGTCGTTTTAAAAACCGCCTTAATGAACTTGCAGAAAACAGTAGCTAAGCTGTTAACCTCATTACATCATAAGTGATCACATTATAAATCATTATTAATATTGCATTTTTTTTTTTTTTTGTTTCTCCCCGCCTCGTCGCTTCTAATAACAGTCCCTTTTTCCTATGTCTGACATTCCGGATTCACAGCCGGGAGGTTCAGCCGTGTGGATCCCAAAGCCGTGATAACCGTGAGTCACAGTAAAGCTGAGAAAGTACCGTTTCAGTTAAGCTTTTCCCTTTTTGATGATTTAAGGTCAATTCAAATGAAAGAAAAAAAATTAAAAAAAAAATAAAAAAAAGAGAAAGAGAATGAAAAAAAAAATACTTCGGTTGGGGAGGGGGAAAAACATTCAAACCAGCTGATTTTCTCTAACTTTCACTTCTTCTTCTTCTTCTTCTTCTTGCATTCCCGCTGCATTGTTGGTGACGTAGTAAAGCTAACTGCAATTAGCCGCAGCTTCATCTGCCCGGGCTGCTGTGCTTTGAGTTGCCAGAAAAGTAAAAGCCCCGTGGAGATCATCGGTCGATGACATTTAAGAGCAGCAGAGTGAAAGGTAGCAGCTGGACGAGCATAGTTTTGGGGCGGTTAGCTGTCGCCTTGGTAACGGTCAGCTGGAGGCGTAGCACCGGATTTCAGTAGTAGCAGTAGAAGAAGAGCGGTACCTGTAGTCGTTGTGGTTGTGGTTGAAATAGCAGCAACAACATGACTTGCACTGAGCAGCACCTGAGTCAAATCCTGCTTGACGACACGAGGGGAGGAGTGTGTGTGCCCCCCCCCCCCCTGCCCCACGCTGCTCAGTCCGACCCGGAATCACCGAACCGACGACGTGTCGCCAGACGCAAACATCTCGCCGAGTTTGTGTTCGCGAAAGCCTGAGTTACGACCCGCTATGGCAGTTTGGGTTCCAACAACTGAACGCGCGTTGTGTCGCTGTCGCGCAGATATGCGAACACTACCTGAAAACTGCGCCGGCCAATATCTTAAGAGTTTGGGGCTTGTATTTATGTTACGTTTTTAGAGCAACCGATGTCAAAGCACAGCAGGGGTACCGGTGAAGCTCCCGTCGTTAAAGGGTCGTTAAAAAAAAAAAAAAAAAAGTCAACCGATCGCGTGCGTCGCAGTTCAGAGTGCGGGAGTTGAACTCTAGGTGGTTTTGACCTCTGAAGAGATTCACAAAAAAGAGAGAGAGAGAGAGAGAGAGAAACAAATAAATAAAGTAAGTAAGAAGCAGACTGAAGAGAAGGAATGGAGGAGAAAAGGGCAAAAATCCTTCAAGTCTGGGTTGGTCCGAAGCTGCGGGGTCTTCGTGTCCCACGCTGGCGGCCTCAGAGACCAGCTGTGACAATGTCACCGTGATGGACAGTTCATTCTCGCCCGCTGGCCGAGTACGAGAACTGCGGGAAGTGCGGTCGCCTCTCGTTGTCCAGACAGTCCATTCCATCCTCATCGACTAATGAGGGGAAGATTCACAAGTAAATAATGTCAAGAATATTTGCACTGAGCTTTTAATATATATATATATATATATATATATATACATATATATATGTAGAATTTTAGCAGCACATCCTGCTGAAGTATGAATGACATTTCCACATTTTGTCATGTCACAACCACCTACTTCAAGGTGACACATTGAGATTTTACTCGAAATAAAAGTTGTGAAGTTGTGCACAATTGTCAGGCAGAAGGGAAATTATAACGATTTCAAAGTTGTCCACAAACGGAAATCTGAAAAGTGTGCCTTTGTTTTTAGCCTGAGCTCACCAACGCCGCAGCGGACACGGTGGTGGCGATATTATGCTGCGGGCATCCGGAGCTACAGTGGAATTGTCTTGGATCTTGTGTTAAAATGGAACAAAGTCCAGACCTATTTAGAAATCCATGGAAAGTCTGAAAAATGAATGTTTCGCACAGTCCGAGTCAAAGGTGAATGTTTGCAGTTTTATTTATATGAGTTTTTATTTCCTTGTAACAAATATCCACAAAGTTGTGTTGGTTTACTGGATAAAATCTCAATAAAATCTCTAGATTTATGTGCTGTAACATGACAAAATATGAAAAAAAATTCTAAGATTTTTTTTTTTCTTCTTTTTTTCTTTGAAGACAGTAATAATATTCGGCTTTGTTTTAGTGGTGGAGAAGTAAACTGAGAACAATTCAATTAACAAGCGTGCATCTGATGTGGGGAACTCCTGCAGTGTTGTGTGAGCTGCAGATCACTCATGCATAATTCAGTGCAGAACACACTGAAAACAGCAGCATGTTCTTAAAAGTGTGCAAAGAAGTGCTAGTGGCCGGAGGACGAACGGAGACGCTGATTATTTCTTCATGCTGTTACTTTGAAAACAGGAAATCCCGTTTTTTTTTTTGTTTTTTTTTCTTAGACACGACATGCTTGTGCACCGGGGAGGATCAGAAAACATGGAAGAGACTCACATTTCTCTGGTGGAGTGATTGTGATGGTCTGAGCTGTGAACTCCTCGTCGAAGTACCTGGTGTCCGTCTCCGACGTCACCTGAGGCTTGAAGGGAGGGACGAGCTGGGACACAGAGGAGACATTGGATCAGTGCTCCACAGGCGCAGCAGAGACGACGAAGGCTGTCGGTTTTAGATCGAGGCGTCGACCATCAGACATGTCGGCTGGTTTTTTAGTCGTTCTCGACACAAGCACCGGGCTTCTTGACTTTGTCGCTTGTGCGTCGGACTTGCAGGAGTACCAGAAAAGAGCGAATGCAAAGGTTCTGGTCTGAACACTTGTTAAGAAAAAAATAAATAAAATTATTAATTACGTTAAAATTTTTAGCGGATTAAAATCAAATTAATCAATGGGATTTAATCAGTGTTTATGTCCTGAGTCGTATTAAATACAAATTTAACAAGTTATGGGGTAGGTAGGACTTTCTTTGGCCTTAAAATTTGTCGATCACGTAAATATTACGTTCCCGCAAACTCCACCAATATGCAGTTCGGGCAAAAAGTTGATATTTTTTGTTGTTGTTGTTGATCACAATTTTTGTGACACTTTGGAAGCAAATACATTTTTATATAAATGTCTAACTCCACAGGTCTACAAAAAAAAAAAAAAACTAAGTATGGTATTAATCCTTATAGTTTCTGATTTCGTTTTTGTGTGTTGTCAAAACAATCACAGCGTCACGCCGTTTTGTTGCTCTCCAAACTCAGATTAGGTGTTTGTGTCTTTGAGTTAGTATGAAATGCTTCACGTATACAAAAAAAAAAAAAAACACACAAAGGAGAAGGAAAGGAGGAGAGAAACAGCGAGGAGTGAGCAGGAAGCTCAACACCTGCGTAAGACGCCGCAGGTGCTTCCTCACGGGACACAAGTCTCACTCAGTAGTGTGTGAGCAAACACTGATTCCTAGGAGACAAAGTCACACCTCTTTGTGACGCTGAGTGTTTTAAACAGCTGCCTGTAGATCCTATAGATCTGCTGCATGACAGCTGTCGCGCAATATTGACCTCTGTGCAGAATTTACGGGAAAGTGGTTCAATAAATCTCTCGCATAAAAAAAAAAAGAAAAGGTGGACGTTATGCGTCAGAGAAAGCCACCGTCGCTAAAGTAAGCCACGCAGTTTTTACCGTGTTGTACCTTTTTGTCGTAAACATCCTGCCAGTCGACGCCAGAGAAGAAACTGTGCCTCATTATTTCCTTAGCGTCTTCTGGTCCGCCCCCGAGCCTGGCGCAGGGAAGAGGGAAACAAAACAAAAGCTGGGATTAGCAGAGCGCTTCATTTTTACTAAAACGACAAAGCAAAACACAATCGCGTCTGCCCGGAGACGAAGAATCCGGACCGGAGGGTGCAAAAACCTGCGCTAATGACTGAAAAGTTTCATTATATACAGAAACTCTCGAGACTCTGGTGAAGTGACGTCAGAAGAGAAACCTTTTCTGTGTTACCATCACAAACATAAACGTGTGGATTTTGCTAAACTCCCTGGACTTTAACTGGAACTATGTGCTCTGGTCGGACCAGACTGAGACTTGAAGAGCAAGAGACAAAGGATGAAGGAGTAGAAACCACCACTTATAAGAAGAGCAGAGAATCTGTGACGCTGTGGATGCGTTTCTTTTCCAAAAGTTTTGGGAAACCAGTTAGTGCGCATGGAAAAGTCTGATGTTTTATTCATGTTTTGTTTTTTTTTTTATTTTTGAATCTGGAAAAAGTATGGGATGAATTTTCTAAAAGAAATGCATCCATCCTGATTACATTTGAATTAAATTTATACATATTTTGTTTTTAGTGCACATATATTAGGACACTTGGAATAAAACAAATTCAGTAATTTAGGAGCTGGTTTTAAGTCAATAGTTTCTTAATATTGATTTTTTTTTTAAAAGTACTTGTTTTACTGACAGATTTTTCCTTATATTATGGCACAAAATTTTATAATAAGCGAAATAATCCACCAGTGGAACTAATGCTCTTAAGAAATTACAAAAAACAAACACCTATGTCTTGCTGAACAGTAACTTGTAAGTTACTTTTGTTTTATTTTAAGTGTACTAAGATTTTGGACTGAAAACTAGACCAAAAATACTTGATAAGTTTGGATTTTTCGAAACATTTCACTGTGAGATTATTCTACTGCCATAAAAAGTACAGTACTTTTTCGTGATAAAGTTAAATTGCGATCCACTTTAAAGACACTGATACAGAGTCAGCTGCTTTAGCAGAATGTTCTGACCAGCGAGCCACACCTTTTGTTTGGGTCTTTGATGAGCAGGCCGGACAGCAGCGACTTGGCGTCGGCCGACAGCGTGCGCGGGAACTTGATGTCCTCCATGAGGATGAGCTCGAACAGCTTCTCGTGGTCCTGGTTGTAGAACGGCAGCCGGCCGCACATCATCTCGTACGTCACCACGCCCAGCCCCCACCAGTCCACGGCGCGGCCGTAGTCGTTGTCCTCCAGGACCTGAGCAGAGGGACAGAGAGGCACAGTTTCTAAGAGGGTCCGTTCGTTTTAAAGGACGCCTGCGTGTTGTTTTTTTTTGGGGGGGGGGGGGGGGGGGGGTGAGGGAAGAAGTATGTCGAGATGCTTCCAAGGAGAAATAAAAGCTGAAAAGTTGTTTTGGAGTTGGAAGTGAGCAAACATCACGAGGTGCATACACTGTAAAAACACAAAATCCATTTTTGGTCCAGCTCCTAGTGCACATAACTTTTGATCAAGATACAGGAGCTTGTTTTAAGTCAATAGTTCTTTATTACTGATGCAAAAGTTATAATTGCACTGTCATTATTTCATTTATAACTAGCACTTGAGAATTACCGACTTAAAACAAGCTCTTCTGCCTTGCTGAAAAGTTCCTTGTAAGTTAGTTTTGCCGTTATTTCTAGTGCATCAACATATTCACACTAGAAATACGACAAAATACTTGGGAAGATTTTGTGGTTTTTTTGCGGCGTACGGTTCCTCGGAGGTCTGTGTTACAGTAAGGAAGCTGCCAGCTCTCCCTGGACCACCGGACCCTCCTGGCAGCGACAGACAGGAAGAATCCTGGATGGGGAAAACGTGGGGACGGCCCTCAGCCGGAGTCAAGGCTGTTCTGACCTCTAAGCTGGGCAGCGCAGGTGCTGCTGAATCCTGAGATCTGCTGAGGAAAAAGACGTGGGGGGGGAGAAAGTCATCGCGACATGAAAGTCTTTATCTGGGCAGTTTCACGTCTTCCTTCCTCTCTTTCATCGAGAACAGAGGTAACTCAGGTGCCATCGACTTCCTCATTACCATAATAAGCTTATTACCATGATGAGTGTACGTGTTGTGCCTGAGCGCGTGTTACAGACAGACAGGCAGACGGACAGACAGAGCTGGAGAGAAGCCAGAACAGCATATGTTGTTCATCACGCCAATAATAATAACATCTCACTCACTGTTAATGGACCAGTCAGACACAAGGACGCAAACATTCACAAACACACTCACAGAAAACCTGTTCAGAACGCGACAATTCTCAATTACAGCAGACAATTACGCCGAAGATGTCACAACAGGAGGAGATTCAGAACTGCGGCGCACGCTGAAGCACCGCCAGCAGGGAGCAGGAGACAGGAAGGACCGCCGTTGCAAATATAGAAACGTACACACACGCACACACACACACCGATGCACACACTGATCAGAGGACAGACACGTCTATATGAGCGGCGCCCCAAACATAATCTGCCTGATTTAAATCTGCTCTGATTCGAGAAGGTGAACAAGGGGGAGCATCGCTTTCAGGCACAAACACTCGTTTTTACAGAGATCTGAGCAGAAATGAATGGAAACTACATTTTCATCTTTAAAATGTATTTTACAGAACGACGTGTTGAATTTTACAACAAACAAAAAAAGTCTAAAGATTAGTAGCTGAAACCTTTGGGCTTCATTGTCATTATTTTGGCCTCAGGATCAATTCTCTAATTGGCTAATTGCCATTTCACGATCATAACGAAACCCATTGTGTACTCAAGTACTGACCCATTTCAAATGAGCTCCTTTCTTTCAGTAGTTTAGCATTTTTATACAGTATGAATTGTAAATAATTATAAATTTGATTAAATCTGGGCTATAATTTTCTAAAGCTTTCATATTACTTCAAATTTTGGCCTGATTCTTTGAAAATATAAGACAAATAATGTTTCTTCATCAAAACAGAGAAAAGCTCCAGCTTAAAGAGTCATAAAACCAAATATGATGGCTGTGGGCACTGATAAATAAAAAGAACCGTATAATTATTAGCAACATAAAATCATCATAAACATCCCAGAAAAAATGGCAACTTTTTATGGTAAAACGTTTGGATAAGAAACCAAAATCTGACGCTCCAAAAAATGAGATGACGAAGCAGCAAAACCTAAAACATCCTCCGTAACTGGAGCCTGAAGCTTCAAATCAAAAACTCGCTCAAACAGCTGCTATTGTTGGTTCCTCTCTGTGCCGTTAAGTCTCATCCCGAAATTACGGACTTTTGCGATTTTCATCTGAGTTCATGTGATACGTGGTAGAAGAAAAACGCAACATCGTTCTCAAATTATTTTAACAAACAAAAACATGAAAAGTGGGCCATGAATTTGTATTAAGTCACATCTAGAGTCCCACTGTTGTTTTTTTTACTCATTTTTCTTTGTGGAACAGATCCAGCTCAAATGAAGATGAATTTGTTTCGCTGTCACAACTTTGATTTGGGTTCTCTACTTTGACTGGACCACTCAAACACGGGAAAACGGTTCGATCTAAACCATTCTGTTGTAGCTGTGTTTCCCTGTATTTAGCTCCACCGTGTTGCCATCAACTTTGAACAGTTAAGCTGTTCCTGAAGGAGAAATTCTTCCCATTTTTCATAGCATGATGATGCCACCACCATGCTGTACTGTTACCGTTTCCTCTGGGTTTCCTGCCACACATGTAGCTTGTTTTGGTCAAAAAGTCCCTATGTTTGTTGCAACAAACCGAACCTCTTCATTTCTTGCGACAATGATTTTTTTTTTTTCTTCTTCTTCCAGTTATGTTCTGCTTCATACAGCCCTATAAAATAAACCCCTAACAAAATACATGTGACAGAATGTGGAAAACCAGCTGAAGTGGTCTTAATTCTCCTGCGAGGCGCCGCGCGTGGAAGAGTTACGAGAGAGATTTTAATTTTTTTTAATTTTTTTTTTTTTTTTTTAATGTGTGAATATGTTCGCGTGTGAATCAAGCTGGTCACCCAGTTGGCAGCTGCAGGGAAGAGCTGAGGGAATGAAGCGCGCCGCCAGCTCCAGATACACACTTCTGACTGGTACGGCTGGAGGGATAACACCGGCTTAGACTGCTGGGAGACTGTCAGACACACACTCATACACGGCAGATGGAATATTTATCCATCCTCATCAAATTCATAAAGTTTGGAGAGTGAGGCAAACTGGGAGATGTTTGGTGTTGTTTCAGTGCACACACACGCATACACACGCATGCACACGCACACACACAGAGGGCTGCAGTTTATGAAATTCAGAGCAGCTTGGGAGGAGTGGGGGACTCAGTGCTTTTGGTGCTAATCTACTCTGAACTGTATGTTGCATCTTTTGCATAAAGAAATAGTACAGAGATGTAGATAAATCAGTTTTCCACTCGTTTTTCACTCGTTTAGTCAATTTCTTTCCCCCACATGGTATAATATGATTAAAAAAATAATAATAATTCAAAATAAAAAGCATCAAATGTTGTTTTTTTGCCTCAACTCTAGTCAGCTTTCCTGTCCCTCCTGATCAGCATGATGCTGCCACCACCATCATGTTTCTCTGTACGAAAACCTGGTAAAAAAAAAAAAAAAGCCTAAAAGTTGAGTTTTAGTTCCACCTGAGCAGAGATGAACAGTGTTCCTCTGCAGCAAACCGTAAACACAACTTCTATCATCCGTCTCCCAGCGATGGCTTTATTCCCGCCACATCTGTTGAAGTGCACAGCTCAGCTCTGTTACTGATCTGTGGATCTCTGCAGCTCCTCCAGAGTCACTGCTGACCTCTTGGCGGCTTCTTTGAGAAATGCTCTCCTTGCGCTGCCTCTCAGATTACATGAACAAACAGGTTCACAGTGAGTTACTCTTTCCAAATTCCTCCTGACCCTTCTGATAGGTTCCTCAGTCTCCATCACATCAACACATCTCAGAAAAGCTCAACTTATACTGACACTTCACACACAAATGAACTAATTTTCTTGCATGTGGAGCCAGGTAGTTGCACTGGCTTTATTTTATGGGTGTGGGAGTGAGAAGCAATTCCATACGAGGAGGATTAGCAGAAGTCTGGGAGGAGAATAGCCTCCGCTGCCCAAATATTAAACCATTAGCAAGTCATAAAGTCATGAGTCACACAGCAACAGTCTTCAGTCAGAAGCCTCTTTCGATTTGTTGCGAGACTGACAGCTACCGAAAAACGACTGAAAATGTTTGGATGATGTACGTTATGACGACATTTTGTCCCTTTGGGATAAATAAAGTATTTTTGAAATGAATGAATAGATGCACACACGCACACAAACAAGAGTAAACTATGCCTCACTTTCCTATCAAACATCAACATTATCCACTACTAGTACCAAATAAAACACACCAAACTTTGCAGTTGCGGTGTGATAAAATGCAAAGAAAAGTTCAATGGGAGTGAATTTTTTACTTTTTT
The DNA here is from genome assembly GCA_010277015.1 of Poeciliopsis turrubarensis. Taxonomy (NCBI): domain Eukaryota; kingdom Metazoa; phylum Chordata; class Actinopteri; order Cyprinodontiformes; family Poeciliidae; genus Poeciliopsis; species Poeciliopsis turrubarensis. Next base: position 1,536,403 of record VMRN01000016.1, read on the forward strand.
TTTTGCGTGCGGAGCTACACGCATGTGCATGTAGCTGTGTGTTTTAGGCTGACCCATGACTGAAGGAGGTGGTGGCAGCTCGGCTGCAGGCAGGGAGCAGATTAATCCACACAGAGCCAGAATGCTGCCCTACAGCCCCAGGCGCCGAGGCATCGGGGTGTGTGTGCGTATGTGCGCGTGTGTGTACAATTTAGCGCTAGAGCTGACAAATAAATGGGACAAGATGAGTTAGGGACAATTTAAACCATCAGCAGGAAAGATGGAGCTGAGATGAAAAGCAGCAGAGAGGGAGAAGGTCCCGACCCGGTCCCCACCGGGGCCGCCATGTGGCAGCTAGCTGCTGTCGGCCGGACGGGGGGGCTTTGGCAAAAGCGGGCGTGACTACACGGGACAGGACAGGCGCACAACGCCTGTGGCTGCACCAGCACACATAGCCAGCAGGGGAGCACACACACACTCTCCCACACACACACACACCTCATATACTGTGGCCATACAATCCCATATTGCTGATGTCAGACACAGACCTTCTCTCTGCACAGTGTCATTATTTGGAAACGGGTTTACCCTGACAATCTGCTAGCATTTCTCAAATGTTCCGCTAACAGCTGAGTGCGGCGCTATGTTTGTAAAACATTTACAGTAGAAAGGTCACATATACGGCGCACCAAAATAAAAGAGAAACGCACACCCAGGAATGGAAAAGGACCAGATCCGCCCCCTTTTAACACTTCCAAAACTGCCACAAAGAAATGTGTCAAACACAGAAAACATGGAGGAAAGAGCAGAGAAAACACTCCCCACGTGTCCCATCTCTCTGTTCATTATTCTCACGTTGACGTTGTTCTTTCTTTTTTTTATTATTTACTGTGGCCGTCCTTGAAACAACAACACCTCGAGCTAACGCTTAGCGTCTTCAGTGGTGCAGTGAGACGGTCTTCCTTCACTCCTCATCTGCCCCTTTCCACAGACAGCAAAAAAAAAGCAGGAACCATCCGACTTCCACTCCTGTAACCCTGAAATATTTTCTCGTCTTCCTCCAGGCCCCCGCCTCACCCCCTCTCTGAGCCCCCCTTCCTCTTTTTAATCCCGGCTACTTTGCATCTCTGTAACTTGGCTCCGAGCGAACCGTGTTATTTTTACACGCGGGCGAGCAGAGTGTGCGGGCGGGCGGGCGGGCGAGTGGCGGTGGTGTAGATTTCCAGGGTTTTTTTTTTTTTTTTTCCTTCTTTTTTTTTTTTTTTCCGAGCACCTTCCTCCAACCTCGCCCATCTGCCGCCATCTGCCTCGCTTTAGCCCGCACTTTCCACAGCACTGACACACACACAGACACACACACACATAAATGCACGCAGAGACGCACATCCTGTGAAAAAATAACCAACAGCCTCCAATCAGCTTTTGGCACACAAAGGAAGGGACTACAAAAAAAGGCACAAAATGCTGCGCCAAATTGTCCTCCATACTTTTTTTTTTTCTTTTTTTTTGAGTGGGATCTACACTCTGCCTCTTTTCTCCTCCTGTCTTTACATCCACATCTCCATCGCTCCACCACCTACGGTCCCGGGCATCCATCTCGCCAGTTGATCCACTGGCCTCCCGCTGAGGCAGCGCTGACGGCTGGTCAGCGTACGGCAGCAGAAGAAGAAGAAGAAAAAGGAGTACAAGAATGTGGCTGTTTCGGTGCGTGTTTGTGTGTCCTTTTCCAGTTCAACCAGCAACACCCTCATTCACACTGAGGAGCTGCATATTTACTCCTCACCCTGATATTATGAAGTCTGAGAAATACGAATTCAAACATACTCACAAAAGGAAACACAATATGTGTTTGTGAGAGCCACCGGAAATCAGTGCGCACCCAAAAAACTGTATTCAAGCAAGAGAATCACGACTTCAGCATATTTTTACACAAGCACATCTAAAAAAGTAGCTGTCTAAGAAATGACTCGAGTAAAAAACTATTTGGTATAACGTATGATCAAACATCATTAAACATTTAAAAATTACACCAGATGGATTGTCTTTGGTATTTTAAAAGTCAGAATGAAAATAATTCATATATAAATGACATCATTTCAAACTAAAATTGTGCAAATGAAAACTTTTTTCTCAAGAGTATTTCTGAAGCGATAAGTAATAAATCGACTGATCGTATGATACATTAAAACAAGCTCGGCAATTTCCATTTACGTTTAATTATCCTTTTTCTCTCTTCCTACCAAAAACTGGATCACAAAAGTCTTCAGTCTGGTGCTTTTGTCTCAACTAGCCATTTGTTTTAAAGGATCATTTTGTTTACAGAGACTTCACAATTATTTATGTTTTCTTTTAAAAGGGCTTCCACTGTTAAATGTTCACTCGTGTTCACAGTTTACTGATCTTTGAGGATGTGCTCTTGCATTATTGTAAAGATAATGCTCTCATCACAATATTACAATAGTATCATTTATCGCAATAAGTTGTGGGCCAATTTCTAAATTTGTTATCATGCTACGCCGACTCAAGAGTAGTGATACGTCATAAAAAAGAGGAAAAGAAGTTACTCAATGAAAAGTAAAAAGTACAGATTAGTAAAAAAGAAAACTCCTAAAAGTGATGTTTTTCCAAAACGTTACTCATGTAAATGTAACTAGTTATTACCACCCTATAACTCGTTTATCAAAGTATCAGTTAAGCCGATCAGACGGGGCTGCTGATAGGTAAACGGGCGCTGTGCGGCGGGCGACATGAGTCCCCCCCCCCGGTGTACTTGGGGCCGTATTGGTGGAGAGACGCCGCCTAATGGACGGGCCGCCTGTGGACGCCACAGATGCTTTGATGTCGTACCAGGCCTCAGTCAAGCTGCTCGCTTTACGGAACAGACCCCTGACGATGGTGTCACTCATCAGCTGATTAAAGCTACACAGAGGGTGGGTGCTGTCAAAGTTAGAAAGAAATTCATCACTTCTTAGTCACCGCGTTCAACTAACGTGTTACAACCGCACTTCATGTCACGTCTGTTATTCTACTTTTCATATGCAGCTCATTTTATCTCATCTGTGGCTCATCTTGAGTATTTCAACAGACGTATCTCATCCTGGGCTACGTCTACGTCTCACCCACCTGTTGCTGAGCACTGCCGGTCAGCTGTCTGTGATAATGCTTTGATGTTTTACACATATTTGACAGAAAAAAAAAAGCTATTTGGTTGTTACCAGTAGCAAAGCTGGGAAACTAAAGGAGCCCCACCCATCTAAGTAAAGCCGCTTTAAAACTACAGTTGCCATGCCACCAGCTGGTTGGCAAGCTGTTTCACAGAGGACCTATGAAAAATGCAAACAGTCACGGTGTGTGAACCGAAGGAGCATCAGCTATCAATCTCATTAGATTAACACATTTCTGTAGAAACTATGTTTTCCTGATAAGCAGCAAGGCGGCACCATATCAAGAAAACCTATAATTCTGACCGCATTACTGAATATCAACTATGATTCACCTCCATTTTGTGACTCTTTCTTTCTTTTGATTCATCACAATTTCACCCAGAATCACACCCACTAAAAACATCCATCAGGTCCGGGCGTCAAAGGCAGTGATAGTCAATGCAACAGGTTAAATATATTATTGGCAAGCAGAATGTGCATGCATGGTGCTTCCATATATAACATATTATATTGAAGCAGTTCTTTGCTATTGTGATATTGCAAACATTGATACTGCAATGACCATTTCTATCTAGCGGGCTAGCTACCAGAGCAGATACCAGCTAATATCAACTTGTCATACTTACATTGACTTTAGTCAATGTGTAACAAAATAAAATGTTATAGCTGGTGTTACTCTAGCTGCATATAATCTAGATTATCAAATGAAAATTCATTTGATAGTGTACGTTTAGATCACATGCATGTTTGTTTCACTATTTCCGTGAACAGTGATACAATGAATTTCTAAAAAATTGCAATTTCATTCAAGGCTTCTGTACTATAAGCACTTTGATCTGCCTTGTTGCTTCAAATGTGCTAAATAAATAGCCTTTCCCTACATTTTCAGACTGTTTCTGGTCCATTCTTAGCTGGTCCACAATGTAAAAATGACCCAAAACTGGAAATTTGGACATTACATTCAAGACCTTTCTCAATAAATATGAAAAGAAGACATGAATCAAGTCATTTATTATTGCAGTAGTATAATCCTAGACACTAAAAAAATGGCAGAGAGAATTTCTCCATCTCATTATCCATCAGACTTTGGATGGTAGACAGATTAGCAGGTGTAGGTTGAGTTACAGTGAAGGGCTTTGTTGACAGATCAAGGACAACTGTGTGGGACAGTGACGCCAAGATTTAACCTCTCCAAAGCAGAAGAGCAGAGGCGGACACGTAAACACCAGCAGTGTGTAAGGCAGTAGCAGGCGCACTCAAAACACACAGCTCTGAACAAATGAGGGAAATAAACTTCAGGCATGTTGTGGATCCACTCAACCTTTTAATTTTAATGGCTGAAGTGTTTGTCTCACTCTGCGTCTGCCTTTTCTCTTTCTTTTTTTTCTATTTTTTCTTGGCTGCTGTCAGTGGGTCTGAGGCCAAGGCTGCCAGGCAGGCGCTCAGACGGAGCAATCTACCTCTCTACCTCTGTGGCATCAGCAGCCCCCCCGGCCCCCACCCTCGTCTCCCCTCACCCCCCTCTACTCTGCTTTGTGTCGGTTTCTGTCCCACTTTTTAATTACAACCGATTCTGAGCCACTTGTCTCAACCTGGACAAATAAAAGCTAAATAAACGAAAGACACACAACTGTGGAGCTGTAAAGGGGGGGGGGGGGGGGGGGGGGGGGCCCCCCCCAACCTCCCCTTCTTACTCCTTTGGTTGTGTTTACCTTGAGGTCCCGGTACACAATCTTGGCTGAATGCAGGTAGTTGAGAGCTGAGACAATCTCGGCGCCGTAGAAGCGCGTGCGCTCCTCGGAGAACACTCGCTCTCTGGACAAATGGAAAAACAGCTGCAGGAGAAGGAGAGAGGGAGAGAGAGGGGTGAGAGTAAGCAAAAAAAGAAAGAAAAAAAAAGGGTAAGGGGGGGTGGGGGGGACAGCAGGGACGGCACAGCAATAATTACTGATTTATTGGAGGAAATTAGCACAACACAAACTGGCTGCCCGCACCATATTGAGATGATAGATAGCGGAGGGGAGAGTGATAGTAGGGGGGGGGCTGGCGTCTCGGAGGAGGGTTGGTGGAGGCGCCCGGCAGCTGGCGCCTCATCTAGCAGCTCCCCCCCCTCCCAACCCCACCTACCCTCCGTACCGCACATACTTCTTCCATGTTACCCTCTGGGCTGCGTTGGCATGGCGCTGGCGAGGAGCGATGAGGGCCAAATCACCGGGTTTAATCAATACAGCATTCCAGTTAAAGACGGAGCGACGATAGCTGCCACAGCCAACGCCGCCACCTTCACCATCCTACCTCCGCTGCAGCACTCATTACCGGCCTAACCGGCTTCATCCTCTCGGGCCGCCGTCTTTATTTCCTACGCTCTCACATCTGGTGTTGGAACGAGGCTAATTCTATACCCAACAACTCATTTTTAACCCCCCAATGTGGGCTTACCTCATACCATCGGGGAAATAAGTGTTGAACACAGCCTCTTTTTTTGTTTCATAAATACATTTCTAACTGGGCAGTTAGAATGAAATTCACATTAGCTACAGGTAAAAACTTAAATACTATATCAATCACTCAGCAAAACACGTTACATTGCAAATGTACGGAAGCGTTGTCTTGTAACAATTCAGCTACATGAGTAAATAGGAGCAAGAAGAAGAAAAACCTTATAAAAACCTGCCCATTTCTCAACAATTACAAAATAAATCTTTTGCTCTCGTGGCCACATACGTAATGAAGAGTATAACTTACAAACAACACATTCTCCTCATCGTTAAAAAGTGTATGACAATCTTTTTTTTTTCTTATAAAGTAATTTAAATTGATTTAAAGTAGGACTTTTTTTTTTCCAAATCCTCATCCAAACTATTCCATAATTTGACTGCAGGCACCAAAATGCATAAAGTAGTCCGCACAATTTTATTTTCGAAATCATACACTTGCCCTCGTTGTCAGATGTCAAGTTAACACACGGCTACACATGTGGCCCTGGACTGACACAAGCCTGCTCTGCTATACCACTCAAGTTGTACAAATTTCACATGAGACCAAAGGCCACAGGTCTCATATTAATTGTACAGGGAGGTTTGCATATAGACACTGGAGTGATGCTTACAGACCACCTTCCTCAAAGGCCTTCCGTGTCTATGCTATGCATGAGTGCGTGCGTGTGCGTGCGTGAGTGTGTGTGTGTGTGAGAGAGAGAGAGACAGAAAGCATCAGAGGGGGTAGAAACGACAGGTGGGCCTTCATCAGTGCACTGGCAGCTGTGACTGTGGCAGGTTTGTAATGGTTTGCGAGGGGATGTGTTCGTGTGGCATGCGTGGTCACAATTTGTCCAGCTAGGTAAGAATGTCCTCAGTGTGTGTCGCTGCTGGTGTTCTCTTTGTGTGTGTTTGCTCAAGCCTGGCATCGGCCTGAGTCGCATAACTAACTGGGAGGGGAGCAGGTGACAGTTGCACTAAGGGAATGAACCAAGATTGCAAAAACGGCCCGATTAAAAATTTGAGAAATGGAAAAGTGAGGGAATCCAAACTCATTTCCTCTTTGACTGTCATTCGGGCTACCTGTCTGCCCCTTAGGTGTGTTTGTAAATAGGCACGAGGAGCAGAGGGATGGGAGAGAAAAGAAAGATGAGAAGGCAAGACAGAGGCCAGTTGGTTGGCAAAGAATTGCGAGGAAGAATCCAACAGAGAAACTTTAGCCCCTTCTAGAGTTTGTACTTTCTTTTGATGCACTGCTGTGGATTTATATTGTTCATGACGAAAAAAGTTCAGCGATTCTCCAATGACCAGCTGTATGTGCAATGCCTTAAAGGAGTATTACTCCGAGATTTCTTCTGTTTTTGCTTTTTGTGTCACACTTAAAATGTGTCCAGTCGTAAAGGACGTTTTTAGTTTACTCAGATTACCTGAGTAAATATAAAAAACTGTTTTCCAATTATGATTTTATTACAACTGGTCTAATAACTTGCCTTGCCATCTTTGGATGCAAGAAGTGCCATTCAGCATTTGTGGAGATTGGAGGAGGAATTTTGGCCCACTCTTGAACGCTGAATTACTGAGTTTTTTGGGGGGGGTAGCAATAGCTAATTGCTATAGCATCTACTTCTTTTTAAGAACAATGTTGAGTGTATTTGTCCTTGTTACATAAAAAATTAAAATAAATGATAGGATACTTGAGTACAGGGGGAAGACAATAAATGCATTCCACACTTTTCAGATTTGTTTTTGTCCAAAGAAATGTGAACAATGTACAATTTTTCCACTTTGCTACACAAACTTACAAAACTTTGTTAATAAAGTACTTTATGCTGGTGTGAGTGTCACATAAAATCTGAACAAACACACCAAAATTTAGGGCCATTTTGCCTTTTAGTCTGTTCCTGACATCAAGCTCAGGATTTATTATTGTTTTCTTCATTTTCACTACAATAAAAGGCAGTCAGTGGTTGTGACACGGCTGATTCATCCACATTTGTTATTAAAAATGTTAAAAAAAAAAAAAAAACTCTAGCAATGAGCAAATTAAAGAATTTAGATTTTTGTAGCTCAATCATTTTATTCTCATTTTAAGTGTGGTTTCTCATATATATGCATCATCCTGAGTGTACAAAAACTAATTTCAACTGCTTTGTTTATCCCCTGAAAAAAAACCCCATTTTGATAAGACACTTGAGAGCTATCCCTAGCTTCATCATAGCATCATAGGCTGAATGTGTTGACTGTAGAGCGAGAGGAGCGCTAATTGCTGACGGTTGCTGTGGTGTAGTTGTGGTTCAACTGGCTGTTTAAAGCAGCAACATAAAGTCGGCTAACCACGAATGCGTTTGTATGAGACCTACCTCCCCTCCATTCACGTACTCCATGACAAAACAGAGACGGTCTTTAGTCTGGAATGAATACTTCAGCGACTGAAACAAAAAAAAAATAATACATATATATACATATACACACATTTCCAATGAAATGAACAAAGTGCATTTATGTGTGTGTGATACAAACACAGCTGCATTCAGTGGGTACAGTCCTGCATTTACTGAGACTCTCATTTTTCTAAGGATACAGAGGAGCTGATCATTCTTTGGGGAATTTGGACAATATAGTAACATCCAGATTTCCCTTGTGTTCCTGTAACGCCACAAATTTTACCTGCTACAGATCGATAAACAGAGTACAATCAAATCTATATTTTCATTTTGCCTGTTTAACGTGTCTTTCTCTCCACATCCTCTCACCCTAAAGTAAACAGCGAAGTGAGAGAACAATTGTGAGCGCAGGTGAAACTCCAGTTCCATTGTAGCCAAGACAGCAGGCACAACAAAACATCATCATACTTAGCTTCCAACTGTTTATGCCTCTGTGCAATTGTTCAAAGAAAGTACCGTTTGAGTATGTGTGTGCGTGTGTGTGGATTAGATGTGTGCACGTGTTTTCTTTTGAGGGGAAAAGGCTGCTGAGCAAAAAGAACAGTTGGTTGCCGTCTCTTTGTGGCTGCAGGTGTGACGGGGGTGAACGCAGATATGAACTATAATTGCTCCCTTGATGAACATGCGGATCCACGTGCTTGTGTACGTTAAAAGACGGGGTGAGAGAAAAAAACAAAAAAGCCAACAACCGAAATCAATTAAGTGCAAACGACTGATGGCGGAGCTCCATCTACAGAAAGGTCAGATATACTGATGATAAATGCGCACATATTGGGGAAACTGAATGACTTTCAGCCCTCACTAGCGGCCAGTTGGCGGGAAAACTTCAAAATTTAATTCAGATAACACACCATACGTGGTTTTACCGATAGCAACACTCTTCGGTGTTGATACAGTTACGGAGAAGACTCGGAGGAAGCCATTTGCAGCATCAGTATGTTGTTAAACATTAGGCAAAAGCTATTTGAAAGGAAATTGTATTTCTAGAACATGTTTACTGTTCACTCAGTAAACTGCAAGAGGGTGAAAAAAGCCGCACATGCAGTAGATAACAGGAAGGCTGAATGTGTTGCACCTAACTTGCTGTGCTTTGTTATATTGAGCTTTCAAATGTCAGTCATAGTGGTCCACGAGGTAGAACTTTCACTTTGCAGATCCTGACCTGGCATGCTAACACCAAAGCCTGCACTACTTACAAATATAAAATAACGAAGGAAGTTTAACAAGGGAATACCAATTATTTTGTAGTTGTTTAAAATAATAGTAAAACCCTGTTTTACAGCGACTGCTCTCTCACAAAGCAGCTCTTAACATAAATACGTAATGTCTGGTCACAGCAGGAACTACAGACAATAATATTGTAATAAGGATTTGAACTCTGTTCTTTTATCCTCTAATATTCTGGAATTGGTAACAGCAGACCAAAACATTAACAAATCTAAATTAGCCATAAAATATTAATCTGTGCTTTGATGCTACAGATTCTGTTGAGATACTTACAGTGAGAAAAGGATGCCTGGTGTTTTTCAGTACTCTGCTCTCTGTGAGTGTGTGAGCAACTTCATCCTGTACACACAACACGGAATGAATCCATCTTCAGTGTACGACGTGGAAATGCATCAAAATATAGTTTACACAAATGCATTTGACAAACCTTGGCTATGATGACTTCTTTTTTAAGGATTTTCATGGCGTAATACTTCCCACTGGCCTTTTCCCGGACAAGGATGACTTTACCAAACGTTCCCTTCCCCAGCAGCTTCAGGTAGTCAAAGTCACTCATCGTCTGTTGTAAAACAAAGACGAGTCGCTGTCAAAGTTAGACGCTGTAGGCTTGTTGAGAACTCTGCTAAAGTCAGAAACATTTAATATACCCAGAGATGGTAATGAGCAAAAGAGTGAAAAATTTTCATTTAATTGAATTGTTAAATAAATGCCTGTGAAACCAACTTTTTTTTGTGTGTCTGTTTTCAGTAACGCGTCATGTTAGAGGAGTCTTGCTGACATTTATGGGAAGATGTTTTGAAATGAGTTAAAAACTTCTTCCAAAAGAATAAATAATTTTACTGTCTGCTTTTCCTCACAGTCACTAACGTTTTGAGGTTACATTAGAAGTTTGATAAAAAGAGAAGAAAATAAGAAGAACAGAGTTAAAAAAAACAACAACATAAATCTCCCTCATTTCTGTAGTTTACATGACGACGTGCATTAAGACTGTGTGCAGCACCTTGCGTTTGTGGTGTGTAGTGGAGATGTCCATTTCCTCCTCCACCATGTTGTCAATATTGGAGGTGGGGCTGCACTGGATCCTCTCCTCCTCTTGTCTCTGCAGCTTGTCTGCCACCATCTGGATGGCCTCTGTCCACTCATCTCTGGTGATGGAGACAGTTATTTATTTCTTTCAGCTTCGATGCAGCTTCTTGCTTGTTTTCAACATGACGTTCTGCACTTAAATGGTTTGTATGTTAAACTGATAGCAGCACAGGCCCAAATAAGCCCAAAAACCTGACAGGTCAAACCATTCTCACCCCATTCTTAAATTGGGTGACTGATGCTTTTCCCAAACCGGGTCTCTCAGGTTGCTGAAGTGTTTTTAATTAACATAAACACCTATTTGTTCAACAGAGAAGAAAACACGGTCAGCTAGAGAATCAACCAGATGAGCAATGATCAAAGAGCAGAACTAATGCCTGTCTGCGTGCGTGCTTGCGTGTGTGTGTGTGTGTGTGTGGGCGTGTGCGTGCGTGTGCGTGTGTGTGTGTGTGATGGTGAGCGGGTGTGCTCCAACACACCCCAATCCATCAGAGGGAACAATGCATTGTTGTTTGCTAACATCGTTCCTCCCCATTGACTTTCCATTAGCAGTGCTGTTCAACATCTGTTGGGAGGAAGCGAGTGAGTTTGCGCGTCTGCGTGTGTGCGTGTGTGTGCGTGTGTGAGTCGATGGGATTCTGCAACAGAAGGCCAGCCGTGCAACAGGATGTGTGGACACATTACAGGGTTTTTAACAATGATGAATGTCATGGATCATACACAGGGCAGTGCTTCGCTCCGCTCTGATACGCCGCAGAGGAGAGGAGAAATTCAAACGATGGACGCCTGAGAGAAGCAGCAAAAAGTTGGAGCTTTCTGCTCCGACTGCGACTGAACTTAGTCGGTGGTTAAGTCTAAGTATTATGGAAATATTAGTTGTTATAAGATTGTAATAAGTGATGTCCTTTATGTTTACATACTTCAGGGCAACAACTAACAATTAATGTAGTAACTGATTATTCTGACGATTCATAGGCTAATCAGATTTTTTTAAAAGTTGGCACTTTCTGGAGATTTTCCATTGGACCAACAAGGCTTATTTCATACAATATCAGAAATTCATAAAATATTTGCATACAAAATTTTTTTAAAAAAGCAAGTCCTTATTAAATTAATAAACATTTTAGGGCTGTTCTGGTGACTATTCTTTTACTTGATCGAATAATAAATTGACAGCAAAAAGGGTTTAATAAAAGTTTTTTGTTTAGTTTTTTTTTTAGTGTTTGAATCAGGTGAAGCTAAAAGTAGGCCACTTGAGGAGTGTAAGGTAAAGCAAATTTACAGAAAAAAGGTGGATTATTATTTTGGGGAGGGGGCTGAAATGGAAAATGTATATATTTTTTTGTACAACTTTGGATTAATTACCACTCTGAGTAGGTTGCCATTTCAGAAAATACAAATTTTTCAGTCTATTTATTCCGGTTAGCTATTAATTTATTACTAAATTAGTTCCCTATTATTTAAATAATCTATTCATCTCGATTAATCCAATGAATCGATTCAGTCCTAATTATGAAGTAGTGTTTTTCCTCACACTGTAGGAACAATACTTGTCAATGCATTTTGTAATTAGTTTGACGAATTTTACCTTTGTTTTTCAATTCAAGTTGATTGAGAACAAATTCTCATTTTTAACAATGACCTTTTCAGAAAACGTCAAAATATTATGTAGCAGAAAACAGAAATAAATCAATAAAACTATACTTATAGTTTGTACTAAATACAAACAATAAGTCAACGGTTTGTAAAAGCAGGTACATCGATCATGTACTATGTTTTTACTGAGTTGATGGAGGTCAATATTGAGGTCAGCATTTTGATCTTTCGTGTTTTTCTGTAAGTTTTTTCAATTGTTGGATTCAGGACAATTAAATTTTGCAGACAATAGATTTATTGATGAGTTTGTACTAATTTATTAACCAAGTACAAAGTTCAGAAATCTTCAGAGCACTGTTAGCTCTGAAGATTTCACGTCCAGCCCTGATGTTCACATATACCAGTATTTCTAAATCCTTGGGACTCTGCAGGAGCGACGCTGAACATTTTCAAATACATGTACCTGCACTGAAGTCCCGATGAGAAAAATATCAATGAAACGTGCCTGACTCATCGGGGATCACCTCTGTTTCTTTTTGTGTAGTGTTAAGCACCCATATGTTCCTTTGAGGCATCTACAGGATTGGTAGCCTAAACCTAAACGCAGCGCAGTGGCTTTAAGATCTATATTCCTTTCTTCTGCAAAGACTCCGAAGCGTATCCTAGACACTTCAAAAACAAGGGCAAACTCAAGTTACGCTCCATCCCCGACAGCGGAGCGTTAATTTGTGACACGAGTGATGATGTGTGTGTGTGCGTGTGTATGCTTGTGCGAACGGGGTATGTGAAAAGCAATGGGAACTCTCTCAAGGTCAGGCAGCAGATAAATGCTCTTTCTCCGTTAAAGTGTTTTTTTTTGTTTTTTTTTTTTGTATAATGAGCCTCTTTTCCTCATTTTTTTTCCCCTTTTGCTAATGAGAGATAATGGGCCTGCCTACAGTCGGGCACCGCGCCAACATGTGCCACCCTCTCCCCGCACGGCTGGGGCTGTAGTAGCTGGAGGCCTGCCAGCACTGGTACAGTAACAGCCCCATACAGTAACACACGCGCGCACACACCCCCAGTTGTGGCACAATACACACTGCTTTCTTCTTTTCAACAAGCTTTGAGTTTTATTGCTTCAGTGGTGCTGAATATGTGCAAACACTCTGAGTCGACAGCAAAACACAAACACATCTGGAGCCGCGTTCGCTGCCAGAGACCCGCGCTCTATAAGCTAATTAATAGGAAGTTATGCGATTTATTTTAACTCTGAAAGCTCCATTTGATGATGCGGAGGCAAAACTTCAACAAAAAACATATAACGAGGAGAAACTTGGACGGACAGCTGCAACACACACACACACGCACACATACACTTATATACATACACGCAACCTCAAAGCGTGCACAGAAGCATCTGTGGTCTTCTGGGCAAAGCTGTTCATTTTCTGGAGATAAACACCTCAGCTCCTCAGAAAGGAACTGAGCAGCTGGAGAATTTATGCCAACACCACTTGAAAGGTCTCCTCTCCACTCAGTCTCTCTCTCAGACACCAACAAAGCACAAACTCTCTACAGTGAAGCCCTTCATATACATACCTCTGCTCCTATTAATGCTGCTGAATATGTTGCACCCGATATTGGTTCTATGGTTTATCCAAAGAAATATTCATTTTTAAGAGTGTTCTTTTTTTTATAATTATTTTTACAAACCTGTGTTAAGAATTGTTTGCTGCGTTTCTACTTTTTGTTTAATTAAATCGCAATCCCGTGAACTCAATCTGCTCAACTTCAAAGGGGCTCTCTCAAACTTTTCAAAAAACATGTTCTAGCAGGAAACATTTACCTGCTAGAACATGTTTCCGCACATGTTCTAGCAAGGACATTTTAGTGAACCTACCAAACTTCAGCCCTGAGATGTAAACAGACACACGTATGTATTCTCCAGGCACATAATATCATTTTATAGTATAATCAAGTAACTACATTACCTTCAAAATGCAATATATATCTAACATGACATAAAGAAAATCTGACTTCACAATTTGGCCCCTTGAAGTTGGGTCTGTCTCTTTAAGAAGCTCCTGCTCTTTCTGACGCTCCGTCTCCTGCACATTATGTCTACAATCTTAGAAGTGGCCTGCACACTTGAAGTCGCACTAGGTGTTTGCTAATTGCTGCTAGTCCGTAGGAGCTGAGAGGTGAAGGTGCACCATATTGCTTCCTCTCACTTTTTTGAGAAAACACAGCTAAAAGTGAGGCTGAGCAGGCATATACTATGATATTTCAGGATTTAATCTTTTAAGGAACCAACCGTTCATCAGGCGAGTCCACATGGAAGGTCCTTTCAATGACAGTGGTCCACTGAAGGCAGCGTATGATGAAGGTGTTTGGCTTCGGCCTCTCTGTCTTCATCAGCTGACATTCTGGAATAAAAACCCGAGTGGTGAATTGTTTGGAGAAAGGCGTTCATCTTCAAAACACACAATAAAGAGAGCAAAGCAAAATTTATAAGAAGTTCAAATCTCAAGAAGACAATTGAAAGAAGTAAAACCTTTTCTGAACAATTATTGTAGACTTAAAATTGTCAAGTTAGTTTTTTTTTTTTTTATGTATTTCGGTTTTTATTTAAAATAAATATCACACCTTTTTCCAGTCAGCCCTGCATGATAACTTTTAAAGTGCTTTAATGTTGGCTGCAGCCTCTATATAGCTGGAAACTCACTGGGAGTCTTACGCTGAAACAACAAGTTGTCATGAAGAGAACACAGTTCGTGTTTTAATTTGTTGGTGTAAAAATAGGAAATCACTCTGAAAGCCGATAACTTAAAAAAAGCTGCTTTCTTGTGCCAAAGGATCTTATGTGTTGCGTCGCACACGCATCTGGCGGCTCTCCGATGAGACACATTTCTATGAGAACAGGCAGCCCAGTAGGCCGTTATTACACAGAAGCATAATACGGTACACAAACACAGAAACGTCGGCATACAGAGCCAGATGGGGCTGTGAGCTCGCTGTGGGAAGGAATGCATCTTCATTGTCCCCTCAGCAGTCTCTGTGCTTATGAAGGACATGAAGTGGTGTAAAACAGCATTACGATCCGTCTTCTGTCCTCTCATCTGCCCCGCTTGTTCTACACGGCTCAGCCTTCATTTCCTCGCCTCGCTTCCCCTCTCCTCTGCTCTCCATTTTGACTTCCTGTCCGTCCGATCAGAGCCTCTGCTTCCTTTATCTCGCCTGTCTGTCCATCACATCTTCCATCACTTTCTCTTAACAGGATTTGTACACACTTTTTTCCCCTTGTCTTCTATTTGTTACATTTTCCTTTCAAGACATTTGCAGACTGAAAACGTCAGTTCCCAGTTCTTCTTCTGTTTTTGTTCAGCACATTAAGAAAAAACATACAAGGTAGAGAGTGTGCTTTACATATGAAACTTGAAAGATACAAGAAAGACGGCGAGGAATGTAAGACACAAGATACGAAAGAAGGAAGTAGGAAATGACTGATTGAAAGAGAAAGACAAGCACAACACTAAAAGCAGGAAGGACAATAGTAATGATTGGCAAAAGTAGGGAAGAAAGAATTAGAGAATGAATTAGAAAAGAAGAAGGAATTAAAGAAGAGTCACAAGAGATGACACAAGAGATTGAGGAATGAAGAGCAACAGGAAGGAAGGAAATGTGGAATAAAAGAGAGGATTTACCAAAGTAGATGAGGAAGTTAAGACAAGATAAAACTGAAGAACAGAAAACAAGAAAGGAAGATAGGAAGACAATGAGGAAGGAAAGTTACAATACAAATACTTATCCCTGCTTTCCTTTTCCCATTTTTGCCCAGACCTGACAACCTGATCGATCAAATTTCAGATGTTCCCCAGACCACGAAGGAGGCCTGTGTTTTAAGCATGGCCCAGCTCAGCATGTCAAGGCCCAGTCTAAATATAGACAAGAAGGTTAATGGCAAAACCACCCAGGTCATCCACGCAGCGGCGCCTCAATGTAAAGTCAAACAAAGCGGTTGCTACCTGACTCGTGAACAGGGCCTGCTGCGCTGCCAGTAAACAAGGTCACACTATTGTCGGTGCCAAAACAAAACCTAATGTCCTCACATGGACACACACAGGCAACTCTATGTAAAATGAACTTTGAATGTTAGCTGAAATTGGGTTGTTTGCCACAGCAGGCGACTGTGAGGTCTGTGTAGCAGTTTAGCGGGTGTGCGTGCGCGCGCGTGTGTGTGTCAAGCTTGTATGTATGAGTCCCTCTGCAGGGAACAGGCCTGTACCATCTCTGTTCCATCTGACCACTTCTGTTGTTCGCACACACAACCGCGCATAGACACACACGTCTGCACACAAGTAAACAAATACACACAGGGAACACACACGCCACCTGGCTTCCCAGCTTTGGGCAACAGATGTGGCGGAGCCGGTGCTGTGCCAAGCAGCCGGGGCCGGATGTATGGCCTGGCTTGTCCTCCGCGCAAACTCTTTTTCCTCTTTTTTTTTCCCCCTCTTCTTCCCTCCATCTCCAACCCGGTGTTCACCTCCTCCTCCCTGTCTGTTCAGCACTCCTCCTTCCCTCTCCAACACACCTCATCCATAAAAGGCCTCTACTTTCAACCCTCCATCTCCATCCTCACTCCTCCAAGATTTCCTCTTCCTCTCTTTTTCCCTCCACTGCCACCTCTGATCCTCTCCCATCCCTCATTCTGCGTACTTGTCCTCCTTTCCAGGGTCGTGTCCTTCCCTCCTTCCCACGATGAATGACGGCGTGCCGTTTCTTTCTCGCTTTCTCTGAGGTATCAGTTTGTAATCCGTCATTCATCGTGTTTTCTGTTTTGCCGCTCAAGCAGCCGGTTCTTCTGTATCATTCTCGACTCAACTCCGCAGATTAATCACACGGAGCTTTCCCCAAGCCATCTGATTTCATCGGACTAAGCCTGTTTTGGTTTCATTTTGATTAATTTAAAGACAGAAATTGAGAGCGTTTTTTTTTTTTTTTCATATCTAAAGGAACCGAGCTGAATTACAGTATACATAGAAGGTGACATCTGCATCAGCTTAGTGGATGTCTGATTACATTCACAAAACAAAAAACATAATCATGTCACAGATTAAACTGCTAAATGAAAAGCGTTCATTTACGTATTAGGAGATGGATGTTGGGTGATAAGTGGCATATTTTAAAAATATACAATAACTAAAATGTAATCTCTGCGAATGAAAACCTGGGAAGGATTTTAAGCTGAAAACATTTTAGCATCTGCTTCGTCTGTCCAGCTTTTTGAATTTCATTTCAAGCATATTTATAAACGCAGCTTTATAATATTTGAAAGCCAACAATCTGAAGAGTTAACATTTGCAGAACTAATGCAACATTTTTGTTTTTGGTTTAACATTTGAATTTGTGTATTTTGGGCTTGCAAAACACATCTTCGTTTTTGATTAAATTGTGTGAAGTTTGCAGAATTATTAGACCTCCAACTAGGGGTGGGCAATATGGACTTCAATATTTTGAAGTCCATAGTACCAATATTTTTTGGTACTATTATGATAATTTAGATTATGGTTAAAAAACGATTTATTACTTATTTCTAGGCATTAAATAGTTTTGCAGGACAGTGACAGCATTGCATAGCATTCATAACACTAAAAAAATATTACTCTTCTAAAACATGTTCATCCTAATTACGCTTCTTCGGGATGTCACTTAAAGAAAGGTGTCGTTTGTATTATTAAACTCATATTTATTGATACTCTTGTGGAACAAAAATAAAATTTTTGATCCTATGGTCAGTTTTCTTTGGGGTTTTTTTGTGACAATAAATTAAAATTCTTAAAATAAGTTGTTCATGAAAAATCGATTGGAGTTTTCTTCCTCCAACTGACTGTACAATCACCAAGCAAGCCAGCCAATAGGAGGAGAGATTGTGTTCATAGTCTCCGGGAAATTCTCCAAACCAAGATTTCAACACTTCATCCAACACTTTCATTAGCAAAAGTATTGTAGAAACACTGATAAATAGTGTATTGACCATTGATTATTAGTTAATCAGACTTCTTCGTACAAAAAGAGTATGAGACGAATGGCTTCATAGTTCACAATAACCTATGTCTCTATCCTGATTGGCCAGTTTCATTAGTCAATGTTCAATCTCTCTGGGGGGTACAGACTCAAGAAGCACATGTGGTGAACAGCAAACCTTTCATACAGACATTTCTGCTTTGCATCAGATGTTCATAAACTTCACAGAATTAAATCTCAACTACAAATGTTTTTGACAGGCACAAATCCATTTTCTACAAATACAAAAACTTTAATTACAAAGACAAACAAACCTCTGTTTGCATATCCAATACCAAACGGAAAATATTTAATGTAACAAAAGGAGGTGATGCTGGAAATTATGCATTAAGACAATAATTGGAAAATTAAACATGTCAACAATGTCCTGGAGTCTGCAAACCAGGTGTTGACACACAGCGAACAGCCAATTAGAAGATGCAGTGGATTCAGTAACACACCACGCTGCGAAGATGGATAACAGAGATAATGACTGCATTGATGGATGCAATATTACACCGACGCTCTGTTTGATGGAACTACAGGAAGACACATGGCAACATTTCAATAAAATACGGGCTATAATTCCTTTCAGATATAGAAATCTGGTACAGTTTCTAAACCAGCTGCACCGATTCTGCTCTAAACTTAACAGGTTGATTAGCAGGTTGTAATGTCATTATTACTCTAAGTCAAGGTAAACTTCATGCAGTGGAAACATACATTTAAACTACAGTCTATATTCTCCAAAGCAGAACAAAAGGAATAGATTTGTGAGCTGGCAATGCCTTAAAGACAGATGGTATATAATCAATCCTTTCTGATTTTATAAGTGAGTGTTGAAAGTTTAGTTGGTTCACATACGCTGATTAATTTCACTCATTTCAACGCTTTTTAGTACAGAAAACTCAGATGGCAACACTGCATATTTTCCGCTTGATCAACCCTCTTCAAAGATTTGAATGGCTGCATTCTCTACAGAATACACAGAAAGACTGAGCTTTACTGATGCTAACCCACCCTAATTGCTAGTGTAAAATCTTTAAAATGGCTTAAGATGTAAATCTAGGAAGAAACTCAGGAAAGGAAAACTTTATTTTACACTCATGTCTCTGTCACCTGACTAGGGCAGTTTCACCTCTGTTATTGATCTAAAAACTTAATGACAACAGAGCACAGGAAGGGAAAAAAAACTCAACTTTAAATGCATTAACTAGAGATTATATTGAGACCACATCGGGAATTGGCTGGTCAAAGTTTCCAAAATTGGGAATCAAATATCGACAGCTTAAATCTAAGCTGCCGATAGAACAAGAGTAAAGAATCTGTGGCAGTGTGTAAATGTCACTGTAACATACTTGCTACTGAAAAGTTATTTAGAGGATAAGGGAGGTCTGCATCCTGAGGTTTCTCTTTGTAGCCGATGAAGGAGCCGTCTGTCTTCAGCAGGAAGTAACGTGGCCGCCAGTTCTTTATGTATTCACCTAGACAGAGACACAAACACACAGAGAGGGAAATATGAGCATACATTTTGATACTTGGTGCAAACGCTGTGGATAGAAGATCATCAGGGATCGTGATGTTTCTCGGTCGTAACAGTAGTTAATCAGTATAATGTATGGAAAGTCGGATTAACAATAAAAATAATGATGCGGATGATTTAAATATTGACTTTATTCCCTGGACGGTTAAGAGCCGCTCAACTGTCATCTGTTCTCATTATATGACACACACTTTTACACACTGTAGTATTTATACACACAAATACACACACACACACACATACACACACACACACACACAGAATTTCTACAGCTCCCACAACGCCTGCCAGATTCAGATCGGATTATCGTGTAAAAAAAATGGAAAAAAATAAAAGGGGAAAAAAGGAAAAAACATGTTTACAAGCGCAACACTCAACGTATCCATGCCAGAAACATCATCTGGCTGATACATGGGCAGGTGTTGAGGTGATGACCCTTCCACCACACACACTAATACACACAAACCACTGGTCAGCTGCAGCGACACAGGATGAGATGATGTGACATGAGACCAAACAGGATTACACATGGAGGAGTTATTCTTCTTAGACGTCAGCGGGAACGACAAACATCTGCTGCGCATCTGCCGACAAAAGTATTATCCGACCGCGCGTTGGCACCGGTGAGTGACCGCGGCCTTTTTAGCCGACTCACAAGAGGATTACACGAGAGTCAAACACCACGCCACACGGGGAACATGGAGCTACATATGGGTTAAACTGCACATAGATGTGGATTCCCACAGGTTTTTTTGAGAATAATCAGTACAAAAAGAAGTTATTCTGTGCATAGCTTTATGTGCACAGAATACGTTAGCACAGATGTATTCACACCCAGCAACAGGTTTTTGATTTTTGTCAGGTTACAATCACACACTTCGTTTCATTTTATTGGGATCCTAATTGAGAGACCAACACAAAGTAGTGCATAATTGTTAAGAGGAAGGAAAATCACACATGATTTTTAACATTTTTACAAGTAAGAGTCTAAAAAGTGTGGGGTGCTTTTGTATTCAACTCCCTATGAATGCAAATTTTGTTTACAGAGATCTCCTAATCCATTTTATTCATGGTTTCTAATTTATCGTTTTTTGGTTGTGTTCTACTGTGGATGTTTAAAATATCTTCCAGTTCCAGTGCTAAATATTCTTAAAGCTTATTAACCTTATATTATTATGCCATTATTCATATATTACTTGAAGATGGTCTAAAAGCAATAATGCTATGGTTCATCGCAATAATTACTGGGACAGTTTAACATCCAGGCCTATTTCTGGGTGTATTTATGTACCAGCTTTGCACATTTAGATGCTGAAAATTTTAGCCCACTGTTCTTTGCAAAATAGCAGTAGTTTGGAAAGAGTTCTAAAAACAAAATCTCAGTTGGATTTAAGTTTTGATTTTGACTAGGCCTTTCTAGCAAATTTAAAAGCTCAGAAAGGATTTTCCTGTAGTTCCGGCTGAATGTTTAGCATTGTGTCTATGCTGAAAGGTAAACCTTTTATCAGACTAGCTCTATATTTTACTCCATTCGCCATTCAACTCTTCCCTAATGCATAACAACAGCATGATACTGATGCAGCCACCACCAAGTGTGACTGCTGCAAAGTGATCTCTTGTTAAGCGTGGGACCTCTAAGGCCCTCACAGAACAGCTTTATTTACACTGAGATTAAATTACACACCAATTCAGTGACTTTTAAAGGCAACTAATTGAACTGGGTTTTCTTTGGGGCATTAGACTAAAGGGGGTTGTGTCCCGCTCTGATCACCTTGTTTCAGTTCATTCTCCAGGAGAAGAGAACAGTCAAGAGTGTCTGTGTTCTGTTTGTGACATCCATTTAAAGCAAAAATGACAGCAGGCCGTGCTCGTTAACACGTCGCAGGAAAACACCTGCTCCGCCGAAGGAACCATGCGAGCGTCGGCCCCGCCGATACCTCTGGGTGCTGGTGAGGATGCGCATGTTGGTGTGTGTGTGTGCGTGTGTGCGCGTGTGTGTGACGGTGCGTTGGAGACTGGAACGAACCGCCACACAGGGACAGAGGGACACCAAAAAAAAAAAAAAAAAAAATCAAAAAGGAAAAACACACTGGTGGGTGCCAGTGTATCACTAAGGCTACAGAATCACACCTCTCCTCTCTTCTCTCTGTTTTTCACAAATACACCCACTCTCTCCTGCTCTCTCGTTTCCTTCTCCTGTTCTTTCAGGAACAAAGCATATTCTCTGGATCACTTGCTACTTATAAACAGAGTGCCGTGAGAGGGGTTGGACGGGAGGGCTGGAGCCAGGCATAAGGAAGAGGGAGAAGAAAATATTCTAAGAGGCAAGACAAAACAAAAAACAAAAAAAACACACACACACAGAGAGAGAGAGCGAGAGAGAGAGAGAAGTTAACTGAGAGTAAGCTGAAATAAAACATGTCACAAACAATGACAAATCAATAAAAGACATGCCGTTATTAGACAGATCATGCTGACTGAAGTTATCATCTGGAAAGGAGGAACTTTCCTCTACTCCAAACTGGATTGCAGAAAGATGGATGGACTGTCAAAATGGATGAAGATGAGGAAAAAAAGTTGAACTGATAAAACTATTATAAACTGGCTGCGACTACTGGCTCGCTGGTCCACGTCCAGTCATTTCTATGAGTCAGATTCTGGATGAGGTGTCCAACCAATGGAAGCCTGTGGTTGGCCGCTTCATCCCTCAGCTGTCCAGTACAACTGAAAACATTTAAGCGATCCTTATGGCCAGGCCGAGATGGTACGCGTGTGTGCGTGTGTGTGTGTGTTTCTGCGTGTCCACTGAGGGTGGCGGGGGAGGGGGCAGCCAGGGGTGGCACAGACGGAGAGAGAGGGGACGGACAGTTGTCTGCGCGCACGTGGCTCCTAACAAACGCGGCGGCGAGTGCGCGTACACACGCAGGAGGGCTAACAACAATTCGGCTCCGACCGTTCCAACTCTCCGTATGATCCAACGGTGTTCTGTCAAGCTATCCCGTCTTGGCCCTGCCTGTAATGAGTCCAGCAAGCTCTCCCACTCTGGACAGCTTGTCTGGGGAGCCACATGTCTCTAGTTTGGACTGCTGGAGAAAACAGAACAGCCGGTCTCCTTCCCACACCATCTCTCTCAGACTCCTCACTTCACTTTCATTTAGTTCTCTGTACAACTTTACTTTTCCCTTCAGGCCAATTAGAAAATACTACACTGCAGAGCACGGAGCAAACCGCGTAGGTTATCTGAAGGATGAAAAAGGGCAGAGATCTTTAAAGTCCTAATTGTTCAGCTGCTTCAAAACCAGTATCTGCTTCCGTGATGGCTACTGGCCATTTCAACACTTTGCTACTTTGGACCTCTGTAATCATTTTGTACCCAAATTTTTCAGGCATGTAGCCATCTGCCATGGGTCAAGGTAAAGTTGGAGTAGGTCTACTAAATTGTTTAAACTGTCACCATGTTATGACAGTAAAACATGAGTCAGATAATCAGAGAAAAAGATTTTTGAAAACATTTCATGTCACATATTTTACAAGAACTAAGAGGCCCAGACTGGGATCAGAATTGAAATGAATGGGGTGTTTGCTATGAAGTCACAAAAATGTGCTCATCAGTCATCTTGTAGAAATTACCATGGCAACGCATACAGGTACATCGGAGAAAAGATGACCAAGTTATTAAAGGAGGATAGGGCATTTTTTTAAATAAAATTTTACCATTAAATTGATAGACTTGACCCATAGCTAATAATTAAAGTTGTTTCGACTGTTGAACATTTCACATAGCAAGATGTGTGAAATGTACTCGGTGTTGCACATTGCAGGTTTAGATTTACTAACCTCTAGCTTTTGACCTGTAAACTTAGAACTTATTCAAAATTAGCCCCATAAAAACAAACTGACCATTTTGTTAATGCACGCATTGTAGCAAAATACATTCATTTCGCTGACCAGCTTTTCTCCATGTTTCCACCACTATTTTGATTTCTGAGCTCCACATCACTGAGGTTGGATGGTCTCCTTGCCTTCATCCTTATCTCTTAGTTTCCTTCTATAGACTATTAGATCCAGGTCTGGACTCTGGCTGTGTCGCCTCAAAACGTTAATTGAAAAAATAACATTAAAACTAAATCTGCCAGGGACATGAAGAATTTTGGTGATAACTATGCAGTGGGTTAAGTTCATGCGTATGAAATCATTTGTTTATGAATCGGTTATGAAAAAATTATGAGGGCACTGGCAAAGAGGTGAACTGACCCAGAGGCTTTAGCAGTACTTTCTAAATGCTCCATTTTATATTTAGTTGGCATTCTTTACTCGATTTATTGTTTGGACATTGCAATGCTAGTTGAGAGATTTAAGTGCTCCAAAACTTGTTAACGTCTGCTGTTAAACAAGTGAAATAAAGAGGTGAACTCTTTTACGTGTCTGTGTTTGAGAGGCACAAACTAAGCAGCAGAAACAGAGCCAGGCTTTTTAGAAGTCATTTCGAATTTCTATGAGAAATAAATCTTGCTGGCACATCTTCCAGTTGCAGCTTGTGGATTTAGCAGTAAGAGGCAGAGATGAATCAGCTGTGACTGCGTCTGTTCCAAGGTTTCTGATTGGAATTAGAACAATGCGCTCGCTAACTGTCACTCAATTAGCAGACCCATTAGCTGTTCACATCGGGACAGAGGGGAGACTGCGAGATTGAAATGCATTAAGGAGACAGGTACACATGGCAGTGCTGAACGTCAGCCAGGACAATCGGAATGAGGCACAAACTTGTGCAAACTTTACACTTTCTCCCACCGCTCAGTCTTACACAAAATCCTTCAAGACACCCGGCACATCTTTGTTCTTCTAGTTTGATGTATTCTAGCTAAAAAGAAAAAAAAAATGGTAGGCAAAAGAAGGAAAAGCCATAATGACATTTAAATAAATAACTCCGTAACTATGTGAGCTCACCAGCCATTTGTTAATCAACCCAAACAGGGATTTAATTTAATGCTTTGGCCAAGGCAGGCGCTGATATGCAGATGGTGCAATAGACTGGGCTGTGTGACTGGCGCTCTGGAAGCTGGAGAGCTGGTTAGTGGTGGAGTACAGAGGCAGGCAGAGGCGGAGATACGGGTGGACTGAAATTCCTGCCATGTTCCAATGCATAGACAGTCCCAATCCAAAGAAACAACACTGCACACACATACACACAGCTCCACATTCATACACTATTTTAATTAACACTATTTAACTAGTTTTACTAAAAACAAATGCCAGACAAACACAAACGGAGATGTTTTCTTGTTTAACAAAACTGACAAAAATGCAGAAGTACACTGCAAAAAACTAAGAGGACATTTTTTTTCACTCCAGATATCAAGGACGAAGGAAATGGCCAAATAGACAACTGAGAAAAAGCACCCCTATTTGCTGATTAAGAGTCTTCACCTCATGCTTGCTGTCAAGCACAGAAGTGGAGCACGGATGAGTTGGAATTGCTTTCAAAGGACTTAAAAACTGTACAATCATTCACCAGAGCCATGGTTTTCAAACTTTTAGAGGTAGAGGTGGCCCTGATGCTGCTCAGAATAAAAGGTTGGCTTGAATTATATCAGTTGTTCTTGAATATAAACAGTTCTACGGTAATGTGGAGCTAATAAGTAGGAGCCAGAAAGATCACTCACCCAAATTTGTCTTTGCTTTATCAGAAACTGTGCAAAAAGGCAGTGGAGGCAATTTTGAGATCTCCCTGGATGAAATGAACTTCACTGTACAAAGTGATGGTGGCTAGAGATTCTGCATTTCACTCATCATTTGATTAGGGGACACATGAAACCAAACTTAACTGAGTTCCATTGTTGTGAAGTACTGCATGTGTGGAAAAATAGCAAAATACAAATTGTAATAAGTGCAGACAATTTGTTTTTCGCAGTGCTTGCATATGTTTTTGATTCCCTTGCTTAGCATTTATTTACCTACAAAGCCTGGTGAAGTCTCAGAAGATTACTTTACTTTTTATATAACTGTACAAAGAGATATGACAGGGTTATAATCATACTGAAGTCATGTAAACACATAATACACACCTTAAAACTGCAGACAAAGTCCTTGGGGAAACTTAAGAATAGCAATGTCTAATATAAATTTGTACAAATCAACTACATATCTGGGCATTATTTAGTTCTTAAAACTTGTCATAATTTAATTTTAGGAAATGTTCTGTATATTTTTTCATCAGAAAGGAGCAGTAAATGACACAGAACCAGTTGAACATCAGACAGGAAACTATTGTGTCAAAGGAATGATGGAAGGGGGAAGTAATTGTGGGCAGCACAGGAGTTGGGAGGTTGAAAGGTTAAGAAAGTGAGGAATTGTGTCGGTAAGACGCTTGAGGAAGACATCTGTCCCACAGTTTCTCCATGGAGGACAGGAGCTGGTAGAAGCTCATGATTCCGGGCAGGAAATCAGATTCCCAACACGTGAAAACATTAAGAAAAAATAAGTGAGAAAAAAAAAACATCCTCCTCTCTGCAGATCCACAGTGAATGGATATGTTTACAAGGACACGGCGTTGTGCGTGACCCCAACCCCAGCAGTTTTAACTCCAGTCTGCTCAGACATCTTAAGGCGAATCTAGCCTCTTCAAAGCCAATCCACTTAAACTGCATTAGTCTCGTTATCACACTGGGCCTGGATTTTGAGCTCGTTTGTGTGTATGTGTGTGCAAGTTTGTGTAAATGCTTTAAATACAATCCCAATCCCTGACACTATAAAAGCGGAGCTGCATGTTCTTCTAAAAACTTAAGGGGTGTTTTCGCTCTTACATAACAGGACAGGATACAAAGAAACACATTCACTTTGAAGCCGGAGATGCCGCTGCGTTTAAAGGTTCAATGCCGGCGTGCAGACACCACAGTAGTGTAGGGATGAATAAAGTGCTGGAATTGAGGAATGACAAAGATGGGCATTACTGGCCTTACTGTAAGCTGCTGAGGCCGGGATAGTTCCAGAGAGCCGAGACTGGGCAGCATGGCAGATTGAGTGGAAACCCATGGGAGAGTTTTTCCCTTGGGGGCTGAAGGGGGCAATAGGAGCTTTTACCCAGCCAGCTGCACACAGCCAGAGTCTGCTGCTAGTCTCTGCTTGGTGCATGCAAACACACACAAGTCCATGCATGGATGCGTGCATGCATGCTACCATGGTGCCCCTCTGCTCCCTCAGCTGGTACAAAAAGAGCTGCTCACACATACCCCAACTTTTCTCAATGCCATGTCGCTATGGAGTCTCACTGGTCCAAGTAAACTGAAGTTGACTGTACAATCTCCTGTTCATTTTTACTCGAGGTTTACCTAAGACAAACCAACTGAGAATCTCCCCACTATTTGCATTTAAATATTATCTTACTGTTCGTTGTAAATGTGTCAGATGTCAGTTATTTGGAAAGAAAAAAAAAACTAAGAAACTGGATACATAATAGAAAATAACAAAACTAAATACTCTGATTATATTACCAATACCATAACATAACAATCCCATCCCCTGTTTTATATGTGCACTTTTTTTTCCCCTCGCTCCTTTTCTGCTGCAGTACTGCTACAATCCAGTAGATGGTGGTGGCTCCTTGGATCACCACTGCTGCGATGCTGACACAGAGCCTGAGAGTGAGTGACAGACATGGTGCAGCCAAGGCGGCTCTCATCCTAATCCTCACCATACTGATGTGTGTGTGTGTATGTGTGTGTGCGTGTGTGTGTGTGAGAGAGAGAGAGAGAAAGAGAGCGTGTGGATATGTAAAATGCTCTCCCAGGATGACTGTCAGTTTGTGTGGGTGTGGGCATTTCTGCCTTCAGACATTTTAAACCTCAATTTGTGTGAAGAATGTGTCGCTTCCTATAAAAACCATAGGATTTACTGTGGTAGTAGCGTATTAGCATCTCAGTAGAGCGCTGCAGCTAAGTGGCACCTGCGCCAGATAGGAGGCTTTGGTGACCAAGCTAACCTGTGGGTGAGTGAAGGTCACTTAGCCAAGGCTACTCCAATCTTATCATCAGACTTTATGACTCTAACCACATTATCTCCCCTTTTGACCTGGTATAACTAAAGAAAAATACATTGGGCAGTATTTTTGTTTTTCTTAAAATTGACTTTTCAAAATCTGATTGTCACTTCATATTAAATATAATGTCAAATTGGTTCTTACTGTTGGTAATTGTGTGATTCAGGTAGTGGCTTGAGGCTTTGACTCAAAGCCGATGACGAGGTAATCAAAGATGACCGCAGGAGGAGATGTTGGGAAACTATTTGAAGCTGACAAAAAGACTGAACACAATGCAGCAAAGTGGCTCTGCCTCCCCTGAAGGTTTGACCCTTACCTGTTGATGAACATGTGGGGACTGGGAAAGTTTCTGCCTTTTTGACAGACGTAAGGTGAAGATTTACATCGTCTCAGTTTGCCACCTCGACTATTTTTATTTTGGGTTTACGAGAAATTAATAGTAAAAACCTTGTTTCACAGCAACTGCTGTCCAGAAAACACTACAGTTTTATTCAATTATGTAAAATATACAACTGGAGGAGTCTCGTTTGTCAGATTACAAGTACCTTTTGAAAATAACTACCTTTATGCCGGTATTAAACATGCATTTCATTAAGCCCACGTTTCTGTTTTTCAAAGTAGTTCCTGTTGACAGGTCGCATGTAATATTACAGCGTGTTTTTATTAGATGTTATTAGAAACTCATTATGATTAAGGAAAATAAACGTGTTGAAAAAGCAGTCTTTGTCCAATTAATCTATGTAATGTGTTTAACTTTGTAGTGGACTTGCTAAAATAAATGTATTTTTCAATAATATTCAAATTAATCAAATGGGTCTGTATATGGATAGTTAACAATGAGCTGATGAGGAGTAAAAAACTGGGAAACTGAAAACACAAGAGATCAGAAATTAGCCACTAAATTTTGATCGGAGCACCTCGAATGATAAATCACATCATCACCATTTGAATCAGAAAGTCGAAAAATGCTTTTAAAATGTAGCAGATACGGTTTATTCCATCGTTTCATTGTTTTGTGGTCTGCCAAGTGAACAAGCGCAAGGACAGGACACCAGGACTCCCACCTGGCCCCGTGTGACCTCCTGTGCACTACATGCTCACAACAATCGCTGCTCTTCACACGTTCCAGAACTTTGGCAGCTCTTTGCAGCCAGTTCTCTCACATCTCATTCAGAGATTCTGAAAACATGCCAAAATAAATACGAGAGACTTATCTTTTTAAGGACGAGTCAAAAAGAACATACTGTCAGCACAGAGCGAAAGGCTTTCAAAATATTATATTATCAAGCAGGCAAACTCAGATTTTCTCTATGGTTAATCCTATCAGGTATATTAAAACACAGCTCAGTCAGAAGGTCTATATCCCTAACATACACACATCCATCAAGCCACCCACACACAACCAGCAATGCGAACACAGCTTGGGGAAGGAAAAAAAAACAAAAAAAAAACATAAAGACTGATCTGCTTGGATTTCTTCTAGCACATCAAGAAGGTAAAAATACAATCTGCGCGAACCAGAACAAAAAGCCCTTGCATTTTAACACGCGATAACATTAGGAATGCCATGGCGCTTGTCTTCAAAATGCAGTGAATCCAATGCGATTAGGGAAGGCACACACAGCCAATGAGCTGGCTAATCAAATTGCATTGATTGCTGGTTTATTGCCTCTTTTTCTTCCCTCTCTTTTGGAGGGCTCTGCATGTTGGCACCATTGATTTTTTTTTATTATTATTTTATATCATTGATGTCTACATTAAGCAGTTTATGCAAAATGCTTCCTATACAGATTTATTGGCTAAAAAAAAAACACTGCATCATTTGTGAAATAAAGGGACCTGTTGAAGAGAAATCACTTTCAACCAAAGCCATCTGCGACAACTCTTTTCTTTTTTTTTTAAGAATTTGTGACTTGCGGTTCGACTCCAAATATTTGTTTACTTCTAGTCGAAGTGCGTATGACGCCGATGCTGTTCACACACATATATTATACAAATGACGCTCAGGAAAAGAAAATTGAGGCTCGTCAAGTCATGCTCCGTCCCGTCTTTTTTTGATTTCATTCAGCAATTATTACTTGCACACATTTCTTTGAGATCCTGACATTCATATTCAAATTCTCATTCTGTGTCTTTGCCTCATTGGATGCGTAACCGTCCAATCAGAGAAGCGGAGGAGCGCAGCTGGACAAATCAGTCAATAAGAAGAAGTGACATCAGAAAAAGAAGGGGAAGGTCAGGCAGACAGGCCGACAGACACAGCTGTCCAACTATCGCCTACAACAGACAAGCAACATGGAGCGTGTGTGTGTGTGTGTGTGTATTGTGGAGCCCAACCCTGTCCAGTTGAGCAGTGGTGAACAGGTGCAAAGCTTTGTGCTTGTGTGTGAGTGTGTGTGTGTGCGTGTGCGTGTAAGTCACCATTATTCCAGAGTGGCCTTGTATTATTAATTCAGAATCGCTGGGCTGGGGCTGTGGGCAGCAGCTGGTCTTGCGAGCGCATGCATGCGCTTGTGTGGACAACATAAGACCCCCTCTGGTCTTTTGTGAAGCCTTCGTACTTTTCCAAGAGCAACATAAAAGCCCGGAGCTGCATGTTTCTCCTTCGAATGCACATGTTCTCACCGAACACACACACACGCATACCGTTGAGCACAATTGCCAAGTCCATTGGGGAAAGAGTAAACAATCAAGTGCCATACCCCAAGTATTGTCAAGTGCTTTGCCCGCTCCCTCTCACACACCCCCAGCCCATAGTGGCTGACACACACACCAGCCCAGTCGTGCTTCATTCAAAGGTTTCATTCATGTGTTAGACTGAAGGGCCACCAGTAAGTGCTCTCCACCTAACTAACTGCTGCTCTCTGTTCCCCTCTCCGTCCTGGTTGGCTACCTGTCTGGACTCTCCACCTGCTCCAGCCCAGGCCCATCTGTCCTAGCATGAAGTATAAAACGTCAAATTTGGAATTTCCTAAACTTCTGTTTGTACAGATAGACAGGAGAAATAGGGCTGATACCTTTTTATCGGTGTGATTTTTGTAACATTCCCGCTATAGCCTACGCTCTTTATAGTAAAGCAATTGTTTGATTTTAATCAAATAGGCAATCCTTATCAAACTCCATCCCCTTATTGAAAAGTTGCCATTTCAAACCTGTAAATTTACTGTTCCACAAGCGTTTAAACTCTTAAATGAGACCAGAGAAATGCCAGTGATATTTTAACTGCAGCCCGTATAAAAAGTAAGCTTCTCTTCTCTTGTTCTCAACCACAAACCCCCGTCCCATTCAGCGGTCTGCTGATGAACCCCCTGCTCTGCTGTGAGACATCTGCACCTCACTCACTGTTTCTTTATTTCGTTTCCGTCTCCTCTTTCGTCTTTCAACACACACACACACAACACTCTTCCCTTATGACAGATGGCAAGTCAACAATCGTATATCATCAGCCTCCCCAAAACATGGATACACACACACACACCCCGCATGCACACACAAACAAACACCAACTCCTTGTGCTGATGTCCCTTTGTGCCCTGTTAAATGCTTTGATTTGTCTCTTACTGACTGTATGCAAGCGCGCGTGTGTGTGTGTATGTGTGTCGCTCTCTTTACCTTGGTATATTAAGCACCAGTTTAATGAGAGCATGCTAAGAAGTGGGCCCCAGCCAGTGGACCATATGGGGACCATTTAGCCCCCTCAGAACCCCGAGCCAAGCCTCGCTGACATGATTACCACCACCGTCCGCTGCTCTACACCAGTGTCAGAGTGGGAATGGGGAATTTTATCATGGACAGCTAATTAATGACTGCAAATTGGCAACGAGAGATGGAGGAGGAAAAGAGGATAAAACATTTTATCACTGCTCGATCTCTCGTACCTCTGGCTTTACTCAACTGAATAACTGATGTACAAAAACCACAGAGATTGCAACCACACTCACACAGATGCACACGTAAGATAGTCATGTTTCAGTTGAGCTAATACACATTTGCATATTTCTTTTTTGCAATAACAATCGTATTTTATGTATGTTTAAGCCCAGGGAGCGTTATTCAAACTGTGAATCTTATTTGTTGTTAAAGGGAGTTGCTCCTCTCCACTGTCACCATATCCTTCTTCAGAAGGAAGATTCCCCTAAAGTCATTTACTTTAGGGGAATGGCTGGGCTTCTTTAATACATTTTTCTTATTGTCATTACTAAATTAACTTGCTTTGATCATATCATGCAGTAATTAGGATCACCTTAGACTGTATATTGGGAGTGTTCAAGCCTGATAGTCCAGGAGACTCAGTTTCATTGGGCGCCAAAGTTGCAACATTTGTTACATTTCCATGATCCCAGTTGGATTTCACATGCCCTGATATAAATTGGACATGCATGTCTTTGTTAATCTCTATAAGATGACATTGGCTATGTGATGATGCTACACAGTACAATTAAAAAAAACAAATTGAATTAAATTGGTCTACATCAGTGCATTCATACATGCCAAACATTTTTGTTGTCTCTGTCTGTGTAGCCAGGCAGGCTAAAGCTAGCGGTTTGGTTAATCCCGTCAGAGACAGATTACAGGTGGGAAGATATAAATAGAATCACTGTCCCTTTAACCTGACCACCTCCTTTTGCAGCTCAACTATTAAGACAGGCGGAAGGAAAGCAAGCCGAGCCCACTGGAAGCAGTCCAGAAGAGATGTTTATTTGATGGAAAGGCCAAACAGACCTGATGGTGCATCCTGCAAAGCTAAATAAATACGTGCAGATAGGTTCTCAGGGCTCAGACATGCAATCTTTGATTCCACTAAGGCACCGTACACTTACTCTACTAGAGAGGGCCAAATTATGATGGTGTGTACACCACTATGGTATAGGCGAGATTGGAGATTGGATCAGTATTGCCACTGGATTATTCTGTATGTGCTGCTGCTGCACTGTGTGCAAGCTTATTAGCACTTACTTACCAAGAAATGTGGATGAAAACATGTATATGTCGCTCACATGCAGTATCTTCACAGAGAAAGTATTTGAGGCAACAGGGAAAAGGTTGTCTCTAAGGCCTACAAGGATTTTTCAGCCACATTGTGACAACTGAGGATTCAGCAGCTCCTGGATCTGTTTCCTGTACAACCGCAATAGCTGAATGCTGTTAGAGACCCTACTTCCATGCAAGGACAGAACAAAAATACTGACCTTATTCACAGAAATAATGTGCAAAGAGGATTCTGAGTTATCATTTGATAAAAGCCATACACTAAATTTGCATCCAATGGATGTTTCCATTGAAAGGTTCTCTCACCAAGGCTCCAGGATACAGTCGAGACCAAAATTATCGATACCCCTTTCAGATTCAGGTTTAAAGCAATCTTTTATTTTTCCCCAACATGTTTTTTTCTGATGGGAAATTACATTAACAATTTAGTAGTGTCCTGATTTGAGTCTGACAGAATATTTGTGGAGGAAGATAAAGAGTAAAGTGATGGGAAGGAGGCCTTCAAAATACCAGCGGAAACATAAAAAAGTTGTGTCAGCACTTATAAAAACAGTTAGAATACTAGAGGGCCAACAAAGAATTTACTACTTATTATAGAAAAGAGTATAAATAATTTTCAACATTTTACTTTTTCATTAAATGTAGGTAGATAAAAAATAATAAAAAACCAAACTTTTTTTTTTTTCGAACATCTTGGTTGAATTAAAAACAACCTATATTAGCCTGGGGTATAAATAATTTTGGGCCTAACCATAAACTTTCTACCATAAGTACAAAGTAATTCATTTTTCAAAAATCAAATGGGTCAAAGTGAAACGGTTGGCTTTCATTGAAAAATCTGATGTTATGGTTGGTTCCACATTATATTCTCTTCTTAATAAAACTGCAGTGACAGCAAGGAAGGCTGTATTTTTATTTTACTTGGTGTTGGTGAGGTGCTAAACTTAGAAAATCTACTCAGAATAAAAGAATCATGGTGGCTGACACTTTTAGCAGCACGTCAGAACAACTGCAGGTAAAGAAAACCTTGCTTATTAAAAAGTAAGTATTGGATACACTTGTCAGGTTTGCACACTAATGACAACTCCCTTGTGGGTAAGACTTGTAATAAGGTGGGGATATAAGGTAGGATTTGCTGACAGTGGTAAGATTAAATGTAAATTTTCTCTGTTTCCAGAACAAGAATGACTGGAAGATGACGACTATGACAGTCACTTGACAAAGAACGAACTGTGCGCAACCACAGATCGCAGAACTGTTTAAGGCTGCTGGTATAACCCATAGCATAGGTTTTCCAGACAGACTGTAGTGTGTTATCTAAGTACATCAAACCGAAGGAGTATAACTCAGCCATGATCAACTGTGGAAATCGGACAAGAGAGAAAATCAATTTTCAGAACAGAGCTTAAGCAAGTTCAAAGAGGATTAATGTACATTTTTGTAATCACGGACTGCTGAAGAAAAATGTCATTGGCAACCATATGAACAAGATACTGGGTAACTATGTGAAAGAAACATGTGTTATTGGAGTCATGAAGTTGTCAATAATTAGCACTGAGGGCTAATTAAGAGAAAATTCTCTTTGAGGTTTTGTTCTCAAAGTTCTGTGAAAGAAAAGTACAGGACTTTTGAATAAAACAAAACGGCCCAGATTGTTGTCGGAAACTGTTTCATTCAAAAGGCTACTTTGCTTCATGGGGATTATTTTGGTGTGTGCATGTGTGTATGCGTGCATGTGCGTGTGGGTGAGTCTGTCTGTCTGTCTGTCTCCCCATGTGTTGATGAGAGCAAGATAGCTCCAGGAAGTTTATTAGCGTTAGAACATTAGCATGGTTTGTGGAGTTAATAATCCAGGCTTTACCATCAAAGAAAATGTTGAATCCAAGTACTAAAGTTACTGTCAGAGTGGCACTAGCAGATCTCAAGGCCGAAGGCTTAAATGTCTTAGTGAGTACCTTAAGTTATGAGTTTGATACCTTGCCCCAACATTGGTCAGGAATGACATCAGAAACATCAATGTCAAAGGAAATGTATTCCTTTGGCAGCAAAACCAGGGAGATAGTAACTGGACTGATCTTCAGCTAAGGTGGCAGATATGAAGCTGTATATTATTCATTGTGAATTTACTGTTCCGAATGTGTATTACACCAACTTCGGCTCTCTCTCTTTTATGTCACGAAAACAGACAAACTTCAGAAAAAGTGATAGAAAATGTTTAGCTTTTCGGAAACTGTTTTTAAAACTTTCATATCTGTAATGCTGTTGTTAATTTAAAAACACTACTGTAACTTTCATTGTATTACTTGATAGAATGAGACTTTTGGGAAAAAAAACATTAAACATACAAATTTTATAGAGTTCACTAAGACATAACTAAAAGCAAGTGGTATTATTTGCCCACTGTGGTGTGCAAATACCACTCAGTAGTTGCTACCCACTTGGCATTCATCTGTTTGCCTAAATCAGCCAAACCTACCCATACTCAAGCCTCCCTCCACTAATCATTCCAAAGCCGAATCCAAACAGCCCTCACTACCACAAGAAGTTAACTTTACTCCACCTCTCTGGCCTAATCTCTGTTAGCCCATTTAAACATAGACTATGGTTTTCCACGTGTACTCAGATGGCTTTTCAAGTAAGAACAACGCTGTCACCGTCAGTAAATCAAAATGGTAGTAAAGGGAAACTGTGACGCGAGTTGACAAAGATCCTTTCACGAACACAAATAGACATTTGCAGTACTAAGGAAGAAACTGGTAAAATAAACCGGAGAAAGTAAAATATTGAGACAGAACAGAGAAATCAATGTTTGGTGTTGGACAATTTGTTTTTGTTATGACATTAACATTTCATATTTTCTTCAGATAAAAACGCATTCTCCAAAAACAACATCTTCTGGCATGTGACAAATTACTTCCTGTCAACACAAGGGGAGATATATGGAAAGATTTTAAAAGACTCTGAATGTGTCTTTTAAAACATTCTGTGGACTTTTGGACGTGTCATTCAATTACGGTACAGTATTTCAGAACAAGATCGTCATTCTGACAAACACGGTAATAGACGTGTTTGTCTGCTTGGCTGCTTCAGGAACTGAAGGATCTGCCATAAATAGTAAAAGAACAAAATTCTAAAAGAGACAGCTGGACATCAGCGTGCAACCTTCAACTGCAGAGCACTTGGGTTATGCAGCAGGACAAAAGCCTACTCCTGACAACTTACAAATATGGTTTTGGAGAGGTGTGGTCAATTTACAATGTGACTTTAAGTAGGCCATTCGCGCTAGAAAAGATGCATGTGTGGTTGAATTTAACAAATTTTTTTTTACACCTTGTAATAAGGTGGGGATATAAGGTAGGATTTGCTGACAAATCCTACCTTATATAGGATTTGAGTAAATAAGAGTAGGCTAAACCTCCTTCACAGGCACGTTAAAGACTTCTTACCAGTTAACAGAAGATTTAGAGCATTTGTTGCTGCAAGGGTGAGGGGGAAAATACTATTTCACATAAGGTCAGGTTGATTGTGATACATCTCCCTCCCTAATAAATGCAATAGTTAAAAAGACATGGACTTTTTAATTGTGGCATCTGAATGAGTTGATGTCTTTTGTATCAACTCAGATTAGCTTAAGTAAAATTCTATGAAGATTCAATGAAAAATTGATTTTTAAAAAATCTTAACAGTGGAATACCTTTTACGCCACTGTAAAAGATTTAAATGAATAGGTCTGATTACAACAAAATATGTAAATAGTCTTGAGAACAATTAGTAAGTAGTGCCTGAGCAAATCTCCAAGCATCCGTCCATATTGTGATCCAATGTTTGAGGTCAGCATTTTGATGATCCTCAGCTGCAGGCTAATCGCATTATGCAACCTCTCCTCCTTTCATCCCCTCCTGCTTCCTCTCTCCAAGTTGTGCATACGCAATGATCAGCACTCCATTCATTGATCCATTCATTCATTTATCCAAGACTACCTCACTCTACATTAGTCCATTCACATTGCCCATCCATTAATCCTTCTGCTGGCATGGGCTTTAAAAGCATGCTTCTCTCGATGCAGATCTTACTGACTTCAAACAGTGAAAGTGTCCACATCTATTTAGCTCAGAACATCATAAACAAACACACAAGGTCATTTTGATGTAGCTAAAAAAAAAAAAAAAAAAAGCTAAACTCCCTCTAGCCTGATTGGATAGTAGTAAAAAAAAATTAAAAAAATCAGTACTCAAGTTGTTTTGTTTTTCTTCTTTTGTGGCGTCTAGTTTCAATAAATGGGTCATATCTGCTGACACTACTGTCATTGATGTCCAAAATTAGCTCCTCTTCCCAAAAATTAAGTTCTGTAAATTTAAAAACTCCTTTCATTTCCACATCCTCCTCTATTCTTGCAGTTCCCGTCTCTTCTTTTTTTGCGGTGGCTGTATCTGTCACAAACTATCCGTCTCCCTTTCCTGTGCCGTTTGTCTTTGGGCTCTGCAGACTGGTCCTTCTGTGCTGTTCTGTCAGTCTGTCTGGCTGACTGCCATTATCTGCAGTGTAGAGTGAGTCATTCTTAGGACAATGGAGACAGTTTGTAAAACCACACTGGAGAGTACACTTCCTCCGGATGTGCAAGGGGATGCCATTCATAACAAAGCCTGCACTGTCTGCCTGTCGGCTGCTGCCGTGGATGTGCGTGCATTGCAGGCTTCGGAGGATCAGAGAGAGCGGAGAGAAGGAGTACAAGGTGATGGGAGCTGAAAAGGAAATGAGAAGCGGAGGAGGAGAGGAGAGAGGAGAAGTGGGAACCGGCAAACAGTGGCGGCGGCAGCGACTGGTGATTGATATCAGAGATCTGGCACTGCCACCTGATCCAGCCAGCCTCCAGCAACACTGAACTCGCTGAACTTACTAAGCCAAGATGGCTGCTCCACTGCACTGCACCCGATGAACCCCACAGCAGTAATATGTACACAGTAAAGCAAATACAGTTGCTCCAGGGAGAGTGAAGAACAAAGAAGGAATAAAAGGGAAGAAGTGATGCCTTTCATTTCAAATCCAAATATCCAGCGATGCAGGCATGCTCAGAGAGATGCATGAAATAAGAGAGCAAAACTCACCCAGGGATCTTCTGAGTCTCTACATCAGCAGGACTAATACTGTGATCTAAATTATACATTTCATAGATGTGGTCAGCAACCAGATGTCAGACTGTCCGCATTGAGTAGAGAAAAAAAGAAGATGCATGAGAGATATTCCTTTTTTTTTTTTTTTTACTTATTCAAGATCCTTTCTAACATTCAAATCAACAAAAACAGTATTTATGCACGTTCCAAAAATTATTAGTAACGTCCTAGTAGAAATTTCACTTTTATTCACATCATAACAAAAAGTCAAAATGTATTTCACTATAATCCCATGTGACTTAACCTGTAATTTAAACGATAATATGGATTCATAAACATACTCCAGTACAAGGATTTATATCTATAACGTATCATTAAATCTGAGACTTAATTAAAACATTTAATTACAGTTCAAATTGCTAAAAATATTTTCATGCTGAGATGCTGTAAGCACAGAAGCTGATAAATACAGAGGCTACAAACACAGACCCATCAGGGAAAGTGCTGGTTACAAATGATTTGACCATTTTTAGGCCAACTGGTACCGACAAACGGTTGATTTTGCCACAAAGTTAAAAAAAATTTCATCTTTTTTGATTCTCAGTGAATGTACAAGCCCAGTCATTGCCTGCCTACGCAGTTCCACTCGATTCTCATCTCCCTTCGGTGCTCTGTCTGGGTTTTCTCCCATTGAAGTCTCCAGTAGAATTTCAACCAAGGCCAATCAGTGAACAGAAGTATTTGTGAACAACTATGATGATTTTCTGTGCTGTTTTGTAATTTTAGCAAAGGCAGCAGAGGAAGTAAACAAAGTCATTGTATACTTCCAAATACTGAATTAGCATTAGCAGCCGCCTCATTTGAATTGGCACTTCGCTATTATTTAGAGCACAGGTAAGCCCCGAAAAGCTTCAAGGCATCAAACTTGTATTATATACGCCACAACCAAACGTTAGCAATTTGGTAAAATTTAAAACTTCAGAGTCCAAGTACAAGACCCTCTGCACAGAGCAAAACGTATAACAAGGGGCTGGTTTTATCAGGCTATGAATGTACCATCCCTTAGTCTTAATAGGCTATACCAATAACACTCTTCAGTGTAGAGTAACTGAAAGGAAATATTTTGAAGTTACCCATTTTTAAAATCAGTAAAGTGCTCTAAGACAAAGTTAGCACAAAAGATACGAAGCTATTTAAAATGAAACTGTATTTCTACAGGCCAGGACCCCAGTCCTTCATGTGGCTAAAGAGTTAAATAAGATTTTATCTGTCACCACAAAGGGTGAAAGCAGTACCACAAATTTGCTCTACTTTATCCTATTGATCTTTCATAGTGTGTATGCTGTGGGGCATGCCAAAGCTAACAATACTAATCATAACAAGTCCTCATCTAAAAAGCGAGAGATGGTTTAATGAGTCGACTCTGTAACCATTTTGCCCACAGTATCTGTTAGTTGGTATCTCATGTGTCATAACAAAAAACTTCCAAGCGACAGATTCGCCGCTCTCAAAGCGACCAAGGCTCACTTTGCTTTGACTTTGCCGTTTCACCTCTGATCTGTAACTTTGCATTATAAAAGAAAACACTGGAGGACAATGAGTTGTGTCCAAGAAAAGATGATGCGGATCTCCTCATCTGTCCCCGACCGACCGACCATCTGCTGTGCTGACTGCTGTGTGTGCTGACGCTGGTGAAGGTAACAGTATCCACCCGGTGCAGTGGCTGAGAGAGTGACCCCTGTGGCCTCACATGGGTTGAAAGAAGGTAAACTCCTGGCAGTAGCGGAAATTAAGAAGGGCATTCTTGCTGAGAGGGGAGCGACGCACGTTTTCTCAAAGACGGACCCGTTCCAGTTTCGTTTTGGTCATATTCATCAGAATAAAACAAACGTTTTTCAAACTGCCCATTTTGCTTTCTTGCAACTATGTTGTTTTTGTGGTAAAGTTTGCAAGAGGTAGCGAGATTGCACGACGTGCATGATTTCCTTACACAAAGAGGTGATGCAGTTGATTGCACTCCACACCCTGAATCAGTGAAAGGAGGAAGGAAATCCTAGTAATGTCAGCGTGTACACAAAGGCAGGGTCATCTAAGAGCACATTATGCTGTATTTGGTGGAAAATATGATCTGTATTCGAGAGGATTCATTTCATTCCAGAATAAGTAGAGCTGAATTAGTCATTTCAACCACTCCAATATACAGTATCTGCTCAAGGGCGTTTTCTGCTGCATCATATGGTTGGTAAGAGAAGAAAAAAAAATATGCATGGACGTTTTTTGTATTCGAGCATCGCTACATTTGGTCACCATCCGCTGTTGCATGTGTGAACGTGTGTGAAAGCGTGCCAATGTTTTGTAATGTTTGACCAGTTTTTATAACAGTCGTTGGCCAAACAAAAGCACCATTTCTCCAAATCGGTTCCGCCATAAAACATGCAAAGCTTTCCCGTGAGAGTTTGTGTCCATGAGAAGTCTTCTCTACCCCTGAGATGTGCTTTTTATTAACTAATACATAATTTCCATTCAACACCAAACCCCTTAGCAAGTGGAAAAACAGTGTAAAAGGCTACAGAGAAAACAACAGATTTACAACTATTAAAAAAATGAATGATTTTATGAGCTTTCTAATAGTTTACTAATAGCTTATCCATCTTTTGCAGAGTACTATTAAATTTAGAGGGTTTTTATTTTTACATTTTTTGCTTAAGTCTTTGTATCAAAATAACAATGAATGCATGTAGCATTTAATTACCATTTTGAACAATAGAAAAATTCAACTTGCTTAGCAACAGTTTGACCAAATACCCTGTTCATACAGTTTGTCATCCAAAATAAGTTAATTTGGGAGTTAGCTACACTTTACATTTTAGCAGTAGTTGGAATGATTGTTGCTGTTTTGTTCTAAAATGTCTCCGTTTCTGTTTCTCTGCTGATCATACCAACCCATTTCTCCATGAAACAAAGAATAGAGTAATAAGAAAAAGATTCAATATTCATCTAATCTATGTAATGCGACTAACTCACATATGCAGAATGTGGTATTTGGAGGTTGTGAACTTAAGGGACCTTACAGGCCTGTCATCATTTAGCTTCTTGTACTTCATGTCACTTACTCAACCAGAAACATGGTCCATCATTCAATCCTGGAGAACTTTCCATGCATGGAACATCTCTGATTTGAGTAACCGTCTGTCTAATGACTAAGACTGCAGTCTTTGCTGTATCACGACCCGGACAGTGAGTCAGCACTCTGACCCTGCGTCTCTTCCCGCACTCTGCTACAGACAAAGATTTATCATACAATGCAGACAAACATTCATATTCCTGACACAAACAGAAGTCCCTCTCCTCCTCCTCCTCCTCCTCTTCCGTCCCTACCTAACCTCTCCCTCACACCGACAAACACTGGCATTGCCGAGTCGTGACTGAGGGCGATGCTTTCCTCTTAATATGCACAGACAACTGAGGATCCCACTGGCACGCCGGGAGACAAAAAAAGACCCCCCTCCCCACCTCACCCCGCGCTGCTTGCAGACTGCGTGCTTTATCTTTGTGTGTGTGTGTGTGTTCGCGTGTCTGCACTTTAGTCACAGAACATTCACCCTGTGAATGCGCGGAGCGGTATCTTCTCCCGGTGCGCCTCCTACATTACCCAGAAACCTGTTGTCTGTTGTGTATCCATGTCACTTCCTGCTCGGCGGTTTTCTGTTGCACATTCCTAGACACCATCCCATGGTGAAGGGGAATGATGCTCATTGGCCTAAAAAATGGAAATCCCCCCTTTTTTTTCTCCCTCCAAACACACACATTTATTCACATACCCTACATCTGCTGGATCAATCTCTATAGGCATCAGACACACAAGCATATACATTTGGGATTAATTTCGCCAAAAAAGACACTTCTAGTCACCGCCGCTGACCTCATGGAACTAATAACGTTTTCAGCCGTTTCTGGATCAGTTCCACCTGTTGTGACTGTCTCTGGTCTGGGAACGTCTGAGAACAGGGAAGTACTAATTCTGCCTCATGCTCTCTGACCGTTGCACTTTTTTCACTCATTTGGTTGTAAACAGGATGTGTTGTCACTACCCTTTCTACACTTTAACTGCTCCCTTGAACCCGTGTCATATGACTGTCAGTGACACTATTCAGGATACCCCCTCCCC
Organism: Poeciliopsis turrubarensis; assembly: GCA_010277015.1. Taxonomy (NCBI): domain Eukaryota; kingdom Metazoa; phylum Chordata; class Actinopteri; order Cyprinodontiformes; family Poeciliidae; genus Poeciliopsis; species Poeciliopsis turrubarensis. Next base: position 1,578,270 of record VMRN01000016.1, read on the forward strand.
ACACACACACACACACACAC
>VMRN01000016.1:1578299-1611649 GCA_010277015.1 Poeciliopsis turrubarensis
AAAAAAAAAAAAAAAAACACTTCAGAAGGCAGAACTAACTACATTTCACAGACATGAGCCGGCACACTGGCATGACACAACACTGCAACACCAGCAATGTCACCACAGGGATCCGTTAGATGTTACTACAGTAACTGCACGCTCACGCTTGTGCATGCCCCCAGCTTTTCCAGACATAATCTGACTGAGTAAAACAGGGATTTAGCAGGCTAGCAGCCAGTCGGGCTTACGGTAAAGAGACACATGGCTAATGCAAACACACACCGGTGAGCAGACATCCATGTGATCACTCACACTCAGTCGCGCGCACTGACATCCTCCCAGCCGGCACATGTGGACAGGCACGGCCAGGCCCCTCGGTCTAGACGAGGGGACGCAGGCTAGAAGTGCATCGGAGGGGAGCAGGAGAAGGCTCCAGATGTACTCACCCCTTTTCTGGAGCCATCCCTCTCTAACGATGGTGACATCGCTCATGGTTCCTTCACGCCGAGTCTGATGCCGTTACACGCCTGCTCCACACAGCCAGAGAGGGAGGGGAGGGGAGGAGAAGAGGAGAGGAGAGGAGAAAGCGAGGGAGAGGAGAGGAGGAGGTGGAGGGGAGGGGGAAACGGCTCTCCCAGCCTCCGCGTCACTCTCCCTCCCTTTCTTCCTTTCCCGTTCACCCTCTATAACTCGCCCAGCCTCTCTCTCTCGCTCTCTCTCTCCCCCTCAGACGCAGACAAGCGCACGCACGCGAAACAAGCGGTGTGTAGGGCTGAGCGCGCGTGTCGTTTTGCTTCCCGTCGTGGCTTATCTTCCTCTCTTCTTCGTCTTCTTCTTCGCCTTCCCCTCCTCCTCCACCTCCTCCTCCTCCTCTCACGTTCCCTCTCCAGACCGTCCTTCTTCACCAGTAGTGACTCAGCCTGAAAGGAAGTGAAAGGAGAGAGAGAGAAAAAAAAAAAAAACATGATATAGAAAAAAGAAGCATGGCTTTATTTTGCTTCCCTGGCACCCCCCCCCCCCCCCCCCCCCCCCCCCCCAAAAGCTCTTTCATAATGTCTGACAAGACAAACAACTTGTTATTGAGAGGACGAAAGCTTCCTCTGCTTCCCCCCCGCCACCCGGTTCCTCTTTCTATTGCAAACACTCCCTCTTATAAACAGGATGAAATATTGCAGAGCTCTTTCTGAAGCAAAAAAAAAAAAAAAAAAAAACCTTAGCCTTGATTGCCAAGTTTATATCTCTAAGCTCCACCTCTCATTCATTCAAGGATTTTTTTTTCCTCCCCCCCCCAGCATTGAACAGGCACTGAATACCAAAGCGAATTCACCGCTTCTGCTTTTTGTGTAACTCTTTACATTGAAGAATGTGAGTCGGTGTGTGGATCTGGTGATCGACTTGTCTGTGTTTGAGGAGTGGGAGAGCATCTCAGGACTGTGGAGTAGAGAGCCCGGTTAAAAATAGCAACCACGGCAGTTAGGGATGTTCTCACACTCTTTCTCTCATGGCAAATCTCTGCACCTCTCTGCCGTCTCCCACCCCCGCCTCGCTCTCTCTCTCTCTCTCTCTGCATAGCGGCCATGTTCACCTCAAATGCACCCTACTTCCATGGTACGACACGACACGCAGCGGTACAGCCCGAACGGGGAGCTGCGGTTTAGTGCGACCGTCGGAGTCGTTTGAGGCTGAAAATCAGTATTCACATCAGCTTCTGTCTGCGCCGTCTGCCGCAGACATCTGGAGGGACTGCAGCGTCAGGGCGAAGGCTGGAACACACCCCACAGACGCACACACACCCCTCTGTACATTTCTGCCTTTATTTATTTTATTTTTATTTTTTTTTTTATGTTGAGGTTTGCAGAATCGTGACTGTGTGGAATCTCGGTGAACAAAAGCAGACTCGTTCAAACCCGCTTTGATGCTTTCATGACCAAATTTGAACTGAATTTGAGCGATCCTTTTTCACTAATTAACATACATTTTGTGTTCTTTTATTACAGTTAATGCAACTTCACAGAAAACTAGATGCAGCTAGTAGTAGTTTGAGGAGAAGCTACCGCTGGACGACATTGTTGAAAAAGGCGTCACGATATTTATTCATATTTATATTATTCATGTGTGTACCACAATATGTATTGTTATTGATTTGTTGTCCAACCCCAGTTTTGAGTGATTTTTCTACCAAAATTAAAAAGTGCACACTTATAGTAATACAATACATTGTTCTTTGCCAACATATTTATAGACCTAATACTTTTTCCACCTTTTGTCTATTTTACAAGCATAAGCTTCAACGTATTTTATTGGGAAAACATGTGAAAGACCAACACAAAGCATCTAGAGACTGAAAGTTAATTATTCTTCTCTTGTAAACTGTGAACTCCTTGAACTACTTCTTTCAAGTTTTGCCACAGCTTCTCGATCAGATATAAGCCCCGACTTGGCCTGGCCCGTTCTAACACATAGCACATGAATATGCTTCAATCAGCAGTTCTGAGTGTATGTTGAGTATGTATGTTGTCCTGCAGGAAGGTGAAACTTCTCTTTGGTCTTCGACGGCATCGGACAGATTTACAACCAGAACTGACCTGTGTTTAGCTTCGTCCATCTTTGTATAAACCAGTTTCCTTGTCCCTGATGAAGAAAAGCTTCCACAGTTACTGTGTTCCCTACGAAACACAGTCTGCCAAACTGCAACCAGGACTTATGCTTTTCTTTTAATAACGTCGTTCTTCTGACCACTCTACAGTAAAAGCCAAAAACGTCAAGTCCACAACTAATATTTGTCCTTTCAGGAGCTTCTGCCACCCAAAGTCGTTGATCAATTCGGGTTTCTTGGCTGCTTCTCCATTTAATTGTCTAGTTAGTTTAAGAGGACAGCCATGTCTTAATATATCTGCTCTTTTCATCTCAGATGATCTATTGACCGGTTTTCCCAAAAAGATTTGCTTTACACCATAACCCTGCTTCCAACTTCTCCGCACTCTCTGCCCCTGGTTTAAGTTTTTATTATGCTGCTCGTTCTCTTACATCTAACAAATCTCTGAGAAAAAAAGAGCAGCTCTGCACAAGTGAACTATTTTTCAATTACATGATCTCTACAGGCATGTGGTTGCCATGGGTTTTTAACCTATAAATTCATATTGTGCTTTTCAGATTCTGTCTGTAAAGTCTTTTTTCCTTACAGCTCGCCACTGTGCACTATTTGTGTTGCTCCATCATCTAATATCTCAATGACGCAGGTTGTGTGAACAGAGGGACACCACATTGCATCAAATAACTTAAATGCTATCATTAGTGCAAAAAAATTGAAAAAAAAAAAGATCTTTTCACATCTGCAGTATGAAAGAAACGACTGAAGTCTCACGAGTTTTACTCTACCAGATTTTTTTTAAAAAAGGAAAAGAATAGTAGGTTTTACGTACATTGCAAAGAAAAGATGAAAGTATTAGTAGTTTCTCTGGGCTGTAATTCCATTGGAAATAAGCTTCAAGGGCGAACCCATTAGTGCAATCCTCTTGTCAGGTCAGAGGAGCGCTCTTTGCCTCATCTTACCTCAGAAAAACTTTCCTAAAACCAATCAGTGGCCTCATACAAACTTTGGCAGACGTGATGTTCAGGAGGGAATCCATGCTCATCCTTCTAAAAGGAAAGCCAATTTGGCAGGAACGCAAATGTTACACTGCACACACAAGGATGTGTGTTTCAGCCGCATATTTTGCACCAATCTAAAGCAGGTGATGAAAGCGGCTCTAATTTGATCAACGAAGCTTCCTGGAGCAGGAACAAGTCTGTTTTCGGAGGCTCGTGAAAAGTTCATCTGCACTGCCCGTCCAGTTCGCGCTACCGCTGATAGAGGACACTTGACTTATTCACATGCTTTTATAGCATGTGGATGGAAGATCTAGAAAGAAAAATATAGATTTTTGTGCTTTTGTTGACCTGTCACAAGAGGTAACAACCAAGCTGCATTAACGTGCGGATGTAACGGCACACAAGCTCACGTGGAAGAACACTCCGTTCTGCACACCAGTGCAGTTTTCAGGTATCAGATTTTGTGACGCTGCAAGGCTATTTTAAAATATGCTCCTGAAAACAGAACTATAGCGCTTTTGTTTGGGAGTCGGAAACAATAGAACAACAGAGTTAAGATCTAGCAAAAGGAAGCAACCAGACAACACGAAAACAGAGCCGAATTATGAAATCTGTGGTCTTATACCCAGCTGAAAAATTAAGCACGTTTAGGAAATTACATAAAAATGCAAGACAAACCACAGTTAAATTTGTCTTCCTGTTATGACAGAAAAAAATTATAATAACGTCAAAAATCGACATAGGAGTTCTCAGTCTCTGCAAAGAGTGTTGCACACTTTCACATGGAAAAATAAGGAAATCACTCCAGAGCTACAATCCCAACAATGAATAGCTAATTACTAGGGATGCACAATATTAGTGGCGTGGTATTGTGCATCAATTCACTGTAAATATTAACAGTTAATTAACTGTAAAATTTAATATCGGACAACGGAAATTCCGTCAAAATAACTCACTGATGTAAAAGGCATAGTTTTTATATGACAAACCAGTGACAATAATGGCTGCAGCACAGCACAACATCAAATTTGCACCGTTTGATTTTCTTTTATTGTCTTAGGGAGAGCAGATGTCATGAATAAATTTGATATTAAACATAATTCAAGTTGAAAGTGTTACATCGTTCTCAGACCCTTTTTAGTATTTACATTTGGTAACAGGCTAAATTGACAAAGATAACCAGTATTTTACCAGTACTTTAATACTGTTAAAGCAATATAGAGAAAGCAATACAGTTTCAGTAAGTAGGTATAGTCAAAAAAAATATTGGTATTGCTATCAGTTACCAGCCAAATTAGTTTTAGTACATTTAGCATATTGGCTATATTGGATATCGACCAAAATAATCCAATAAACCAATATTGTGCATCCCTATGATTTACCCCTAACATATTGCTGAATGCCGGCCTGAAAAGTAATTACGTTGAATTGTTGTGACGAGGGGAACAAGAATGACTGAGACAACACAACTTCCACGCTGACACCAAAAAAAAAAGCCAGGCCCTCACTCTGCAAACATCAGCCTCCTTACATTGGAATTATCCATCATAGAACAATCTTAAGATTTGGTCGCAAACTGCAGATGGTGAGCTGCTGTCGTCCAGCAACCAGAAGCAAATTTATTTATCTCAAAAACAGAAACGACCCATGTCAAACATCAAGCAGTGGCAGAAAATCCGATCGCTGCTTTGGCTCAAATCATATTATTGCCGTTCTGGTTTTGCCAACGTCGAGCTCCGTCCCCTGATCATTTTCTGCCTCTTTTCACAGATGGACTTGTTGTCCAACCGTTGCTGGACTGACTTCTCTGTGCGACTGTTCTGACAGGAGTAACTGTCAAGATTGCATCACGACCAAGTTCACATATGTGGGCACATTCAAGTCCTCTACGAGTTTAAAAAAATTTTTTTTTTTTTAAATCACATAATGTGCGCAGAAAAGGCTACAGCATGATGCCGTCGACGCCATGCATCACTTTGTGGAGCACAACAGGGTGCTCATCACCCTGTTGTGTTCAGGGTGATGAGCAGGGAAAGTGGTTTGTTTATTTCAGCACAGTGTTTAGCCCAAATAGTTCAATTTTTGTGTTATGTGGATGACTAACAGATACAATGTGGACAGAATCACTTAGCTTAGATTTTATGCAAGGGACAATATATTAATACACATATCTTGTTGTCCAACCACTGTTAGACCGACGTCTCTGTCTGACCTGTGCAGCGCCACAATCAAGGAATCTGCCATCTCCGATTGCAGTGGCAGGTCAGGACGTTCTGAAAGACTTATTAGTGTTAAAGTGTCTCACAGTCACATTTAAAGCTCACTTCTTTCTACAACAGACGGCTAAAAGCTTGAAAATATTTCCTCCAGGAGTTTTGAAGGGGTGGCACCACGTGCCAGCACATTGCACATAATTAACAACACAAGATTAAATGGAAAAAAAATGTAGACAGACAGATAGTAATTTGTGTACTGAGCCTAAATGGAAAACTCAACCCGTTTGTGGACGTTTTCATCAGCAAAGGTTAGCGACGCAGACCTCTAAAGCATCAGTCACAGTGGTCCGTCAACTCGGAGCCGCCTCCGCACGTTATCCTGACATAAACACACCATTCATCTCGCTCTCCGTGTCATGTTTACCGTTACAACAGCGTCCGGCCAGCAGCAGCGGCGTCATCACCTGCAGCAGCAGCGACAGGTGCTGTGGCAGTGTGTGTGTCCCTACCTCCCTGCACCTGCTCTTCTTCACACACCGCTTCTATTCCTATGCCTTTAACTCCGGCCTGAGCGAAGCTATGCGAGCTAAGCTAAAACGGCGGTCTCCGTCAGACTCATCAAACGGAGGGGGAAGGGGGGGGGAGGAAGCTGGCGTTACCGCGGCCAACGGTTGTTTTGATTCTCAGGAAAGCCAGAAACGTCACAGAGAGAAGCGGCACCCCCTATCTGTCGTGAACCCGCCCACTGCCTCCACATGAACACACGCACACAACAAATTCAGACACGAACGCATCCCCAACCGTCCAGCACAGACCTTCCGCTTTCGGTGACGAGGGATTCTACTCGACGTCTGACTCTCCACCACTGAGCGGTTCTCTCATCATCCCTCTCCAACATCCTGTGGGGGATCCTCTGGTTCGCAAGCCAACTATCGCGAGAACTCGGAAGTTAAGGCCGTTTACGTGCGAGAAGTAAAGTGGCTGCTCTGTCCTAGTTTGAACATTTACCTGGAGAGAGAGAGAGATCCGCATGAAGTCGTTTTTATGGGAGAAAGTGTTAAAGTTTAACATTAAACAATAGTTTCAAGCTCATTGCGTGTTTCATCATTTAAAAATAGACGCGTATCCAAAGGGAAAGGTTTAACTCTTGGTTCCTTTTAATACCAAGATGTCCTGTCACAAAATAGTAATAATAAAAACAATTTTATTGTTCTTGTATGATGTCAAATATTTGAATTAAGCCTACGCATTTATCTTTGCAGAGCAGCAGAAATGTCAATTTGGTCTGATTTTCTTACCATTTTTATTACAATGAAAACTCCCAACATTTTTAACAATATAAAAATATATATAAAGTGCCTCCCACGTGGAAAAACTCTGATCACATCATAGTCATGTTTGATAAATTTACATATTGTTGAAAAATGCATTTATTTCAGTAACTCAAATCACAAAATTGAATCATATAAAGTAATTACTCAGAAACTGTTTTTAAGCCTTTATTTCTGTGAAGTATATTGATTTTTCTGATTACAAAATGTAAAGCTTACATTTTAGTTGAATACATTATATCACACCATTTTTTTTAAAAACCCCACACATTTAGTATATAAATGAAAAGCTTTATGCGAAAAAAATTATTTTAAAGGTACTGTTAATGACAAGCCTCATCAGAATGCATATTTTATGCATGTGACTGTATTATATTGATGTCTAAGACACCATTCAGAGATCCCAATTTTAGGCATAATTAGCAGCTTATCAAAGTTAAAATTAAAGTTTTTAAGCAGTATATCAACTGATAACAGAAGGTGGATCATTTTTTCACATGCTGTTCAATATGCCCTTCAACATTTTTGGTTTGGTGTTGCCATGTTTTAATTTGATCTAAAATGGAAACTAGTATTCAGTTCCTATATATTTCTTCTTTTTTGTCAAACCTAAATGCTTCTAACTATCAGAAAAAATCATCATTAGACAATAACCTGAATATACACAAAGTGAAGTTTTTAAATTTTGATTCATGTAATATTTTTGTTCATGTAAAATTTTCCCAAAACCTTTAGCAATCATCAAGGTGCATCAGTTCTCGGTGTGGCTTTCTGGAATCTCCAAGCGTTGAAAATGTTGTTTTAATTGACAACTACATAACAGATGTCAATAATTTTATCTTTCATCTGTTCTTGAATTTCTTCAGCTCAGGGCATGACGTGTTGCTTTTTAAGACTTTTCAACCTACATCATGTTGCCAGGTAGGTTCCGTTTCCATGGTTTTAAGATTGTACAAGTCAGGTTGTAATCAGCAAAATTAAACAACATAAAAAAGGCACTTAAACACAGTTAGTTCCTGATTCCAGGAGGGCCGCATTACTATTCAAATAGGGAGAGGTTGTTTGCATTGATAATGAAGTTATCTTTTAAAACGGCATTATGTATTTGGTCAGGGTTTCTTTGTCGCAGAATAAAATTTACTTGACTGTCTGACACATTTGAGTGTGACAAAATGAAGCAAAAACCAGAGGGATTCTGTAATGAAGCAAGGTTTTCTGCAGGACCATAAGAAAATGAGGGGTCAACCCCTTAAACAAAGTTGTTAGAGAGTCTAATTTTATGCTGAATCATCAGGAAGTTGATCGAAACTTGTTGTTTCCCCTGGAACAAGTAGTATGAAAGAGGTTATTTTTAATATCAAAGGTGTGTTTTGACATAAAATCATGCAGAATTTAAGAGGAACTATGGCCCAACTGAATTAAAGCAGCAGTGGGACTTTTTTTTCACCACATAGGGAAATAACAGATTCCGCAACACACCACTAAATTAAGGTAACAAACGACACAGCACGAACGAGAGGTTTTTCACATCAAAACAGAAGACACACTTCAAAAGTTTCCTGCTGAATGTTGGGTCCCTTTCCAGACAAAAGATACATAAAATCTCATTAATCTGTTGCAGAAAAGTCAAAAGGATGACTCTGTTGACTCCTCTCCAGGTCAATATCATACATTATCTACTCAGATATGATGACACAAAATAACAGAGTCTTTGCGATCACAGGTAATATTTGTAATTCATGCAAGATTGAAGAGTAGGGGTGCGGCAGTGGCACAGGGGTAAATGCTAAATAAGGACTCCAATATGTTACCTACTTCAGATGAGATACTGGCCGCTTATGACTCTTACTAAATAATGAAATAAATAATCCAGAGCTTTCTATTTCAGGTGATAGACTACAGTCTTAAAACTGAGATCAGAGTTGGAAGCCTGAAATAAAAATACTGCAATAGACTTGTTAAAAATATAGCTGTGCATAAAAATAGCCAAGGAATCTTGCAAAGGTGGGAAGCATTTTCCATAAAATGACATTAAAGAAGAAAAAATAGTAAGTACTGATCATAAAATCTGCTCAAGATTGAGCACTAGATCTCTTTCCTTTTTTTATTATAGCTACTGTATATATGAAAGACAAAGTAATATGCTTGTGGGGATGTTGTTTCAGCTTTGTATTCTCACACACACGTTCCACTCTCTTATAACATGTTTGAGAATGAGACGGCTCCATGGCGCAGGTCTCCACGCAACAGCTGATCAGCTGAAAGCAAACCAAATATTTTGTGCCCATTTAAGGCTCAGGTTGTTTAGAAGCTGCATTTCTTGAATTCTTGTCCAACGCAGCTCTTTCCAGTGTGGTCAGCTGTCCTGCTGTGGTCCTCTAGGTCTCCTCCAGGCAACAGTCAGCATGGGTACAGAAAGAAAGAATTACAGAAAACCGAACAAATATTATTAGAATTTTTTTTTTCCTTGAAAATGCTTCGCATGAGCAAATACAGGGAAAGATTGAAATTTCTTGACATCATGGCACAACAACGCCCCCCTTCACCTGATTGCTCCTGCCCATGGACTGGACAGCTGGGCGGCAGAGGCAGAGCATGTAGTCATGGGGTAAGGCACGTAGAGGGGACACAGGTGGACCTAACGTCACACACCATATGTGCGTACCACGTTCTGGCCTCTCTTACACACACACTCACGTTGGGCCATCAGCTGGCTTTTTACTCGCAACTCTGCAAAAAGGGAGGCGGATGGGCAGAAACCAGCAGCAGGGAAAGGTGTGCGTGTGCATTTGTGTGTGTGCTCTTGTTTACATTACATATGGTTCGCAGTTGTACTGCGCTCTGCTGGTTAGATTTAGAGGTATTATGTGAATTAAATGTTGGATAGAAGGGTTAGGAATAGCTTAGGTAGGGTTAGGGCTAGGCAAAATGGATGGATGGAAGTTAGTGCAATGTCCTCAGTTTATAATATAAGTACAAGGATGTGTGTGTGTGTGTGTGTGTGTGTGTGTGTGTGCGTGTGTGTGCGTGTGTGTTGTGGAGAGAAGGCAGTGGAAGTAAAAGTAAAAAGACAGCTTGAAACGCAAAAAGGCCACACAGGGGATCCCTTCTGTTGCTGTCGCTGTGGCCAGAAGTGTCCCTGTGACACACTTCCACATGAAAACAAATGTCAAAAGTTTGTGTAAATGTGTGTTAACATTCCAAATTTGACTTTATAGAGCCCTTTAAAAAGCCCAACACTGCTATGCAAAAGTGTTTATGCCACTTGAATTTGTCCTCAATTTTGTACATTTTGAGATTTTATGTAATAGACCAAAAAAGTATCACTTAACTCTAAAATTAAATGAAAAATCAGAAAAATGTGACATATACTGTAAATAAAAAAAATTGCCCTCAGAAATGACCAAATTAGCGTCAACACCATAAAATAGATATTTAAAATATGTAACGCTCTTTCTAACGAACCGACATATATGTATGAATTTCAACATTTTAATTCAATTACTCTAAATAAGACCACAGTGGGTTCATGTTTGGCGTCACCCAGTCTCACATTTTTTGAAATTTCTAACAAGTTTACGCTTAAGATTGCAAGTCGTTTCATCCATCTTCCTTTAAAGGCCCTGTGATCTAAAACGCCAATGCAATCCAGTGAGGTTTGCGGTTGTAGCATGACAAAATGTGAAAAAAGGTCAAGGGGTCTGTACACTTTCTCAAGACACAGTACACAAAGCGAGGTAAAAAGACGCCCCATTTCACACCCTTTCCAATATTGTAAATCTAGGGACTGTGTATTAGCTGTGATTGTGAGCAGCACTCCGGACTGTAGCTGTATCGGTTCTGGCCTCCCTCGAGTCATCATTACAAACACTCCTCGCAGTGGAAGAGTGAATCTGTCCAGTCAATTACATCAACTGCAGAGCGACACATGAAGGTTGGATCCTCTTGGCACGTTTTGCTCAACAGTGCGTGATCTTACAATGTAAGAGCAACACATGGTGAATGTTTGTGATCTTCTTGCCTATTTTTTTTTTTTTTTTTGCCTCTCAACTGTGAAAAAGAGTTTTAAATGTCTAGAAAAGTAAAATTAATACTTTTGTCGTACAACAAATATTGTGGAAAAAAAAAAAGCTGGAAATGGAAAGTACCCTTAACAGGTTTGTTGTTTTCCTTCAGTTTCTTTTTCTGTCCTATTTTCTGGTGTATTATTAGTAATCTAAGCAAAAGGGTAATCACTGGTTTGACTGTGGCCTGGTAAAAAGCAGCCCCTTGTTCTACGCTTTGCTTCGTACACAAGCAATTGAGAAACGATTGCTCACTAGAGGTGTGGATTCTGTTGAAGTTTTAAATTGTACCCAGTCTCTATCATTTGCCCGCGAGGCATGTAACGAACAAGTTTGACACTTTGAAGCATAGCAGAAATCGCCAGCGCCGTAAACAACCATCCTTCACTGCACAGAGGAAACGAGGACGAGCCGACCAAGATGGCTGTTAATGTGAATTCAATATTTGGAAACATGACCAACAAAGATTGAACGACTTCATTCGCGTCCTCCGCTGCCACCACTAAAACTCCAGGCAGACTACAAGCGCAGAAAATCGACGTTATCATTCACAACTTTCCTTTCTGTACGCTGATTGGCCCAGTTGGAATTCGAGCAGAGAAATCCAGGTCAATGGGAGAAATCCCAGAGAGCGCATTGAAGGGAGATTCATCAGAAGGCAATGGCCAGGCCAGTTTGACTGTAAAGATTTTGAAACTGATGGACCTTAAATGTAGCGGGATTGCATGTCACTTTTTACCCATCATCCTCTTTGGTTGAGGTGACATGCTTCTATGTGCTGCCTCCTCAGTTGACCCAGAAGCACAGAAAGCCTGTTTAAGTTGTAAAAAAAACCAAAAAAAAACAACTAAAAATACACAAACTTTTTTTTAACTAAAGTTTCAGGTTTAAGCGGAAACATCCCCACATCTCTCTCCCTCCACCCCTAGTTTATAGCCCCCTTTCACCTCCTGCAGCACACATACCTCTCTCCACCCCTCCACCCTCTCCCAACTTTACTGCAGACCCAGTTCCCCCGCTCCCAAAGCCCTGGGAAGCAGCAGCCGTGCTGGACGGCCCGGCACCCTGTGCCACCGAAGCTCCGTCCCTGCTCTCTTTGATGCAACTTCACGAGAGAGGTCAGCCTCACCCCGGAGACGTGCATGGAGGTAGGGACAGCTGCGGTCAAACAGACCGGGCACACTGGATGCAGACATACACACACGGGCAGACACACAGGTATGCCCACACGAGACCGGACAGAGCAGCTGTAGCCACGGCGTTGAAGGTGTGCCGTACAGCTCAGGGTCCTGTATTGTCCAGCACGGCTTCGCTCTCTTCTGTTCTGGGTCACCTACTTTGCACTCAGGTGTGAAATGCGGTCCACGGATCACCAGATGTCCAAATAAAATTTATTTATATGTATAAATAGGGCTGCAGTCTGCAAACACTTTGCTGTTATGTGCCATTGTTCAGGCAGTGAAAAGATGCTGTACATTTTCTATTAAATGGAATCAGAAATGTTCACCAAATTACTCTGGTCCCTGTTTATTTCCTGAAAGAAATTATGAAGTTTTAAACTCTTGCGATGATTACGTAATGTCACAATTGTTATTGTATGTGGCCGACTTTCTTCAGACATAATTTGACTTCACAGCTGTTCTGTTTTTGCTTGTGTGTGTTTTTGTCAACGAGCAGCAGAAAAAAGGTGGTTTATCGCAGTTCATCTTTGATTGAACCAGGACGGGTTTGCTTTTCCCAAACAGTGCCATGTTGGGTTAGATGGCTTTCGGACTCTTAAATGCGCACATTGAACTTAAATGCATCTTACTCTGGATGAACGTGTTCCCACTCATCACTCCATCACAGTAAAGGTGTCTCTCAAATGTCCACAGAGATAAACTTCGGGAGGAGCTTACACGTCAGCAAGCTGCATTTCCTGGATCTCTGCTGGCGGGATAATTTATGAGTGAGGACAAAAGCAATTATGTGATTGACCACTGCTTTGCGGGAGCCGTTTTGGTAATTTTCTAGTCCTTTTTCACCCCAGTAATTAGGTGGTAGTGGAACCACAAACCACAGGCTCTTGATGAACTGTTCAGGTTTGCTCTGGAACTCAGCAGTAATGTCAGAGGCTCCTGCCTGCGTATTTCACAGTGAGAGTGTGTGTTTGCATGGGTGTCGGTGTGGTCTCTTTACTTCCTGTTGTTGGGGAGGATTTTCAGACAGATTTCGCCTGCAGGACGCAGAGAAGTCAGCCAGGAAATCCATCTAAACTTCAGCAGCTCTCCACCGAGTGGCATGGGCATGCATGTTGGATCTCCATCTTTCTTTCTATGCAGACAAAACGCACGCATTCATATGATCGTCTCCCCTCGCTGCTCATCCAGCTGCACGCCGGAGTTCTGCTGGGTGCAATCAGTGTGCATTTTACTCAGCTGCTGAACAAGTCATGGATGCAGCAAGAAGACCAAGTGAGGAGCTGTGAGGGTTCAACCTTCACGTGTAGGTTTTATTAGAAGGGGAAAAAAAGGCGCAAATCCTCGAAGCTGAATAAAATGAACTGGTTTAGAAACCGCAAATATAAACAGACAAGCAAGTCAGAACAGGAAATTGAAAATGATCCTGAGCCAACAACAAACGATGAGGGCGGCAGAAAACGTTCATAATCTTTTTCCTGCTCCTTGTTTAAAAATATACAAAGTTTGAAGGAAGAAAACAGCAGAAAGTTGCTCTGCAATAATAATTGGACTAAATTACTGTTGCTGCAATGTGGCTCTTCAACTTCAAAACAACAATAGACGGTAATCAGAGTTGAACTGTTTCACATTTTGTCACACCAACTTCAATGAGTGACACACTGAAACAATCGGCCATTGTTGCATTCATGTTACAGACATGTCATTGTTTTGGTGAAAACACAACCATGCTGTGCAATTAAAAACATTATTTTTGGCTGCTTGGAAAGTAGAAGTTTAGTCTGTGTCACTTCCTTAACAGGCCTCACATTGAGATTTTATGTGAAAAATTAATTGATAAACTTAACTTTCCGGTATTTAATTAAACGATTGCTTAAATGACAATAACATCAACTCGAATCATTAAAATGAAGTTAAATATCAGAGTTCTGTTGAGTCCTTTTGTGAGTATTAAACTCAGTCATTTCCTTCCTTAGGTTATGTGTAATTATTGGGATTAAATTAAAATGTTTTATTTTGCCTGGTTTTGTCGTTAGATCTTCATTTCATGTAAATACTCTAGTTTTGCTTAACAGGTTTCACTTGCGTACTCCCAGGGATGGTTTCTCTCAATTCAGTTCATCCTTTATTCAAACAATGTGTTTGCTGCTGCACTAATACTTAAGCAGCTTTCTCTGGTGTCAGTCGGAGCGTGTTCTTGAAACCGTTTGGGTCCCACCGCCATGACCGCTCGACCGCCATGACAAGCATGTGAGACAGACCGACAGAAAGCAATGCATAATGATGACGAGGAAGGACGATGAGACAGGGTTCTGGAGAAGTACACAACGGCAAAGTTAGCATTTTATTCAGATGTGTCGCCACATGGGGCCAAAATGATCAAGTAGAAAGTCCTTTGAGTTCGCAAAAATACCCTCTGTGGCCTCCATCTCTTTTTCATTTTGTTTTACTGTTTAATAATAAACCTTTCAACACGTTTTCAACATTGTCACGTAGCTGGGTGTTTGGATTTTGCTTTCTTTGAATATAATTTTCTTTTTGGTTCTTTATGCTCACAAGTCTGCACAAATTCTGATCGGTTGTTTTTTTTAGATATTGCCAAATGAGCTTATTCCTTCATTGTTCATTTATTTATGGCTCTGAACCAGTGTCTCTATGTTGTGTCTGAATAATACAAATCACCTGAAAAAACCCAGCAACTTGCCTTTTGGTACAGATTTTGCTCCAAACACAATCAGAGTCTGTGTTCTTTCATATTTTTTGCTACCCGGGGATGTATTTGGAGAGCACTGTCGCTGTTTCAAAGCTGCCGTACTTAAAAAAAAAACAGAGGTATGTATGGGATGAATTAAAATGTTAGTCTAAAACAGCTAGAGCAGCACCACCAGCTGTCCCTGTTGCAAACAGGGATGTTTCTCAACCAATTCATTTCTGCTTGTCTGCAAAATCCACTCTGGGCCACTAGAGAGACCTAGTAGCCTATGTTCCCCCCTCTCTCCATTTTTCTCTCTTTCTCTGAATCCTATTTAGTAAACACATCTGTATGAGGCAGATTTTATGTGTTTTGGTGATAAAACATCTGGAGCAGCAGAACAGTAAGTCCTTGGGGGGGGGAGGGAGCTCAGCAGCCATCATGGGGCTGACGTTGGTTTTTGGAGAAGCCTTGTGGTATTTGTTGAAAAGCTGTCTCCTTTGGGCCCGAAAGAAGGATGCGTCTTATTGTCTCTCCCGCGTTTGTGTGTCTGGGGTGTGCGTCACATCTGTCAACATCTGGGAGCGCAGACTGTGTTTGGCTTTCCAACAACTGGATGAGATGAACATCAACTCCTCCCCCCCCTCCCCGCCCACATGCACACTTTGAGAACAGCCAGAGGACAGAGCAGCAGAGGCTCCCTTCATTTACACACACACACACACACACACACACACGCACACACACGCATACACACACACACTTCCAAAGGTTCTGATGGCCCCTGAGGGCCCAAATGCTTCCAAACCTGCCACTTCCTATTTCTGGTCCTCTCTTTATAGGACACATTTCTTGTCTCATTGAATTTTTTATTTATTTTTTTTGTCATTTTCGTCTCCATATACACACTCCCACACACACACACACACACCTACGAAGAAGCCCAGTAGCAGTTTTTGTGTGGAAGTGATTTTCCCCAGGATGCTCGCTCCTCGGGGATGCACAGGAGGAGTCGTCTTCTCCTTCCCTGAACAAACTGCTGCGAAACATCTGTCTGCAGGCAGAGAGGGACAGATGTGAGGAGCATTGCTGTCATGGGAGGAGACGTCTCTTCCCTCAGACGTTTGCGTTTTTCAAACTGTGTCATATGGAGGATTTGACAGGCTGACCACTTCAGACACATGGTGGAGTTTCTGAAAGTTTTTCCCAAACCTTCGACTTTACCACATGTTATGACGCTGCGTCCGGAAACTTTCAATCTTTCTCATCAGGATTTTATTTGGTAGATCAAGATGTACTGATGCGTAATTGTGGAGCAGAGGAAAAACATGTTTTTATTTTTTCCAAATAAAATCCTGGAAACTGCGCCATGCATTTGTATTCGATTAATGCTCTGTGAAATCAACTTTCACTGCCGTTACAGCTGCAAGCCAATTGGAATATTTACAATCTTTGCCCATTTTTTTTTTTTTTTTTGCAAAAACATTAACATTTATTCTTCAATTCTTGCCACAGATAAATAGACAAACTGTAGGCTGAATGTCATTTTGTCCAGCTGCCTCCAGCAGATCATCCTCCAGGATTGTTCCATGTCCGCTCTTCCATCGAGGAAGATGGAAGACCAACTTCCATGTCCCTGTTGAAGAAAAGGATGGCCTTAGCATGATGTGGTCATCTTCTTGTTTTACAATGGAGTTGTTCAAGATGGTGGCCACTTATCAAGATGGGTGTCAAGGAAAATACGTGTTTGAACTAAATTTGCCCACGTGTCTCAAAGGGTTACAGCACACCTTCGGTGTCAAATCACACATAACTGGCCCTATGGAAATCATATCTACTAATAATCTTTCGATTTTTCAAGATGGCCGCCATGGTTTTGGAAGAAATTTTAGTTCTTGCACTAAAAGTGGCAGTTAGATGAATGTGTGTGTTGTCCAATCATAGCCCTGCATACTTTGTTCAACAGAAATAATATCTATTTTCTTGAAATTGTGTTTCCTCTTTCTGGTGGACATTTATCACCAGAAGATGGCCACCGTGGTTGCTATGGAGATTGAACGTTTGCACTAAAATCGATTGTAGTTGTTGCCAGTGACGGGCGCATCAAATCAGAAAGTTTGCTAAGTACGAATCTTAACTGTGCTTATGCTGAAAATCTAAACACATAAAAAAAAAGACAGCTACATAGCTACATATTTCTTTAGAATTGTATGAATGGGACGATCACTTTCAAAATTTTAGACTATATGACAATGATAGGTTTAAAAGACTCAAAAACGGCAGCCATATTGAGAAAACAGCTGTCATACTAAAACTCAAGTGACGAATGGGGAATATGATAAACATATAACCAGAGGGATGACTATACAAGTTTAATGCTAATATCCACTGATGGATTCTATTCGTAAGGCAAATTTGTTGCATTAAAAACTTTCTAGGATTATCAAAGTGATGGAGGATGCACTACCCACATATTCTTTTCCTTCCACTTCACAGTTAAGTGCTATTTTATGTTGATTTAGTTCAGAAAATCCAAATAAAATACACTAGGGTCTGTGACAAATCATTCAAGGGGATGTATACTTTCGCAAAGGACTGCAAATCGACTCCTTTTTTGTGCGAAAACCTGGCTGCTTTTTTTGAAAGCCAAACGGTTCGTTGACAAAAACAGATGAGGAGACGTCACTGACGTGTAAACACCAACATCTGACCTGCGGTAATTCACGTGAGAAACAGATCATACGTTTGTCACAATCGCAGATTTAGGGGGGGGGGGGATAACATCCTGGAGTAGTCCAACAAACACGAGGGCCTCACTCCGCGTCCAGTTGTTGTTTACTTGGTGAGTCCGACGGCTGGCTGGAGGTCCCACACAGGGGAGGTCTGCATCACGCTGCCACTGTGACAGCTCACCATATGGGGGGGTTGGGAGTGTGTGTGTGCCGCCTCTCTAAGCCCTGTGGAAGTCCGTGCACATGGATCTCACAAACACGGCTAACGCAGCCTCACAGATGCCACCTCAGTGGTTATCGTGGCACACACACACACACACACACACACACTCGCGCATTCAAAACAGCTGAATCTGCCCCAATATTACAGCTACTCCCGTCCAGATGATCAAGCTAATTGTGTCCCACTGTTTGATGGGACATGTTGTGTTTTTGTTTCCAGAATGGTTCTCCTGTTTATGGACGGATGTTTGCTCCTGGTTGTTTGGAAAGCGACGGCTTCGGAGCTCACAGAAAGGACAGAAGGTGACCCCATGGTAACCTGCTCCTATGTCAGAGCAGATTTATTAAAGTCTCTGTGTAGAATGGCCGATGTCTATTTTTGTTGTTTTAATGCTGTTGTTTATGCTCTCTGTATTCTTAAATCTGCATGTTTATGTCCTTGTAAAACAGGATAAATGTCCATATAAATAGAAGGTAAAGGCTATTATTCACAAAATGCTGGTTAGGTTTTTATTATTATTATTATTATTATGTTCATGGGCTGTTTTTGTTGTTGGTTTGTTTACTTTGTGCTCAGTCTTTTCAGCAACAACAGCAGTTTGACTAATTAAAAGGAAGCTATATAAATCCACCTGCACGCTCCAAACCACAGCTAATAGCAGATAGAGGCAGATGCTCCATTCGGAAGTTGGAGGAAACCAAAACAATAGTTTGCACTCTTACAAATTGCGGCACTGCCATACAGGAAAAAAAAGGGCATTTGAATTGTAATGATCATTTCATGCAACCACTCAGGGGACTCAAAGAATGTGGGATTACATTGTAAGATCTGTACATACTCAGCAAGAACATATAAATATGTTCTCTGAGGCGGTAAGAGCAATATTTTTTAATACCGGGACATGGAAATCTGCTAAGTTTACTGTTGGTCAGTGTAGTAACCGGAGCCATGTCAGGTTTCTGATCAAACACACAACAGGAGTTGGTCAGCTCATAAGAAAATGTTTCGGCCCAAAAGAACTCTCAAACCAGCAGTGCAATGAAAGAGCAATGACAGTTGTTTCTTAATTTTTAGAAAGAGAAAAAAAAAATTAATAAATAAATAAATATATACATATATATTTATATGTCGTTAAATGTGTTTTCCGACTCTAGTGACCTTTATTTGTCAGTGGTTGGACAGGAAAGCAGGTTGTGAGAGAGGGTAAAGGTCAACAGGCTGGGATTGGAACCCGTGACGGTCACGGGTCACGGGTTTGAGACCTCTGTATATGTGTCACAAGCTTCACCCCTGCAACTTTGCCAGCCCCGAAAATATTGTTTTAGAATGAAAATTGGCAACATGATCTTACAAACGTAATAAAAAGTTGAGATAATTTAGAGCTCTAATCTCATGTTTGCTAGGATTTTCTTGTTCCTCAGCAGGTTTTGGGTTTATCATAATACAAAGCCAAAGGTGTTGAAAACTCAGACATCTTGGTTTCAGTATACCTGCTGACTCCTGGTAAAAACCAAGCCCTTCTTCTATGGTTTGCTTTGTCCAGAGGGTCCAGGCCAGGGGTGCACAAAGTCAGTCCTCTAAGGCCGGCATCCTGCATGTTTTAGTTCTCACCTGGATCAAAGGACGGCTCATTAGAAGGTCTAAGAAAAACATTGACATGCTGAAAAGGTTGTTGTTACCAGCAGGGAGAGAACTGAAACATGCAGGATGCTGTCCCTCGAGGACCGACTTTGGGTACCGCTGTTCTAGACTTTCAGATGTTCAGAAACAACTGTTTAAATCTTCTAGTCGCTACCGTTTGGCCGTGATGTATGTAATGCATCATCGCGATTGTGACGTGAAAGGAGCAACAAAAAGAAGATAACCGTAAATCGAGTGAGCAGTAACCAAACCCACGATGTCTTTGCCAGCAAAAAATGTCTTCAAGCATTTATCTTCCCTCAGCTTTTAATTGTTCAATTTCTGGACGTGTAGCCAATACAAATTAAATGACTTTTTTCACTACCTCCTCTGCTGTTGCCAAATTACAACCGCAGACAGACTACAAACCTAAAACAATGCAGAAAATCAATTCACAATTTCTTCCATTTGCTGAATGGCCCTGTTGAAATGCTTCCTGAGAAATCGGGCTCAATGGGACAAAAGGGACTGAAGGATGAAGAATGTAACAACCAGAGGTGGATCTTTAGTTTAAATTAGTCCCTCTATTTTTGAAAAGAGCAACATAAAACATGGACAGCCCTTATGCACACGAATGAAATGGGCACATGTTTGCTTCGGAAAAAGGTCAGGTGCTCCAGCAGCACCTAGTCTCAATCTGTGAGGGGTCCAAGTGTCCAAGTGTCCCCACCTTGCAGGAGTGATGAAATGATTTATCTCCCTCGCTCCTTCCTCTTCTTCTCCTCCCGGTTGACGCCCGCTCTCTCCTACACTGGAAAGCAGCAGTTTGCAGTTTACTGGTTGTGAATAATGAGAGTGCGGCGCTCTCCATTTAGCCCGAGGCTTACAGAACTAACATCTGGGCTGCTTGGCAGGCTGGTCACCATCAGCCTTGTTGGAAAGCCTCTTCAATGCTACTCCAGATGCAGGCGAGGGAGGCCCAGCGCACACAGATGGAGACACACACGTGCGCAACCGAGCTGCCACACACACACACACCCACACACACACACACACACACACACATATATACCGAATACAACATCACAAACACATCAGCACACTGACACAGAGGATGCTACACACAATAAAGGCATTCATGGACCCATTGATGAAATTACAAATACAGATGTGGGAAGCATTAAAGCCACAGAAGAGCTGCTGACAAACACACACACACACACACATACAAATCTAATATTGGACCCAGATGGAGACGGAATTGCGAGCGATGTGGTGGGCAGAGTCGGCACATTGTTGGCACAGGTACCATGTTCTCAACAGCTGGCGCAGGTTAGACATTCCTGGGAATTGGAGCCACAAGGCAAATGTTCCCTCTGGCTCTGGGGGGGTGGCGGCGCTGTGGCAGGCGGGCTGACGGGCTGGCATGCACAAACGCATCAAACAAAATGAATAAATCCAGAAGAGAGAGAGAGTGAGAGAGAGAGAGAAAAGGAAGTTACATAAATGCTGTCACACAAATGTACGGAGCGGTTTAAGCTTAGCGCGGACAGCGGCACTGAGGAGCCGCTCAGGTAAAAATAAACTGGTGGAGAGGCGTGCTAACCTTTAGTGACATCTATGGCTTTGTGCGCCGCGCACATGCGCCGTGGTTCTGGTCTCGCTCTCCTGTGTTCGCCCCTTTTCACTGCCTCGGGGCTCATTTCCTGTCGCAGCTGCTGGCTGGTTCCTCTGACATCTGGACTGAGGGGAGACGGACGGGCGCAGACAGAGCACAGACGACTCGTTTCAACTTTTATTTTTCTCAGGTTCCAGCAGAGAGGCTTGTTGCTCTCTCAGCCTCCTTCCGCTGTGGCTGGATTTATTTAAAGCTCTGTCCATGTCAGTGTTTATCCCTCTCACTTATTGTTTGTGCTGTGTGTGTGTGTGTGTGTGTGTGTGGGGGGGGGGGGGGGGGGGGTTTTCTGCTGGGGACAGATAGCAGCTGCAGCAGTCCTCACTTCTGCTAATACCTGGATCACAGACACGGGATTTTCAAAATAGCACGAACAACACAGAAGTCTCTTTGCACTGCACACGTTGATTTTTCCTCTTAGATTCTGAAGAGATGAAAGTTGGTCCAGTTCGCCTCCATCTTCTACTCGTCGGAGTTGGTGGCATCATGGGTTTGAGGGGTCATTAGGGGAGATCCCTCTCCCCACTGAGTCAAGTTTGGCACATTTTAGCAGCAAGGCAGCTCAAAGTGCTTGAAATTACTCCATCAAAGCATAACGCAGTCACCAATCATGAAACAGGCCATAAACATTACATTTTGTCAAATGCCGTCAACAAATGAAATGCACATCAAACACATTGATCAATGTTCTGGTTAATACTAGTCAAAGGCAGCTATAAACAAACAGGTTTTAAGCCGCCGTTTAAAAGAACTCAGTGTTTCGGCAGTTTTGCAGTTTCCTGGAAGTGTGTTACAGATTAGAGGAGCGTTTGAGAAAGACGAATAAATGATGAACTGATAACGTTTTTCTCTTGCTAATACGTTCCTTCTTGCTGAAGTTGGACGTTTGGTCTGACTGTTCTTCTCTGTCATCTGTCTAAGATGAAATCCCCATTTATCAATGTGGACTGCCGTATTTCCGCCAAACGTTCTGAATTTATACTCGCTCTAGTCTTATAAAGTCACCTACGTCACACGTGGTTTCAATTAATTGGATTGTTTTACCTGTTTTATCCCTTTGTCGCTGTGCTGGAATGTTTAGTTTTTGTTGCTTCGTCCAGCAAAGCATCAAAACAGTCATGAAATAATCAGGAAATCAAATTGTATTTACTTACAATTGGAGTAGATTTGAAGTTTGGCCCTCCTTATTTTTGACTTTTGCGTGTCTAACTTCATCACTAAGCACCTAAGTGTGTTTATTTCAGTTTTGTTTTGTGTCATGTTCCCACCCATTTCTAGACCCCCTTGTGTTTAAACTCTTATGCCGTTTTTGAGTGCAATGTGAAGCACAGACGAGGTGATTTCCTGCTAAAACTAAGACCAAGATGCCAAACTCTCCCTTTAAAAAAAATATTTGTTTGCATTCTACGTCTAAAAAAAGCGACGGTTCCTTACATTGCCTTCAGACTGTGATGTACCGCAAATGTTATGTTCACCTCTCTGAAAACCAATTGAATTTATACACTGAATTTTCATCTTCATTTGCAAACTTGATGCTATTATAGATCCCCGCCCATGATGATAAATTATTAGATTTTACATCAGCGAATACTCTGAAGACACACAAAATAACGAATCTGGAAGGTAAAAGCTCTTAATTGTCCAGCAGGGGTGTTTGTCTTTGGTTCAACGTCTGGCCAGATGTAAAATTCAGCACAAATCCACCTCCCCACTTTACTGACGCGCTCACACACATACACACACACATCTCTTTTATCTCAGCTAGAAGACGGCTGGCTGGCTCTTGGCTTGGAGGCGCCATTAACCAATTTAGCTTCCAGATGTCCATCATGCAACCACTGCCAAAGCTGCACAGTTTTCCGAGAGCTTCACACGAACGCAAAGACGCGCTCAGAGAGAGCTGTGATGTGCTGATGCTCGGTCACAAAAATATACCTAAAGATTGGATTGGGTTTTACATGCGAAAATGCAGAAAAAAGACGCTCCGTTTAACACATCACACACGGTGCCGAGGCGACTGCATAATGTGCTCCTCACCTTGTGTTTATGTCTTCATGTGAGAGCGATATTTGATTGGCAAGTGCAAATCCCGATAAAACTGAGACTTGCTGTTTGATCATCTCTAAAATAATCCTCCACCATCTGGAGGAGATAAGCAAGTTAAATACACAGTTGTTCCTCCTAATGTCTTGTCCCCCTGAGACATGAACACACACACACACACACATCCCAACCCGTGCCCCTGCACACGCACACGCACACACACGCACACACGCGCAGGCACGCACGTGTAAACGCCAGCATCGGCTCACACAAACCCACATTCGCTTTCCTCAGATGGACAGATGCTGCACCTCTAGAGGCACAGGGACCCAACAGCTGTTCCCAAGCCAGTCAGATGGGCGACCATTGATAGTTCATGAATATTTTACACTCAGCCAAAATGGCTGCTTTCCAGGCCGCCTACGAGAGCAGCCGCACTGGACCAGATGATCATCGTTAAAACTGTATGGACGGACTTTATTCCACAGTTCATCAGTCCGAGCCGGTTTAATATTCCTTGGAAGTTCTGACACCGACAGAAAGTTTCGCTCGGAGTGCGAGTTGAACGTGAAATGGGTGTGAATTTTCTACATTTCAACACATCGTGGAGCAGAGTAGCGGCTCCATCATTCTGAGGGGACGTGTTTTCCTTCAGGTTAAGACGGTTTCGTTCCTATTTGGGCTGCTTTTTGCGTCAGTTCAGCGCAGTACTCCACTGTCTTCACATAAATGTATTTTTATTTGCTCATTGTGTCATTAAGGTGAACACAACCCCCAACAACTCAAAGGATAAACCTGCATTTCTTCACCTGACGGACAATTTATGAAGCAAATAAAGGTTTTAGCAAACCTTATTTGCCAATTAAGGAAACAAGATTATTTAACATCTGGATCTGAAGAGACTTAACTCCACACTAGAGTGTAACAACACATTTTTAGCTGAATATAGTCACATTCAGTAAATTATAATATACATCCCAATGAGTCTTGTTTGTCGGATTTAAAGAATCATGAAAAGAAAAACCCAACAACCTTCAAGCCAGTTTGAAACATACTTTTCATTAAGTCGTTGATGTGAAATCCTGATTATGAATGTTGTTTTTTCGTGAGCTATTAGCACAAAATCAACACAATTAAGAGAAATAAAGAGGCTAAAACATCAATCTTTGCCTATGTTAATCTATATAGTACGTTTCACTTGGTGATGGAGTTATTGAAATAGATTGACTTTTCAATAATAGCCTAGTCAGTATTTTTGAAGTTTTGAATATGAAAAATTGATAGACAAATTTTTTTTTTTATTTTATCCAATTACTAGTTGAAAATTCATACACAGTGGTCTGGCATTTGAAGCAGTATCTTATTAAACAATTGCTGAATCACTTCCTGCAAATATCATCAAGCTTCGCAGAAGACTGTTAACTTCTACTCATTAAAATAAAATGTCTCTCTGTTTTAAAGCATTTTGAATGATCCTGTGAACGAATGGTGCTGTAAAAAAAATAAACTCGTCTTCCCGTTTGCTGATGCAAAGAAGCTTCTAACACCTGCAGGACACTAGCCGCTGAGGATCAGAATGAAGGGCCGATGCAGAATAACCCACCGTAGGATGACAGTAATGTCTGTTTAACGCGTTGTCATGGAGAAGAGTGTGTCTGGGAACCTCTGGGTCTCAATGTGATTATGTTTATGGCTGTAAGCCATGACCCTCAGCCTGCACTGAAAGTGTTCGCCGTCGTGTCGAAATGCCTGCGATGAGAGTCAGCTCATCTAGGTTTGAAGCGACGGTTCTCAACCAAATAAAGCTAGATTTCTCCCTCTGGGTCAGGGGTCGGGCTTTGGGTCAGTCAGAGTTAAAGTGCCTTGCTCAACAGTTGGGGTAGGATGGAGCAGGAGGCAGAGGAGGCTGCGGTGCTACGGACACGGATCCTGTCAGTTAGGGAGGAGAAACTGCTGAGCCCAAAAGGTGAAGTTCTCCCAGCTGTGTGAGAAACGGATTATAATCGAAACAACAAGATCCCAGATTCGAGCAGCTGTAATGAGAGCTCTCTGGAGCGTGGCAGAGTGACGAGCTCTGTTATCTCTGGATGGGGTTTAAAAGTGGAGCTACTGCTTTTTAGAATCAAAAGGAGACGGAGGAGAGGGTTTAGGCATCCGACCATTATGCCTCCTCCAGAGAGCAGAGTCTGGGCAAAAATAATAAAAAACAATTTTTTAAAATTTTCTCTTTTCACAGGTCTAGAGGCAGACTTCTAGTGTTAACTCGTATTCTCTCTGTGCTTCTTTCTATTATCTACTTCTATCCCCTTCTTTCCCTTTAAACCTTGTCCCACCTTTCTCCTTTTCTCATATTTGCCTCCGTGTACATCACATTTTAATTAAACCCAGAGCAATTTCTAATAAAGTTTTATGTAAGTACATCAAGTGGAGCATCATGACGACAGCTACAACGCTCCACTTGTGAAAGTAAGTCTCTTGAGCCTCACCTTGACACTCAGACAGCATTTCTGACTGCCACTCTGCTGCACAGTTCACTTAGAAAAACCCCCCAAAACACCAAAAGTCGCTCAGGAGAGGGATGCTTTTGGTTTCCCAGGCTTCTTATCTCTGTGGCTTGATGTTGATTAAAAAGAAAACAATTGATGACTTTTCCACCTGTTTACTTTTCTCATTTTCAGGCACACACAGCACAATATGCTGTCATGGTCAGGTGCAAGAACAGGAAATGTGATGGGGTAACATCAGCCAGAGTCCGGAGAAGATCTTTCAAATATCTGCGTGACGTCTTGAGAGCACTTGCTTTTTATTCAAGAATATCAGAGTGAATGGTCGTCAATAACATTTTTGACTCAACATTGAATGACCGCAATACACCTAAACGCTTGGAAGCCGAAGTTAGACATATTTCAAACCTTTTTTTTTCCTCATCATGATCCACATGAAATCCATAGCTGGATCCCACTTCTTTTGTTCAACAGAACAGAAACAAACAGAAGTTGCAGGTCTCCTCGATGCTGTGCTTGCTTAGGACCTAAATATACAAAAACACATTGATGATATCTTCACACCGTCCGCGTGCGACTGATAGGAGAGAAGTGAGAACATATCGTGTGTGTTTGATTGGCAGCTTGGCTGTGGGACCTGGAATGGCTCCAGAACCTCTGCAAGGGAGAAGATGTCTCAATATGTACAGTGCTGCCTGTTTTACTTAAAGCCAAGGTTTTTATTACATGCTCTACCTCTCTGGTTCTGCCTCTGCCTGGGAGGATAGATTAATCTCAGATGCCCCGGGGCTGAGATTCAAACATCTGTTTGCCCCCTCTCCACATCTCTTCGCTTTTGACTCTGTCTGCCAGCCAGTGCGTCCCAGAGTGAAGCCCCTCTTGCGCAGCCCCATTATGGATATGATGAGGGAAGCCGAGGGACTTCAGGTTTCACAGACTCTTAAACAGACAGGAAGCAGACTGTCTCCGACCAAGGTAGAGGCTTTATATAAAACAACAGGAAAACGCAGGCAGATAAACCGCTATGAAGGGTCTGAGAGGAGAAATTGGTAAGAAAGATAAAAATAATGATGTTTACTCTGTTCCCTGTTATCACTCTGGGCATCTTTTCTTAATGTTTCCTTGGTCTTTGTTTTTGACGCCCTGCTGCGTCGAAAGTGAGCTGAAACTTTCAACGCAGCACAAAAATCTACAAATCAGAGTTTCTCCTCAGGCTCATACGTTATTCTGAGTAACAGTTTCTCACTGCTAAGTCAAATGGATTATTATAACATTTCTTTGTCCGTAAGATTGTATTGTTCACTTCAAACTTGCCCTGAACGTGTTCAGATACTGCATTAACATAGAGTCATGCAGATGTACTCATACTGTGTGAATTGTTTTACATGTTGACAAACTACAGCCTCAAACTTTCATGTCATTTTTTTTCAGGATCTCAGTCGATCCTTAAAACTAGCTGGATCTCTTGGTAGTTTTCCTCCTTTCTCCCACCTGAGATCTCTGTGGCTCAGTTTCAGTGGACAGGTGTGTCGAGATGTTTACGGTATTTTATACCCTAACCTTTCTTTGAACGACTTCATAGTGTAATCTCTAATCTGTCTGCTGTCTTGCTTGGTTTTTATGACGCTGTCACTAACGTTCTCTGACAAACTCGAAAGGATCCCCAGAACAGCTGGATTTATACCGAAATTAGATCAAAAACAGGCAGACTAGATTTACCTATTAGTTTACTAATTGGTGGCAATGGATTTTTTTAGGGGGATCGCAATAAAGGGCGTTGACCGTTTCCAGGTTTTTTTTTTAATAAAACAATGCGTACGCCATGCATGCATAGTCAGTGGACTGTGACTGTCACGCCGTACTCCTGATTTGCTGAAGAAGTGTTTTCCGACAGCTGCTGCATGTAGAAGACCTTTGGATATAAAGTCAGTCGACAGGAAAGATGTGATGAAAGCTTGTAACGGGGATCTGCACTAAGAATGATTCAGGTCTCGTCAGCTTTTTAAGTAAATTGCTTTTCCTTTGCTTCAGGGGAGAAACAATAGCCACACAGAGGACGTTGTGTGGCAAGATTAAAGAGGAAATGTAACAACAACAAAACCCACCTTAAAGTAAAAACAAATCTTATGTAGCTGTAGGTTAGATTTAAGTCCTGTAAGTAACACTGCTGGATTCAAAATGTTAAGGCACAAAGTCCACTTTGAGTTCATCTGAATGGAGACAATTGTGTGGATAATATGGGATCTACAGCGACCTCCAGAGGTGGAAAGTAGTACTTCTGCTGGAAACAGTGCTGTATTTACTTTGAAACAACACACAGGATTAAATTAGCTTGTAGTTTCCCCTCAGCCATGTTCATGTGTAGAACTTATTTCTGAAATAAGCAAGCGTCAGCGCTGCTTTTATCACTATGACAGCATCTGAAGAAGGTCTGGCTGTTCTCTGCAAAACACTTCAGACCGTTTCTGGACAAACACACGTCATTGTTTTCTGTTGGCTTAAAGTCGAAAACCTTGACCCAAGCTTTCTGTAGATGACCCAGAGCTCTGCTTTCCACCTGGGTGTTTTGCATGCTCGCTCTTTTTGTTTTATCAAACCACCTCAGTGTTACCTTTCAGCTGCAAACCCCCCCCCCCCAAAACCCGTTTTGATAGAGTTACTTTCAACATGTCTCTCACCGCTTTCCTGGTCACAGGCGCAGACACGAACACACGCACGCCTCTGTTCTGGCATCTGCCGCGGCGAAACAATGAGCGAGCAGGGCGGGAGGGGAGGAACACAGGAAAGGTGTCAGATGTTTGGGAAAACTGCATGGGAATTTCTTGAGAGGGATGCACAGTCCAGATTTCAGGCTATCTGGGAAAGAGCTACTCCAAACAAGCGTCGCAAACCTTCTAAAATAGTAGCACCGCTTTATATTTATCATCCAAATTAGCCAAGAGTTTTGAAAACTTTGCCCCTAAAATCCAATTTTCTCCTATAGGCTCATTGTCGGTGTGCTTGTTGGCCCTAATTGAACTTTCATGCATGAACAAGGGGCTCATTGTAACATGCTAGTAACACGGATCCCCAAATTGATAGACACATAACAGGGCCGTCATTCATTTGCATTTTAACTAGTCCTTCAGCGATGACACCAGATCGTGTGAATTCATTATCATACAGGGCTGCAGTTCATCCAGCCATCTATTAGTAACGCCAATTAGTTTACTGGGACAGGTTTGAGGAATGCAAATAGGGCTGCAGACACACACACACACACACACACACACACACACACACACACACACACACGCAGACACAGACAGACCCAAACCTTTTCTCTGTCTTTTACATCAGGCTTCTGTTAACAAGCAGAAATGCGATAAAAGGGTTTTTGTCCCAGTGACCCACATCTGAGACAAATTTTAAGCAAACGTGCGAGGTGCAGCAGTCTAAACTGAATAAGTTCATTGACGTATCTGTGATTTGCGATGGTGGAGACCCCATTAGATGCTCGCATAATGATTACAATGTGAGAAAAATGTAAATAGATCGGCACATTTTAGGCGCACCTGTCAGTGAGTGTGAACACAAGTGTCGAGGTGGAGAACAACTTGATTATTGTAAACAGCCTCTTACAGGTTAAACAAGCCTTGCCACACAAAGCCTCGGTGTTACAAGGCAAAGCGAGTCATAGGTCTGCCATTAAAGTGCCAGTCATGCATCTCCAGGGAGAGCTAAAGCCTCTCAGCCAGCACAGAGAAGCTGCGGCGTTTACGTCCGTTTCTTCATGCAAAGCTTCCCCTTGTTCTTTGATTCAGGTGCTGAAAATATTGAATATGTTTTGCCGCTTATTCATGTTCCAAAAATGTTTTGAAGATGCAAAAGTTAGTTTTAGTGATGGAGAAGTGGATCATCCTGTGGTCTTTAAAACACAAGCTGGTTTATTTGGAAACCAGCTGGAGGAATACAGGAGATTTTAGAGGCAAATTACGAGTTTGACATGTCTGTGTTTCTGTGGCGGAGGACGTTAAAGCTCAGGTTTTTGTAAATGAAAAAAAATATATAAAGTCAATAAAAGTTAAAAGCTCTCATCAGACTTGTGTTTTAGAGTTTCTGTGTCGGAGTAAGAATTTAAGTTTTTGGCCAGTTTTAGCAACTGTGCTAATGCTGAAGTTACACTTGTAAGCACATTGAGATTATTGACACTGAGGCAGCAACGAACAACACTTCCTAGCTGTGTGCAATTCCACTTGTATTTTGTGCCCTAACTCCAAACTAATAAAACATTACTGAAATATTAATAAACTTTAAAACCTCTTAGAACAAAGTAGAATAAGATTTTCTCTGATAACTGCAGCTGAAACGGCAATGAGTGGTTTAGGGTTAAGAAACTAAGCATTATCAGCACATTTGCTAAACTATTTAAAGGTGGAGGAAAATAAACATAATTGCGCTCACACATAATCTTTGTTAGCCACAAGCTTAATAACAGCTCGGTTTTATTTTAAATTTGTTGAAGCATTCATTTATAAAATAGAGAAAACAAAATCAAACAATGTTATTTATTAAAACAATTGATGGACAAATTATATACTGTTATATGAACCTTACAGTTCTTTGATGGACTTTTCACAAGACAAATGGAGATAATAGTTGAGTCAACCAATATTAGTTTAATTCTCTTTAATACACTTAGCCAGGATATTGTTTGTTGATCACATTCGACCATAAACATTATATTTACAATCTGAACTGCTTGATTCATTTCTAACAAATTAAATGGCTAGCATTCTCTGCTATACATCACATATAACAAACAGGAAAACCGAACCTTATTCAATGAAGTTATAATCAAAATGTCTATATAGACATCATCAACAAAGTATCTGATTTTGCCAGAATTCAACCTTTACTGAACATTACATTTGAAAAGTGATATACATAATAAAATGTTAAGAGCTTATAGTTACTCCTCCAAAATGTATCTTACCAGTTGCTTTATTAAAGATATGTACTTGCTTCTCTTTTCTCTCCATGACTGAAAAGGACTCAGATTTGCTTGCGAATGCAGTGTGCTACCATACGACTCATTTATTACATCTGTTTACTCATTATGAGGTCTAAACAGGCACTTCTGGTGGAGGCACAGCTGTTATGCCACTGATTAAGACCTGAGTGTATATTCCTGCTATTCCAACAATCCAACATTAAGCAGTATCCATTGAAACCAGCTGTGTGTTTTTCAGTCAAGGTGGTGCACCTGCTCTCGTCAGCTCCGCCTCCTCCCCGGCACCCCCCACCCTTCCTCCTTGACTACAGTACCCAGAGCGCATCGCGCCTCTCTCCACTCGCTCTGTGCTGCGCCAGTAAGTCCGCCCCGCTGACTCGCAGAACCAGTTGGTTTGGCCCAGCGTCTTCTTTTCCTGCCTCCTCTCTGCGTGTTGTACTGCTGCAGCCGCCGCCGCCGCCGCTGCTGCTGTTGCCTGGTGTCAACCTACGCCAACGAGAGAAAAAGAAGACATATCCCTCCCTCTCTCACTCCTCCACTGTGAGACGGCCTTGACTTTTTTCTTCCTCCACCTCCTCCTCTTCCTCCTCCTCCTCGCCGGCACCGCTGGCTTCCGTGCCGTGCCAGTCAACTCGCCTCCTTCCCCGGCTCGAGTTCAGCAGCAACAAGCTCGGAAACATCTGGCCGCCGCAGAGTGCTACACTCCCCCTGTTCCTGCACAGCGCCTGCTCGCCCTGGCAGCCTGCTATGGAAATTAGTCCAAAGTCAACCTAGTTTGGTCTCCGAAGGGAAGGAAGAAAAGAAGAAGAAGAAGAAGAAGAAGAAGAAGACGGGGGGGAATTGACGGAGGAGGACCTTGTTGTCTGTAAGTGTTGCCTCCGATACGGGAGTCCTGTTAAAGGAGGGTTACGGAGGAGGGGAAAAGTAGCTAAACCTTCCTTAGCATGACCGTGTTGTCTCTTTGCTCTAACGGTCGCTACGCTGGCCGTCCCTTCGCGGTGTTTCACCAGCTGTTGTCATAGCACCGGGGCCTTCGGAACAACCGTAAATAGCTCAGGACTACCGGAGCCCCGGTCCGCCTTCACTTTTGTTAGCCGTGGCCGGGGCTACAGCTAGCTGCGTGGGTCAGTGTGTCTCCGGGTTTGTTTGTTGTGTCTTCTGGCGAGAAATTAATAACAGCCCGCTCCCGTTCGGCAGCTGTGACACCACGGTGACTTTTAAGCTAATTTCCCCCCCAGAAAACAAGGATTAAACTGAGCCTAAGGAAGGGCTGCGCTACCCGAAACCAACTTAACCAATCCGGAAAATTTATTATTAGAGTTATTCACTTCTTTATTACGTACAGAAACACGTGTAGTAAATATCTCTACCCAATCAGGCATTTCTAAAGTTGATCTAAAGTTTGTTTAAAACGTGTAGCTTTTTTTTTTTTTTTTTTTTTTTTTTTTACTTTTCTGATCCGTGCAAAACTTTAATCATTTTAAGGTGAATATTAAAAAGACGAATATAAATACTACATTTGTAATTAATCACTTATTTCTATCTATAATAGCTTTATTCTTATAATCCGTATACAACCAGTCGTATATTCATATTCATGCTCTTCTAAATTAAATAGCAGGTAAATTTGAAGCTTTACATTTACATACAAGAAATTACATACAGGTCAAGGAGTAACAGTTTCAAAACCTTTCAGGATCAAAATAAATAAAAGAATCTACTTCATAATGCTCCTCTGGTGGAAAATGCAATTAATTTGATGTCAAGGAAAGTGACCAAAGTTCCCTACCATCCATTAATCAAAACTGCCCCTCCTGCACACTGACAGTCAGCTGACTGAAAAACATAAGAGGATGACTGGAATTTCATTTTGGGAATCTAAAATTTTCTCCAGCTGTTGTTGTTAATGTAAAGAGGTGCTTAAAGTTAAAACTTCACATTGTTTATTTCTTTTGTTTTCCTTGTGACGACATTAAGATCTTTACCGAATGAAATGGTAAAATTGTACACTTTCACCTCAAAGCTGAAACGAAAGCGAAATGACAAGCTCGTCGTAAGTCGCTCCCCCGTCTGCAATTTTTTTTTTTCTGCCGGAGCTCCTTGTTTTTACGACTTTTTCTCATTGTTTTCCCCTCATTTCATCCTTGTCCGAAACAGAGGAGGCGGAGTGGGGTTGCGAGCGGGAGTTGGGGGTGAGAGAGAGAAAGAGAGAGAGAGAGGGGCACAGTTTGGTGAATGAATAAAATGACAGAGTGAATGAATACAAGACGAGGCGCAGCGGCGCTGAACCGTAAAAAAGTGGGAAACAATATCAGCTGCGTGCGTTTGTCAGTTGCGAATGTGCTGTGCTGGCCTTTGTTTATGCTTACTGGAAGGAGCTGCATTTAAAAACATCCAAAACAGTTCAGCAAAGGAAAAATAAGTTTTTAGCCTCGATTCTGTTTGCCGTTTGTTGCAAACTTTCCCTTTTCTCTCTGGAAGGTAGCTCTCCTCTAGTTTAATGATG
>VMRN01000016.1:1623119-1660357 GCA_010277015.1 Poeciliopsis turrubarensis
GTGTGTGTGTGTGTGTGTGTGTGTGTGTGTGTGTGTGTGTGCGCGCGTGGGTGTGCGTGTGTGTGGACATCTGGTGCACCTGCCTATTGTGTTTTTACACACGTATAGACATAAACACACACAAAGCAGACGTCCAGCTGTGGCGGCTCGTTCTCCCGGCCATTCAGACGTGACACAAGCTTATGATTACAGTTGGATTCTGCCCAGTTTCACATTTAAAACTAAAAGAAAAATGGATCTAACGCATTCGATTTGAGTCCGGCTTTCACTTTTGAAAACGTAAACAAAGACTGAATATTGCTCGCGTGACCCGAGGCGCCCTCTCACAGTCACGACGGGTGAACTGGTGATTTCAGAACGGATGAAGCAAGTAGAAGAAGAAGAAGAAGAAGCATGCAGCAGATCTCAGCTCGGATAGCAGCGGAGGACAATCGCATGGCAGGCGCTCAGGAAGCAGGCCAACCCAAAACAAGAAAGAGCTAAAAGCCTATAAACATGCGCATGTAAACACTGATTCAGTGATGATATGACAACACTGCTGCGTCACCGTGAATAACGCGATGATGGTAAAGTTTCTTCTGACTTTAAAACTGAGGCAAGGTTCCTCACATGTCAACATTGGGTTTGTTCAATATGGTGAAAGCAGTACTGTCTTGGTTTTTAAAGCCTCTGGTGTTGAAGCCGTTATTTTGTTCTCAACCTGTGATTTGTTGTTTTTTTTTTATCGATCGCCATAGAAACGTTGGGCCAATATTAGCCTCACCATTTAAAGCGTTTAAAAGGCTTCAGTGCCAGTTTTAGGCATAAAAGTCTCCCTTTCACTTAAAAAATTAAACAAGAAAATGTTGTTTTTTTTTCTTCTCCCATATATGCAACTTGGATTTTTTTTTATACTTTTTTTAAGGTTTAGGCTCGGAGTGTCAAAACATGTTTATTTTTTTGTGCAAAGTTGTTTAAAAGTTAAAAAGGGCGTTCCTCCTCCCCCCCCCTCTTTACAAATGTGCTGCTTCTTTTAGATCTACGCCTTAAAACTTGTTTTCACCTGGTGGAAAACAAGTTCAAATGAAGTTTGGAAGGATCTCAACATCAGAGAATAAATACATAAAAAAAGAAACACAACTCATTGTAACGACAGTGTGTTTTAAATGACACACAAAAAAAAATTGGCTGACGAGACACAGATTGCCCTATTGAGTTTGGAAGCCATATTAGAGAAACAACAAAGAAGAAAGACGATTCCTCCCCCCCAGGAACAATCTACCTGGCCAAATTTGATGCAATTTGCATAAACACAGCCAAACCAGGGAAATATAAAATTCGCCAAACGCAAATCCAAAAAAAAACTAAGTCAACGGACCCCGGAGGGTTTGTTTAATTTGATTCAATTCTGTTACGTTTTACAGCAGCGGTTTGCACTGAAGTGCTTGCAATCCAGGTCATTTCATTTAACCAAACTCGCTCTAATGCAGTCTGACAAACCCTACAGTCCAAATCAATGAAACTATTATCTACTATCCTGGGTGTGTGGTTGCTGTGGGTGTGTGTGGCTTGTTTCCTCCTTTGCAGGGTGTGACCGGCAGGTGTGTTCCCACAGCTGTAGCGCGTCAAGAGTAATCAGGAGCAGCTTAAAAGGAGCCGCTCTGCCGGTGGCCGATGCCAGGTGATCGTTTCTCATTCGCCATGTGAATTTTTGGAGCAAATTTTTTAAAACGCTGTAAAAAAAAACCCCCCCAAAAAAACCCGATTCCGTCTACTGGTTTGGTAACTTGCCAGATGTTGATGCTGGAATGCATGGCTGCAAAAGTAAAACGGTGAGCCGGGCAAGACTCTTTCACTGTCCGTTGTTTTGAGAGAGACGATCAAAAAGAAAAAAACAAAAAAAAATGGTCATATTCTGTTTTTACTCATGATTTAGAAAAAAAAGATCATTTTTATTCGCTTAAATATTCAACAAGATGAATGGAGAACTCACATTGTGCAATCACACATCAAGCAGATGAACACATGTAACTCATATAAATCAGGAGCCTCTCCCTGTCCTTTGGGCTCGGTCTCCTCGCTGCTCCTCCTTCAGCTCCCCTGATTTCTCACCTGCGGACCACCGACCTCACCTGCCTCACCTCCCACAATCCACCGTCACCTGAGGGCAAAGGCAAAGGAGCAACACTATCAACAACAAGCAGCACTTACCTCCATCGATCAATCTCAGCTTCAGTGGTTAAGACTCTCAGGAAACCTGCCTGTCTTCACCCTCTGTCTACCGTCGACCAGCGCTGACCCCAAACCTCCCTCAGAATCCAGACGAATCTTCAATCTTGCACATTGATAAACGGTTCAACTCTATCGGCTCATTTCCCGCATTGGCTCATTTTTCAACACCGACGTGACAGTCGGGGTCAATCTGACCCGTAAAAGGTTCTGACGTCGGCTTCTCTGTCAGATTTCAATCCAGAATTTGGCCGATGCAAATTGTTGTTAATCTTATTTCTTCATTTTTTTTTTTTTTTTTTTGTTTTCAACACTTAATCTTAACATCTGTTTTGCTGCTACGCCCGAATTTCTCCTCGGCGGGACAAAAACGCCTGTTTCTGATTCCACTTCTAAATATTTTCAGGGGAGTAAAACCTCACCTCTGCAACAAAGATGGGAGTGAAAGTAACACCCACCACTGTGGGGGTTTGACAGCTCCGCTCTGGTTCACCGACTTCACGAAGAACTTGGAGGAATCCGGATTGCAGTTGGTTCTGGCGGGATGCAACCTCAGCCCGCCGACGAGGGGAACTGATCGCAAGAGCGGAAAATAAATGGTATGCAAACAATATGTCGGGACGTGTCCGCAGCACCATTTATTTGTCTATTTATCGAAAAGCTGTCGTTTTCTTGACACAAGAAAAAGACACCAAAAACACTCCTGACAGCAGAAACCGTGCATGAGAGGAGTTAAGTGGCGCACATGCATGCGTGTGCGTGTGTGTGTGTGTGCCGTTGTTGTGTGTATTGTGTGTGTGTGATCTTGTGTGTTCTCTCACCCTGTGATGCCAACCTCTCCGCTCCCTCCCAGCTCTGGCCAGGCACGACCCATCTGTCGCATTCCTCCTTCCATCCTTCCATCCATCCATCCCTCCCCCATCCGCCGCACTCTGTCCATCCCTCCCTCTGTGTATTCTTCCTCCTTTTCCATCCCTCCTGTTTCTTTATTTACCTCCATCCACCCCATCCTGTCATCTCTATCCTTCCTGCAACCCTAACTCCTGTCCTCCGTCTTTCTCTCTTCAGCCTTCCTCCGTCAGGAAGTTCCTTTTTTGCTCCGTCTGCTGTTATTCCTTCGCTCCCTTGTCCTCATTGTCTGTGTCAGCTCTTCGGCGTCTCGGCTTAAACTAATAACAACATGTGGCCGCTCCAGCTTGTGCAATAGTAATAATAATAATAATAATAAGAGGCATCATCAAAAAGATAACACGAGCGCGCCTCGGAGCTTTTTTCCACCGTAGCCCCGGCTACTTGAGGCCAGCGTGGGACCCTGCAGGCTCGTGTAGAGCCCCGAGGCCCAGTGTTACTGCTCCACACTGAACCACATTGATCCAATCTGGGCCAGAAAGACAGGGGTCCTGCCTAGGGAACTGGCACCGTCTCCGTGTGTGTGAGTGGTGTAGCATCAGGGGTGTAGCCCGGGGTGTACTGGCATGGCTGTGCGTTGGATTATTGAAGGCAGCTTGGGACCATCTGTATGGTGGTAGGGAAGAAGTAGAGAAGAGGAAGAGGGGAGGAGAAGATGAAGAAAGGGAGAGATTCGAAGCAGAGACAAGATGTTTTTCCTTTCTCTTTGGCGTGCGGCGCCTCGGCACAAATCGCCAGCTCGTTCAGGGGAGAGTTGTTTCATTTCGGAAAGTAGGAGGAACAGAAATGTATACAGTGGAGAGGTGTGTGGTTTACGTGGGCCACTAGCTATTAGTCCTCGATGTGAGGGTCTGATTCCCAAACTTCAAACCATTACTGTGTGTCTTCCCCTCTTCTCTTTCCGCCAATCTCCTGTTGATTGCTGTGAATAAAGGCTATAGCGCGCTTTACCTAAAAACACATTACACTGGCTAAAGTCTCATCTCTCTTCACACACATATGAACCTGACCTCCCATTCCTGATCCATAGAGTTTAATAAAATCCTGAAAATAATCGCTGGAAAGCTTGCTTTCCACAAGGCGTGGGAGTGTGTTTTAGAACCAATAGCAAATGGACTTACTCGCATTCATGAGGTCAGACATTGATGCTGGGCAAGCAGGCCAGTCGTGTTCCTCCACACTAAATGTATCCCACCATGTCCTGGTCCACCGCAGGAAGGAGTCACCCCAAAAACGAGCAAGAATTTATCCACAATATCTCAGTCGGCTGAAATATGAGGCTGAGCAAAACTCCTGAAACGCCCCAGACCCATCCTGCTCCAAACGTTATACATGCCACACCACATGTCCTTCCACCTCATAGGGGGCTTCCTATAACTTTGTTATTACGCCATGACAGCTGATTCCGCAATATTTAGTAGCACTGAAATTTCATGACTGGACTTAATGCACACATGGCGTCCAATCATTGAAACGCGCTGTAATTCACTGAGCTAAGAGGAGTGGCGCATCCTTTTATAGCTATCTGAATGTCTGGTTGCTGGTTTTACACACCTGTTGCCATGGAGGTCATTGGAACACCTCATTTTAATACTTTGGACTGGTAAATTTCTCTTTTCAAGAGGGTATATATATTTGAGATAAAAAAAATAATAATAATAATAAATGAAACAGCACTTGAGCGGTGAGCATCACTTGTCACATTTCTTGACATCCAAGCATCAGGAACAGAACGCCTAAAGAGTCAATGTGACTCCTGGGTTCGTAATAATGTCTATCTACCAGACCATACATATATTCAGTCTACATGGTAACTCCTGTGCTGTCCCACGGCTGGTGAACGCATTGCTTTCTCCTCTATATGGCTAACATGCTGGAACATTCAGTTGGGATTAGATTTCCAAACATAGAAGATGGTCAAAAACAAAAATACAGCAGTCTCTTACTTGTTGATGTGCATTTTATACTGTATATATATATGTACTTGTCATCCTGTCATTGGTGGAAGGTTCTCCAGTCTATAACATCCATCTCCGCTCCATCGATTCAACCAACCAGACCTACGGTCAGCCATAAATCCCTCTGCTCCACAATAAGTTGTCGGTCGTTTTCTAAACATGCCAGAGGGCGTCATCTCCATCGGATACTATAGCTCCTTGAATTCAAAGTGGTTGCGCTACGAAGAATGTAGAAACGTAATCTGCTGCCTCGTCCCCTCAATAAAACGCTGCCCCGTAAAAACCTCAAGTGAGATTATCCTGGTGCTGCTTTCAGTTTTGTTCTGTGTCAATTTTTCCAAAACGGCAGAATCAAACGGACGCCATGCTGAAGTTAGGAGAGAGAATCGGAAAAGGTCGCTGAGTTCAACACCCAATATGGCTGCCAGATGGATTAAACGTCTTCACAGCTGCAAGAAAAAAAAGCATGTTTGCATTCACCCTTCTAAGAGCTTGATCACTTTAAACTTCATAGTAGCGAACGGCCTTTGAGCACACACACTTTCAGTATTTCAGTCCATTCAATGGAGAGAAAGATGGTTTCATTGGTGTTGCTAGCAGTGGTTAGCATCACAATCAACTTTCAGAGTTTTTCTGTTATTTATATTTATCTTGACTTTTATTTTAATCAGTCCTTTTTTTCCCCAAATACTGACCTGAGAAGATCAGAAAGTCAAATCCTTCCGGATCCTCTAAGACCACAGAGATTCAGCCGAGCCATTAAATAAAGCCCGCTGGAGGCCAGGTGATCATGTTACTTCAGTTTTCCAGGGTTACCTGCTGCTGGAGCTTTTCCAGGTCTCACAGGTGAAGCTAAACCTGAACAGGTCATCAACGTATCGCAGAGATGACACACATAGACAAACAAGCAACTGACACCGCAGGTCTCCAGTTCAACCGGACAGCAGAAACCGGTTCACGTAAAGGAGAGGCGGCAGCAGCGGACCGACTCCAAAACGTCCCGGCAGCAAAGACTGTGAACGATCCGCCTTTAAAACTCATTTGGAGACACTTTATGTCGACTAATATGAGACGATGCATGGATGACGTAACGGTTGACATATGACATACACGAATGTTCACAAACTAGAATCATAGCACGAAAAACAAAAAACACTGAAGAAAACAGACAATCCGATCTTGGACAAACCAAGAGACATATGGTGAGAGAGGTAGTCACTAAATAAAGGACAGCTGTGCCGTTTAGTCATCATGAGCAGGTGAGTCAGGGAAGCGGAGCAAAGAGGAAACTCTTCAAACGTTAGCAGGAAATCAGCTTTGGTCGACGACAGGACAAAATCAGGCTAAACCAACTAAAACAATAGTTTGTGTCGACTGTGACACAAACTATTAAGTGTGATCTTGCGACTTTGTTAGTGACACGCTATGCACGGTTGTTTAGGTTCCCCAGAACTTCATTTCTATGCGGCGCTAGGTCACACATAGTGGATAAAGCAACAAAAATCGGATATTTTTCAATAAGTCACTTCGGTAAGAAGCCAGTGGCCTCTTTCAGGTCGCTGTGAGTGTAGCCGTAAACTGGTAACCAGTAGGAACAAGATGATGGAAGATTGATTCATAACAGTGGTTCTGCAGTTGCATATTTTGTTGTGTAACTATGATCGGTAAGGGGCTTATGTTAGATTTATGTTAGATTCAAGCCAGATCTCTGATGTTTCACTTGATCTGCTTCAAGTCCTGGCCTTTTGGACCTTCAGTCCCGCTTTCCTGTCAGATCACTGCCGATAAAAAAAAAAAAAAAAGTGTTTAAAAAGTTTCAATTGATCTCATTTGAAGGGGTGAGTTTGTTAATCCATGAGAAGTTAATGTTACTTTGAAAATAAACTCTTCATTTGTTATAAAACCTGACCAGTTGACACTAGAAGCTAATGGGAAGGATCACGAGGACTTCTGCCATTATAAAACAACTCCATTCCATACAACGTGTGGCATCTGTGGGCCTTCAAAGCATTGTAACGTTTGCGTTGAGCAGCCATTTGAACTTGGGTTGAAAATCGTTTCTAGAGAAAACGGAGGTAGGAAGCGGTGCACCGTCAAAGAGCCTCCAATGTGAAACACAAACCCAGAATGGAACATGTGAAGCAATGGTCTGGATCACGAAATGACCAGCTGACCTATATCTGCCAGATACTTCTGAATTTAATTTAAAATGTCTTGGTATTTGAAAGAGAAACATCCCGACATCATCGCAGACTTCTCTTACCACTACCCTGACTGTTCCTGTTGGCAAATCAAATCTGGGTCTTACTGCAGCCTTGCAGAAGGTGAACGGGGCTTTGATTTTAAATTTGAAACGTTTTCATTCCTGTTCTGACTGCAGATGTCGCCATGTTTCAGGAGGTCACAAAAAGATCAGCAGCTGAGTTTTTCCTCCAGAAGCCACCTCTTGGCGATGATCTGTCACCAGATTGGTGTGTTCGCCTCCAAATCCTCTGAGAATAAAGAAGTTCGAGCTTCTCCACTGTTCAAAATGAGTCGAACCGCCGGACCCCCACTGACTGTAAGAAACCCCCAAAAATATCAGCCCACGCTTCTTTTTGAGACGGCATCTTTTATTGGGTTTAAAACCGGCAAGAGGTTAGTCAAAGTAAATGAAATCTTTTTGTGCTAGTTTCTGATTCAGCGGGGGTCACAACAAGCGTCTTCTTCTGGAAGTAGAAAGCGTGTATATTGAGGTTACCACAGAGAAAGTCCTGGCAGTCCCATCTAAGGCACCTTGTGAAGACAGAGGAAATGGGGCAGGATCCTCCGGAGGGCTGAAGCTGGTTGTAGAAGAGCGGAGCCAGCAGTTGTCTGATAGAAATCTTTAGTTCAGGACATCTGGAGGAGGAACAGACCGACAGGACAGCAACGTCCTACAGAGGACAGCATGGCCTCTCTCGCTCGACGGAGATGGCGAACTGGTGAAGAGACTCATCTTCACTTAATAAACAGTGGCGCTGCTTCATTATTTCTCAAATAACAACTAATTGTAAAAAAAAAAAAAAAAAAAAAACTTATTAAATCAGTTTTTAACTCGTAAATGTTCCTCAAATTTCCGCAAAAAAATCTGAGGGGATTTTTTTTTTAATTTCCTTAAAAATTTGTTGTTGTTTTTTTTCTGAGGAAATTCAGCAGAGCATCTAGTCACTGACTTGCAGCATTCACCTCATCTGTAAGCCCTGTTTTAGATTGTCTAGAGAGATATTAAGAACTTTTATTTATTTATTTTTTTTTTTTCGCAAAAAAAGCCCAAAGTCCCTCAGTTGCGCCTCACTATTCCCTGGGAACACATTTCAGAAAAAAATCCCTTCATTGCTTCCCTACAGTTTCACACCCAGTTTTCTTATGTGACCGATGAATAGAAACTCGGCCATGTTTCAACGTCCACAAGAAAACGAGAACAATTGAACAGAAAACCTCGACGTCTCCACCAAAACCTTGAGCCTCATCACGAGAAGATGGCGGCCAGGCTGCGTCTTTGACGACGACGGCCCAGAATCTGGACCGTTTTACCCCCCATTGAACTGAAAATCACCTCAGAGACCGACGTCTCCTCTTCAAGCGCAGAGCCGCTTTGAGTAGGAAACATCAGCAGACCAACATTAAAGACCCAAACAGCTGTGCGGAGCGCGTTCCTGTATGGTGCGCTTGTGGCTATACAGTTGTAGTGGGTCTTTCAGAAGGTTTTCCAACAAGAAGGCAAACAAGCTGGCAAGCAGCTGTGGCTATAACTCTCTCTCTCTCTCTCTCACACACACGCACACACACGCATGCACGCACGCGCGCGCACACACACTCAAGCTGTTGTTGCTTAACGACTGGGCTGCTCCAGAGCACATCTGCACTCTGCATTATCATTAGC
This sequence comes from Poeciliopsis turrubarensis, assembly GCA_010277015.1. Lineage (NCBI taxonomy): Eukaryota > Metazoa > Chordata > Actinopteri > Cyprinodontiformes > Poeciliidae > Poeciliopsis > Poeciliopsis turrubarensis. The sequence goes on from VMRN01000016.1 coordinate 1,632,099, forward strand.
TCTTTCCCGCATCCCCACGATCGCTGACAAAGTGAACAATACCGACAATCACCCCCATCAGCTGCGGCCATATGGGCGCCATCCATAGCTGCCGCTGCCCCCACATTGCCTCCACCCCACCCCTCTCCCTCCACCTTGGCTGGCTGGGTGAGCGAGGGGGTGGAGGAGGTAAATGAGTCGCAGGGAGTGGGTAGACACCGACTGCAGCAGCAGCAGCAGCAGCATCACGCTGGTCACTTCTTAAAATAAATCAGGTGGGAAGACGATGAGGAAAGTTGGACTTTGCTTCCTCCGTCAGAAAAAGCCCTTTGGTCTAATTAGCTCATCAGTTGCTCCTGCACTCCTCAGCTCCCTGTCTGCCCCCCCCCCCGCGTCCCTCCCCTGGACGGTTAAATCCATCGCTGGGTGCGCTCCTGTCAGCTGCAACTTGTAATTTCCACCACCTTAATCCTCCTTCCTAATGGGCTGAGAAGGAGGGAGAGGGGGAGGAGGGGGGAAAAGTCAGCCCAGATGGCACAACAAGGTGCGCTCCACCACTCTTCTCCTGTCTTCCCTCTTCATCTTTCTTCTCTCAGCTGGCAGAGGTGGGTTTTTTTTTTTGTCTTTTTTTTTTTGGTTGTTTTTAGTTGTTTTATTTTTTTTCAGGGATCAGCAGCAGAATCCTCACCTCACTTGTCATTCTTTCAGACTCCAAAAGCTCACAAAATGCTACGTTTAACTTCAAGGAGCCGAGCAGAGGAAAATGTTGAGAAAGATTTCAAAGTTTGACAGGAAACTGTCAATAGTGTGGCAGAATGACGTCTTCATCCGAGGTGTACGATTGCATCGGCTTTCCAGAGGTTGAGAATATACATTTCAAGTTTTGCTGAAGGTTCTCAACTCCTCACCGGACTGGACTTTGACTGGGCCACTCTGACATCAGGTTATAATTTGATCTGACCCTTTCCAGTCCAGTCAAATCTTTCGCAGACTTTGACATTTTCTTCGCCCAAGATTCTGCAAAACTGAAAGCAGGTCTTTTTGAACACACAAGGCGCCTCTGATCACCGAACATCCTGTCGCGTAGAATCCCAAATAAAACGCTTTCCAGCCCGTGGTTGCGCCTCGAGACGGATCCCGGTTCCTTCTCTGTGGAATCGTTTACGAGCACGGTGATAAAACCTCCTATCGAGGAATTATTTGGAATGTTTTTCAGCGCGCTACTCTGCAGGATTAAAGTAAATCATAGTAAATCCACTTTGGATGCAGCTACGCTTAACATGTGCGCGCAGACACACACACACACACACACGCACACACACACACACACACACACACACACGATCCAGAAGGCTAAACCTGCCTTTAAGAGTATATCGAAATTGTTGATACTTCCACCAGGGAAAGGGGCAAGATCTCACAGTTTAGTGGCGGTAATCTCTTGTTTATAGATTATTGAAATGAAGGGGCTTTAGGATGAATACGGATGTTCCAGAGGCAGGAAAGCTGACCAATGTGCTTTTGTGTCAATGAGCAGACAGAAAACCATGACGAGTCAGTTCCATACGAAAACAACAACAAAGAAAAAAAAAAGTCAAAGGAAAAAGACCAGATCAGTTGCAAGACATCAAGTCTGATCAGAGCAGAGCTGCGTATAAAGTGCTAACGGCTGAGAGGACGTTGACCTGAACAGACCCTGAGAGGAAATCTGCTGCAGCCGGTAGAAAAATGAACGAGCTAAAACTGGAGGAATTAGAAGTTCATCTAATTCTGGTGTTTCTCCAGCTGATGCAGGTCCACAGATCAGTCATACGAGCCCTTTTAAATCTCGACAGCCTGTCGTGCAGGTTTGCCTATTCATGGGGGGAAGACACTCTGGTGTCCAGTATTAATACACACAGAATGCGTCACTTCGGGAACACCTCTCTCTCTCTCTCCTCTGACCCCCCGTCCGACCAAGAAGGCCGAGAGCCTCCTGGACAAATATTTAAAGTCAAAACAGGCCGGGCCCATAAAAAGCCGAGAGGTGGCTACATCTGTCAGGGGGGCGGTGGAGGGGGAGCGGGCTCTGAGATGAGCTGAGAGGACTGAGAGGGGGAGAGAGCAGCTGCTGAAACGATTCTGGACACCGCTGACGCCAACACCTGTCCATAATGGAGACACACGGCGAGCAAATGTCCAGCAGCAGAGCCTTAAAAAAAAAAAACAACAACAAAAAAAAAAACAAAACCAAGCCGTCGCTCACTGATACGAAATGCTCAAGAATCCTTCCCTGATTGGTCGGAAAGCTGCTTGACAAAACAAACGCAGAAACAACACACACCTAACCCCGCCCTTTCCGCCCCACCACACCCCTTTTCCTCTGGCTGACCCCCATCTGTTGCCTCCCTGGGGAGTGTGTGTGTGCATCTGTGTGACTGTGTGTTGACTGTGTGTGAGGGTGAGGGTAGGGGGTCAGGGGAGGGGACAGACAGGCGTTGGCCCCGGCTGCCCATTGATCAACAGCTGCTGGGCTTCTCATGCTGGGCTGGATGGCTGGGAAGGCGACAGCAGCTGGCTGGGAGAGAAGGTAATATCTGGGACCCCGAGCCTACAGGCTGGGACCTGGAGGAAAGTTGAAGCCTTTTGGGGGTAGGGAGAGGGAGGGGTCTGGGGTCACACAAAAAGGCCAGAAAGGAGCAAGTTTGTGTGAGCAGAGAGGGGAGCAACGGGGGCAACAGGCGAGGGACAGCGCTGCCAGGGATGAGCGGCGAGGCTCTGGACGGCGGCCAGGTGCCGAGAGGGGAAAAGATGCCAGGAGGAAACAAAGAGGTTAGATCGAGTTAACGCCAAGATGAGGTTCAAACAGAGCAGCTCGCATACCCGCTTGAACCTTTCGCATTTTCTCACGTTACAACCACCACACAAGGCCGGATCAGCAGGGATGGGGGCCCTCTGGGCTGGAAACCGTTTTGATGAACATTAAAAACATTAAAATAAAAACAACCCCCCCCAAAAAAAACAAGGCGCACGAAGAACAAGGAACAACGGAGAAAGGGCAGCGAGAAAGCCGAGGACGAGTTTAAAGCGAAACCAGCTCATAAAACGATGCCCGGCGCTTCAAGCGTCTCGCGGCTCGTCTCAGCTCATCACCGGGATGTGAAAGAGACGGGAACAGATCCAGACCTACTAAGACATCAACCTCCTGCTTTTCTGTCAGCTGACAGAAAAGCAGAGCTTTCCTCAGAACCAGAAGGAGTTGCTGAGTTGCGGTTTGTCACGAGTCATGCAGGGGACACAGCGAACCTGTGGAAGGTGCCCTTTTCGCGCAGGAAAAAATATAAATAACTTTTTTTATCAAACTGCTGATGCAGAAGCGAATACTGCACATCGTCCCTAATGAACATGTGATCAAAATGAAACCCACAGCGCGGCGGACAGCTAACGCCTGAACACAGTAGAATGCAGTGGTGGCAGCATCGTCATTTCCCAGACATGTTGTATGGTTTTGTAGCACAAGCAAGTAACTATGTTACCTTCAGTTGTTATAAATATGCTACATATGTCAAATACGGCTTCAAAGAAATTTGACTTTGGAATTTAATGGCTTGAAATTAGGCCTCTGTCTCTGTTAAAACTCCTTCTCTTTCTGAAACTTCAGGAAGTCATCGTGACCTCGCTGCTCTATTCACAGAGATTTTTATCTGCGTTTTACAGAGACGTAGTTCACATAATGATGTGTTTGCTAATTGCTGCTGGCTAGTCTGAAGGAGCTGCACCTTGAATGCAGCACTAGGTCCACCCAGGTGTTTTACACAGCTTAATGGTTGCCACGGGAGATTAAATCACTTCTAAAACATACATGAGGTATGTTTGTGACGCGGGAATAGCATTACAAGACGAAAAAAAGTTGATCTAACATAATCAACTTTAAAAAACATTTGCAAATTAAGATTCGGGCAACTACTTGAATGCAAAACGTAGGTAAGATGTTTTTCTTGTCGTCTTTCCAGCGACCGGCGCTGGTCGTCGTGAGCGATAGCGAGCTCTGCAGTTCGGTGCGCGAGGTTAAGCGCTGACCAGAAGCTGATATGAGAGCTGACAGCTGTGAATGTCGTCGGCCGTCACACATCTGCTGCGTTTGGACCGGTTTACAGAGAGGCCACAGTACGCAGCGGCAGGAGGAGGAGGAGGAGGAGGAGGAGGAAGAGGAAAGAGGGGCTGGAAAAACACGGAGAGAGGAACCGAAGCAGGTGAAGGAGGGTCGAGGGAGATGGATAGCAAACAAGCAACTTTACAAGCTTTTACTGCCGCACATTCCTCAGAGAGGTCGCACTCGCACAGAAATGACCAAACAGACCAGAGAGTGGTAGCCGACTGTGAAGCGCCTTACCTGCACCTAATAACACATTCAGACACACCGATGCATCGGGTTTTTTTTTTCTTAAAGTCGGCTAGTTATTGAGCTAAAGAGTACAAAAAAAAAAAAAAAAAAACATAACTAAGACGGTTACAAGGTTCAGGCTCTAAGCCTTTCGAGGAAGATCACTGCAGAGCGCCTGAACAAAAACCCACATGTGACCTAAATACAGCTGACCTCTGAGCAGGGGTCAGACCACCTTAAGAGAGAGGTGGTGGGGCTGAATGAAACCCACCTGCTGGGAAACGTTTCCACCTCCAGAAACAGACACTGAGAGGAATAGTTCAGAAGCTATAATTCATTCAGATGAAGAGCGCCACGGAGCGTGAGCCGTGAGGTGAACACCAACATTCACACCACATCCCTGGACTTTTCACCCTAAAGCGAATTAGTTTAATTATTTATCTTTACAACTTGCAAGTGCACAGTGCGGTTTCTCTGATCTACCCACAGGGATACAGTTTTTTTTTTGGGGGGGGGGGTTTGTGTTTTTTTTTTCCCCACACATTGGAGGAAAGTTACAGGCCAGAAAAGATGAGGCTTTGAACTCTTAATAGATGCTGAAAACATCCAGTTTTCAGCATCTATTAAGAGTCAACCTGGAAGACGGTCCAGGTTGACTCGGATTGAGAGCAGCAGAAAAGACATTTTCTGCTGCTCTGTTTGAATAAAAATAGAATAAAAGAGACAAAGTGAAAAGAACAACAAAAACATTCACTGCCATCCAAACATGAAAACATGGTGAAGTTCGGAAAGTTCAGCACATGGACTGACCAAGCATGCTTGTTTTAGATTAAATTTGAACCAGACATTACTAGATATATATATATATATATATATAATCCAGTTTTTAATGCTTTATAACTGGATTAAAATTAAGCTTTCAAAACAAGTCATATTAAGACTTTTAAAGACCTTTTGTATTGCCACCTTGAACAGAATTCCTTATCAGACTGGATAAGTTTGGGGGAACTTGCAGCATTACAATCAAGGATAGCTGAAACCGTGGCCATCAGACAGACACATAAACACGGCAAGCTAGCTAGAGTATATTAGCAGCTAGCTAGCAGTTAGCCTCGACTGCCTTAAGTCACAGAATGCAATGAAGATACTTGCGTGTGACTCAAACGTTTGCTTGACAGAAAAGTTCTGCGAGGAAAAAAAAAACAACAACAAAAAAAGGGAAATTAAATGGTTCTGGCACTGCAAAATTTAAGACTTGTGATTTAAGGCAACCTACTATTTTTGAAAAACGAGTTTAAGGCATTTTAAGGATTTAATTTTAGAGGCACAAAGCCTGTGTACTGCAAGACTGAAAACCAGCAAAGGTTCTAAGAAAAACCAAGCAAGACCACCAGGCAGCCAGAAGAAACACAAATCAAGACCAGCACTACAGCAGACTTAGCTGCTCTAACCAGAACCGAGTTACGAAGAAATGAGGGGCGACTCGACACTGTATGCTTGTGCCCCCTGTGTGCACCAGTCAGCTGTCGGAGAAAACTCATTTGCTTGTCCATTTACTCCGCTTCCCTTTGCAGCACAATGCGGCGGCAGCTCCCACAAAGAGGCCTCACTGTGGGATTCAAATGAAGTGGGGGAGAGGGGCCTGGTTGTGGGGTACAGAGATTGAATTTGGAGGGGCGGCGCGGACTGAGAGAGCCGAACAATGACAGAAAGGGAGGGTACAGAGGAATCAGGGGCAACAGGACAGAACATCGGCGTGACCCGGGCCCAGATCTTGGGACACGCCGGACACGCGGAGGAAGGCCAGGCTTCACGCCAGACGCCTCTCGCGTCTGAGTTTCAGCTTGCTCTCGAGGTGACGCGTCTTATAACGGCTCGGCCTCCGTTTGGGATGAACTGCGACAAAAAAAACAAACAAAAAAAAAAACTCTGCGAGTTGCTTGTGGGGGGTTTTGGAGGCTCTTGTGGTGCATTCAGATGTAGTCAAATGGGGAGAGGAAGCTCGGCTGACGCAGGAAAATGAGCTGCAGGTGAAGCCGAGGTCACCGGAGCCAAGCTGTGGTCAGAGCGAGTCAACAAAAGTTATCAAAAACAGAGGTGAAGAAAGAGTCATGCAGGCTTCAGCTGCTTGAGTCGCTTTTTTCCCCCCTCTTTGGCTTTGAATATTATGTGAACATGAAAACTGAGCAGTTTTAATTAGGAAACAAATATTAGGTCTAAAGAGTTTTCTGGGGACATTTCCCAGTCTCATGGCTCCCTCTAGTGGCTGTTAAGCTCCACAGCAGAGGTTTGAGTTAAATACAAGAGTCTAATATTTACACACACGCAAATAAACCAAATAAGGATTACTATCCATGCATCGCAATGAAATAAAGTAAATATGCTTCTTCTGACGCCAGCGCACTAAGGTTCTTAAAATAGCTGCAGTATGTACATTTTATTAGCTTTTACATATTTATTACAACATGAGTTTAACATAACACAGATAATCTGAAAAGAAAAATTGAGCTCTTCCTGTGATCTGTGAGCTCGACAGTTTTAACAAATATGTAAGAAGCATGTTACAAAAGTTATCTACTGCAGCTTTAAAGCCTCCGGATGAGTAGTGAAGTACGATTTGACGTAGAGGATCAGTAATAACAGCTATATCATTCTGTAAAGATGAACACTTTTTTCCACAAACAGTGCTTCGTCTGTGTTAGTTTCAGCGCTTCAGTCGTGCCTCCATGTTTCATTGCGCGTACTTCTTAATACGCGATATGTTTTATTTCTAGACTCTTGTTTATTGTAAATAAGACCGACTAGCTAATGCCGCATTGTTTGCTTCACAAAGCTTCCTCTTCCCAAGAGGACAATTTCCAACAGCTGCTAACAATTAAAACATTGCAATATCCCTTAAGAGGTTAAAATAGGTCATTACAAATCAGTACAAAGATATTTAGCATACGGATACAGTGGATTAGGATGTCTAATGTTACCTGTGTTTTTGTAAAGTGGCCAGTTTGTCCTTGAAAAACAAGAGGTTATAGATTAATGATCAAAAGGTCATCTGATTAACCTTTAAAAAAATAAAATATCAGTCTGAGGACAGGATGTGTTCAAAAATGGGTTTGTGGTAAAGAAAAGCAACATTTAGAAGTCTGCAGATGCTAAGAGGATGATTTTACACATTCACATACCAGTTAATGTATAACTGGTATACATTATGGTCCGATTCTCAGAATCGGAACATAAAACCAGATCCATCATCATTGCTTCCAAAAGTTTTGATAAAACAAAGACAACAACAATAAAATATCTGAAATATTACTTTTTTATCAGTTTATAAGTTACTTTTCTCACACATGAACAGAGCATTGCAGCAAAAGTGCAAAGAAATCAAAGCAATACGATTTAAATCACATGAATATGAGCAGAAAGACCCCTGGCCAACTGAAATTATTCTCATTTACGAAAAGATTACCTATTCGGGATTCTCGCAATAAAATTCCCACATTATGGACAGACATTTGGATTTTCTTATGGTCAGCAGTCAGGAGAAACTTTTGCTGACTACACGACATTTAAGAGTTACGTCTTCTGGTTGAACGACAAGGCGATACAACTGCAAACCTCTGAGAGGAAACAAAAACACAAAAGGACTGTTTTTTTTTTCTAAAGTCTTAAAAGATCCCTTTATCCACATGTTGTGCAAATCTGACAGAAGAATAAAATGTAAAGCCCACAAAGTCCAGAGCATCTAAAGTGCTGCGGTTCAAACCGACTGACACTGAAGTGCCACGGGGGTTTAAAAAAAAAAAATAAATAAATAAAAATCACAGCAAGAAACCAAGACAGAATGAAAACACCAGTACCGATTAGAACAGTTCTTGTGTCCGCGTCGGAGCGATCCCTGATCTCCTCGCGGACGGAGTTTCTTTAAAATAAACGACTACAACCCCACAAGAGACAAAAACGAAGGACAGACAGTGTTTTACTTTCAGTTTAAAATGTTAAAATGGTGAGAAATCTTTCAAACACAGTGCTCAGTCTGATGGAAGTCCGGTCTACAGAGTCAGTGGCGCGGCCCGGCCCGATGGAGATGAAGCAGTAAGAACAGAAGTGGTCGTGTCTTTGAGACAGGTAGGTCGGCTGTGTGTCACGTGGGGCGGGGGGAGATGAAGGAAGGAGGGTATGTTGCCTTCGCTCCTCTAAAACAGCTGGATCATGGACTCCCGCGACTTTCCCACCCCGATCCACCTGACTGAAGAGAAAGGAAAGATTTTGATTAGCCTCATGAGGAGTCTGGGGTTCAACAATCTCTTTTTATTGAAATCACAGGAGACGGTGACCTGCAGGCGGGCGATCGCAGTAGGAGCCGATCGTTTGGTTTGCATATTGAGTTCAAAACCTACGTAGCATTTTTGCCTATGCAGTAAATTCAACAGAAACTAAAATCTTTATATATGATTTAACTAAGCAGCATGTCTCTAAAATCCTTCCTTTCCAATTCCTCATATAGGAGCTGAAATTCAAGCTTCACTCCTAAAGCTGCTGATGCGTCCAACATATCAAGTTATTGGCACCTCTATGTAAAACAATAAAACAATTCGTTTTTTGGAACGGAGTCTCAGTGATCCCACTCTTTGCTCTCGTTCTTAAACGGTGAACTTTTACCTCCTTCCTCATACTCCTCACTGAGCGCAGCGGCAAAATAAACACAGGTCCTCACCCAGGCTTCTCACCAAGCAGATGCCGAACATGAACCCAAAGTAAAAACAGGCTTGTTCCTGTGATAAGTGACTCCAGTTTCACTGATTTATTGATAACCGGACAACAAGAAATCAAGACGAATGCAGCTGCAGACACTGAACTTCAACTGATCAACAAAAACCTCATGGCAAAATGGCTGCCCTATTTTGAGATATTAGTCGCAAACATCTTCATTTATTTTTTTAAATATGCTGACCTGGACATTGCACATATCATTGACACAAAGCTGTAGGAAAGGGAGGATGTGAATTTCTTAATGCCCCCCTGCTCTACTGTATAAATAAATTTAAATCAAAGGTTGGATATTAAAATAATTTTTCAAACTGAGTTTTTGCCGACAAAAACAAAACTAGTGAGGAATGCAAGATTGCTAAAAAATGTTCAAATATTCTAAATGACTACGACAGGAATCCTCAAAATGTATTATTTCATTAAGGCCGCGTGGTTAAATGATAGAAACAGAAAAAGATTTTCTTCAGTCATGGAGTGTGTGTGTGTGTGTGTGTGTGTGTGTGTGTGTTTCCGTACCAGGTACTCCCACATGCTCCTCCACAAAGCGCACATACTTCTGCGCGTTCTCAGGCAGCTCCTCGAAGCTCCGAGCTGCTGAGGTGTCGCTCTCCCAGCCGGGCAGCGTCTGGTACTGGACCTCGACGCGCTGCAACACCTCCTGATTGGCTGGCACAAAATCAGTCAAGAGCAGAGGACAATTTGAAAACGTTCGCCTTACAGCAGGTCTGTGGAAAGCTGGGGCTCTCTGTGAAGATTCATGCAAACTGGAAAAGGAGACGTAATCTGATCAGATTCTTGTTTTTATTAGAGGTCCTATTCTGAGCCAAAAAGAAGACACACCACTGATGAAGAAAAAGCATACTGAGATTAATTTGATGTTTGCTGAAGAACATTTGGACCAGTCAATGAGGTAAAAGTTCATATGTTAAATACTTATTTTCCTTTTTGTAACTTCTTTCTTCACAGACACACTTACCTGGAAAATGAGGTACAATTTCACCATCGACTTTGTACGCTAAGCCCACTTTGATCTCTGAAAATACATCAAGGATGTCCAGTTTTGTAAGCGCTAAACTGAAAGAAAAGACGAATGAAAGAAAAATAAATCAAGTGTTTCACATTCTGAAAAAAAAAAAAAAAAAAGCTAAAACTGAAAGGAAAATTGAAAGAAAACAAAACTCACGCAGTGAAGCCATTTATCATATGTGCGTATTTGATGAGCACCAGGTCCAGCCAGCCGCAGCGGCGTTTCCTGCCTGTGGTCACGCCGATCTCCTTCCCTCGGTTCTGAAGCAGCTCTCCGATTTCCTGATCAGCAATAAAGAAACAAACACTTCACAGGTGAGTTTTCTACGCTCTTCCTCTCGCAGCAAAACCCAGTACGGTCCTGCCACTGAAGCTCAGTCTGACCTGCTCTCAGGATTTACGAGCTGACTTTGCTTAATGAAAAAAAATATACTGCAGTCAGTAGCAATGTGCCAACATGTCCTCTAGATGGTGCTGTTCACAACAAAATGCTCCTCTCTTTAAAGAACTGGACTTCTACATCAAGTTTCTAAAAGCATAATCACACCTATTACTATGTTATAAATAATATCAGTATGTATAAAGAATGAGAAAACCTTACAACAGAAAAACTACACTTTCCATTCCAAATCAAAAACTGGAGAAGAATAACCCAAGCAGTGCCTTTTCTATTTACACCTGCAGGTAAATTATTTGCCATGTAGAAATATATTTTCCATAAGTAATCCTATGGAACTATTGCATCACAGTAATTTTGAACAAGATGGTAGTGTGACTCAGATAGGTCTTTTTATTGGTGCGTAATTTTAGGTTTGGTAATAAAACTGTGGGCTCCTCCTATGACAAACATAAAGCATTAAATGTGTCGTGTTGTGTATCTTCTTACGTTGTTCTGCTCTGAGGGGAAGGCACCGATGCCCACTCTGGTGGTGTAGGCTTTAACGACCCCGTAAACTTCACCGACATTCTGGGGAGGCATGCCGAGTCCCGTGCACACGCCTCCGACTGTGCAGTTGGACGACGTCACAAATGGGTAGGTACCTGCAAAAAAAGAATTAAAAATCCACACATAAATGTGTGTCTTGTTCAGGTTTTGAGTTTTATTTGGTCAGTAAAAATAAACCAGGTCAGATACCTCGCTGTTTCCCTCAGCTTTCATGTTCTTTTTAAAAAAAAAAAAAAAAAAAAAAAAAAAGCTCACCTCAATAATGGTTTCTGTTTTGCAAGTAAGATTCTTAAAGTGGCAGTATTATGTATTTTAACATAACCAATGTTATTTTCAGTTGTCAGGAAGCTATCACAACATTGCTCCTCTATTCACACTTTATCAACATTTTTACCAGAAGTTGCCCTGAGAAGTAGCTCATAACGAGCTCTGCAGGTGTGCAGATGTCCTATGTGTTTGCTAATTGCTGCTGGCTAGTCTGAAGGAGTTGCATAAGGGAGGAACAGGGGAAGGTTGCTTTGTGAGGCTCTGAGGAGAAGCTGTGCTTCGAAAATGGTACAGTATCCAGCCAGGCGTTTTACACAGCTGAATGGTTGCCATGGGAGATTAGAGGATTTGACAAACATGAATGAGAAAAAACAAGGCAACACTCCAAGTATGTTTTTTGGTGAGGGTGTAACATTATAAAATGGCGTAAAACTTGGAAAAGTCAATTTTGCATAATACTGCCCCTGAGAAATATGTGCAAGTTAAAATTCACACAGGTCACAAAAAAATTATTCCCGCCGATCTAAGAACTCAAGGTAGGCTTTATGACAACCTAGCTGTTTTGATAATAGTGCTGAGTGTGGTCAGTGCTCGCAATAACAAAGGATTGGCTCAGGTGCGAGATAATTCCTGAAAATGACTGTAATTCAGCTCGACTGACAGACTGCTGCAAGTGGTCGCCTTGGTGCTCATGCAGTAAGGTGACAGAGTGGTTACAGCTGGTGAGACGGCACGTAAACCCCAGAGTCACAGCAGCACGTCGGGAAACTTACCATCATAACTCCAGGAAGGCTTTTGTGAAGAGCAATGCACATCTTAATGTAATCTCACCAGAGCAACCATTAGATGAGGCACACATGCGCTGACTTACTGACCGAAGTCGATGTCAAGAAGTGCTGCGTTGGCTCCTTCCACCAGGATCTTCTTGGGAGGGCCGTGGAGAGCCTCGTACATGAAGTGCACACCATCCCTCACCATGGGCTTCAGTCTCTCCACATAGGCCTGAATCAGGTAAATACAAACCGATCTTTAATAACAAAAAAAAAAAAAAAAACAGCAGGGTTTTAGATGATTGTCCTGTTTAGATTACTTTTATTAATTACCTTTAATTTATCCAGCTCTCCTTGTATGTCAATCTCCAGTGTCGGATACATGGCTTTGTACTGCTGAGCCAGCATTTTGTATCTGTAACAGGTGGTCAACTCTGATTAGTTAAATTTCTAAATTTAGGCACACTTTGCTCATGAGAAATAAAATAATAATAAAAAAAAAAAAAAGTCAGAAGTTTCCACAATGAATGCATTTCAGCAATATCCAAACAAGTTGAAGAAAATCTTATCCGTACTTTACTGGGATTTCCTAAAATCAGGGGCTGTGCATGAGAGGAGTTAACCTTTTGGAGAAATTTTTAATTAACCATGAGAAATTTTAAATGAACCATGATTTCCCCTACTCTGATAAACATGAACTACGTATTCGTTCATTGGCATCATTAGGCAGCAGTGAATCAATAAAGTTTTAAGACAAATAAAAGCTTTTAAAAGTAGAAAACAGTAATTTTCCCTCGTGGTAAGTGCTAGGTGACTGCTGTGTATTTATAGGTAAACACGTGTGCATCAACTTCTTTCTTGGCCATTTGGTTTGTCTGTGGCTTTTTGAGGGTCATCTCTCCCAACCTTCATCCCCCTTCTCTCACTTTTTTTGCTGTTTTTAATTGACCTGACATGCCCACTTGGCTGCCTAACCAGGATATCGGTTGTTATTTCATACAATAAAGTTAGTTGTACTACACTTTTTTCCTTTGGTCAAACATGGAGATACATATTTTGAGGGTCTATTATTGTATTTGAAAGGATTTCTTGAAACAAAAAAGATCAGAATGGACAATATCAACGTTACTGATTTACCGATTAGGCAGAAACGAGGGGTAATGCTAAAAACTCGTGAACAAAATGATTGTTACAGAGCTAACTGAGGGCGGATGATAAAATCCTGTAATGCAGGAACAGACCTTTCGGAGAACTGAGTGAAGTCGGCCAGTAAATCACATATCCTGAGACCGTTGCGTGCCGCCTTAGCCGAGTACACCGGACCGATCCCCTTCTTGGTCGTCCCGAGGCTGAGCAGGGCCGGGAGCAGAGAAGGGAGGAGATAATTAACAAAAAAACATTCACGTTAATTCATTCTTTACCATTTTACAGCAACAGAGTTTGTCATGCAATCACACGTGAAACCCAGCATTCAGCAAGTCTGACTGAAACCGAACAGACACAGAAAGAAGCGTGTCCGATTAGCTGATCAGACATTTATTATTTTAATATTTTACAGATACATCTTTAACTCCCAAGCGTCAGAAAATACCTTGTCTAGCTATTGCATCATCAGACGTTCACCTTTTATATACAGCACAGTATCAGAGAAAGAGTATCAGAAAACAAATGAAGCAAAATGCACATTTGCATTTCAACAACATGCCATGTCAACGTGTACATCTGATAAGTCCTATTAAAAGGAAGCTTCAGCACAGCGACATTTGCTGAGCCGACATGCAAACTACAGACCAGAAATAGACAAAGATCCTCTGTGAATATAGAATTTCACTTGAAGCCCCACTCAGTGTGAGGCATCCACTCACCATGTGTCCCACAGAGGAAAGATAATTTGGATTCACCACACCTACTACTGCTACTACAAAAAAAATAATAAAAAATATTTTTTGCTTCATCGATAAAATTAAGAGGCTTATTAAATAATGTTCTAATTGGTAATTTTCTGAAAGGATTCATTTTTATTTCATTCATAACCGTGAATCATAAAATGTAGAAGTAGATAGAATATTTATATCCACTGCCTTAAACATAACCCCAGTACAGTTTCATTCATTGCAACTTGCAACACAAAACTGAAGAAATCTTAGGTTCTGGTTAGTAAACACACACCTTATGAAACTGAAACAGTGACTATGGAAAAAAATAACACCTTATCATCCAATCTAAACTAGTTTGTTTACTTTTTAACTCTGGATTTCTGCTTTTCTTTGTCTTTATGGAAGCTGACATCGAACTGTATTTTGAATAAAAATACATATAGATGTGCTTGAAAGTAAAAGTTATGCAGCTTTAAACTTGTAAATGTGATAATACTGATCATGATCCCGACCGTTTGTAATTCCTGGAATATGTTTAGCGTGGCGCTTTTAAGCAGCTTGGTTCTGTATGAATGTAATCTGTGTGATCCGACTCCAGCAGAATCCACCAGCCTGACGCATCAAACAGCTGAAAGCTTATAACGGCTGCGTCATGACAACATGTGATCGTTTTGTCTCTTGCACAGATCGGCTGGGAGTTTGCGTGCTTTGGCTGATGAGCTGCAAAGTCATTATGATTTGTTCTACAAAAAAAAAATCTCAAGATACAATTAGGGAGTTAAGTTCTTGGATCGGATAAAGATTATTCAAGATAAAAAAAAAATCTGTGTGAGGTGAATTTATTGTTCATCAGCATAGATGAGTTGATGGTTAGTTTCATTAGACTTTTCCTCTGATCACTAAAACTAGATATTTCTTCATTAAAGCAACATGTGAGAGCTCATTTTCACAAAAAAACTTATAATGACAATTACCTATCAGAGTTTTATTGCTAACAAATTTCATTTTAACACCTTGTATTTAGCTTACTAGCTGAATTTAGTGAAACAATAACTTTTTAATGGAGAAATGAGGAGTAAAAACTCATTTAACCTCATTGCTTTTAAAGCACCCTTAAGCAAGCAGTCATTGTTTAGCAGCAAGTAACTGCACCTTTAAAGAAGTCAAAGCTTTTTTCATAAAGATGGTGCAACAAACCAAACTATCCAAGTCTTTTGTTCTAACAATCTTTATCTAAATTTGCTCAAAGGAAAATATTACACAAACAATACAAATAGTTTTCAAGGCAGCTCTGAAGTGATGTGTTCTGAATGTAAAATAAACTCCCACGGCACCATCCCAGATGTCAACATATTTGTCTGTCTATTTCGATAAGCTATATTATCTCATATAAATTTTAAAGGGTTACTGCTAAGTATGCAAAATAAAAATCTACATACTGTTTCTAAGGTTCAAATTACTAAGTGAGGGAGAGGAGAATGTGTCAGTGACTAAAGTTTTCTATGACTTTATAGAGGAAAAACTTTAGTTTTAGCATAGCTATATGCTATCGATAACATGATAACATATAGCCTCTGAACACCCATCTAAAACCTCACTGTCTGAAACTGTAGGAACTTTTTTTTCCCCTGTGGATCTGCAATACAAATCCTGTTCAAGTTTCAGGTTATGACCTGTGTACTGGATAGTAAACAGTGTACCGTATTTTCCAGACTATAACTTGCTCCAATAAGACGAATCAGTCAAAAAATACATCATGAAGAGGAAAAAAAAAAAAAAAAAAAAAACATAGTATGAGTCACACTGGACTTCAGATCCTATCAGTAAAATGGGTCTGAAGTCTATGTTTTTGAAAAGCAGATTTATTTTAGGAACTTTACCACCAAGTGAGACATTTATACTTTAATTATTTTCACAGTTGGAAGTTTAAGTCTTTATTTCTGTTAATAATGATGATTTTTTTTCCACTTCCAGCAAATGGAGACACATTTAAAAATTAGAACATTACACTAGACCAAGAATATTTCAAAAAAAATTCTTAAAAAGAAAAATGGGGTTTAATGAAAAAAGAATGTTTTATACCTGCTTAAAGGCATAACATTTTCAAAAGTTGCTGTTATTCTGACAAAGGAGAGTCATCGGGAGTCAGGATATTTCACCGAATATGACTGCATGAATCAATTATTTTGAAATTGTTAAACGTGACATTGACCTCATCCATGACGTTACATGGGCAAGGTCCCAGATAAAACCATTAGAACACTAATCAATATGTCCAGATTTTAGCAGCAACAGGAATAATTGTAGTTTTTTGTATGAAATAAAACATATAATCATGTTCTACATTTTACTCGCAAATTTATGTGTAAATTATGTCTATTTTTTAGGTTGTTGATCATCTCAGACCAAGCCGTACCATCTTACAAGATTTATGTACGTTAAAAATAAAAGCCCTCATGTTTGTTTACATTGTCCATGTGTACGGACATGTTTGGACGAGCCGGTGTGTGTGTTACAACCATCTTTCAAAGCAACAGGTTTCTTACTTCTTGCCTGCTTGCTCTTGCCTCTGCTGTTCCTGAACGCCATCGACAGCTTGGTGGAAGTCAAACACTGCGGAGGAGGGAGAGAGGGAACACACACTCTCACACACCTCAGAGAAAGCAGGACTCACACATACACCAATATGCACACATTCCAGCGTTCACACACACATTCCCTTTCCCCCCCACCCCAGAAAAAAAGCAAAGAGGCACAGCTGGCAGGGCTTACCTATATGTGCTCTGTCTGAGATGACCAGTCTTTTGTCCCAGTCCGTCAGGCCTGAACATACAGAGGAAAACCTTTACTCTCTCGGGTTTTAATAAAACACGCTGTTGTCAACCAGTGTAATTTTTATTTTTTCAAAAACGTAAAAATATGTATTTCACTCACCTTTTCCCTTGCCTTGGTTTTTCTCAGCCTCTTCAAACAGGCCTGGAAGGTGGATCACAACACCATTTCCTGAAACAGCCACCGATGAGAGGATGGTTATGTTCACAGTTTCTGATAACTTTGTAACCAATAGAAGGTGCAAGGATAATTCAGGGAAATATAAATTTGATTACCTGAATAATATTTAGTATTGTTAGGAGTGCAACAATCTGGAAGTCTCAGCCTATATTGATACCCATTGATAATATTCGTGATATAGTTGAGCCACAAAATTGACCAAGATTACATTTCTCTACCATTTTGAGATTGCAATGCTTGACATTGCTTCCTTGTTTCAGATAAATACCCCAAAATCCCACAGAGCATCACTATCACATGCCCAAACAAACAGCACATGATTGACAACATTCTTGTCCTAAATGTACCCCAATGACAACAAGTTAGAAATCAAGATTATTTACCTTATTTATAGTACCAATATCGCTATGCTAAAAATTTAATTACATCAGCCAATACTGATGTTAATGTTGAAGTCGATTATTGGTGCCAGATGCTTTGGAGGGTTGGAATTAGAGGGCCAGTGTTGTTTTTCTGAAGACAGAGCGCAATACGAGCAAAAACAAAATTTTTATGAAATCTGTAAAAGATACAAAAAAGTTCAAATAGACAGAAGCAGGTGAAGGATATGACTACATTTAAAAGTTTGAATGGTGTTTCTGGCTGAAAGTACATGGACGTTAGTTAGCTGTGAAAGAGTGCAAAGTTTTTAGCAGAATTTTCCAGAAGTTATGGGATGTTCCATTCACTTCAATGGGGCTCATGATAGTCACAAAAAGCTGAGGATTTCATAAACCGTAGAAGATGTGAATACCAATAAACACAGCCGTAACGTTATCATATTCTGAATGAGCAGGACAGGGTAAAAGTTGAATAGTTGAATTAGCACAAAATATGAAGAGGTAATTAAGTGGTGAAAAGCGTATGGAAAAAAGGGAAGGAACTCAAGAGTATGAATAGCTAACGCACAGACTGAAAAGCTGCTTAAATAAGCTCAGACAGAGGTTTATGTTAGAGCCTGTAAATACTCCATGACAGAAGGAGGTTGTAAGCAACTTGAGTGGAATCGCCAATCAAGGTAAAGAAGGAAAAGTTAAAAGAAATTACTTCAGTTTAAAAACCTGCTTTGTTTTGCGATTGCAGTTCAAAAACAAAACTCTGGAGGCAACCACAACCATTCAGTTTGTGGTTGCTGAATGGGAAAATTGGTCAGATAAAGTTTCTGGAGTTACCGGGAGTCACAGGTTTTGCATAATCAGTCCACTCTTAAGAAAAGACAGGTGACAAGTATTATTAAAAGCCCAAAACTGATGCGTCAATCATGCCATTAGCAACACGGCTCACCACAACCATTAGCATACAATCAAATTTATCACGATAAATGATACAATAAAATCCCTCCCTCCACCAATAAAGAACAAAGGTAGAAAATATGGATGTGCCAAAAGTAAATGTTTAAACAAGACAAACTGAAACACTACAAGACTCTTCTCAAACAGAGAAGCCCTAAAGTGCATGATGTCTCGACTTCATGCACCCAGAAGAGATAGAGAAGGAGACATGATTAAGCTGCATGTTGAAGCGCAGATGTGTGGAGCGTTTGGGAGCCTTGAAGGAAGAGTTGGGACTCCATTAGCTAATGAAGTTAGTGCAGATGAGTGGACGTGATGCAGCCCGCAGCTTGGCTCCGAGTCAAGCTGCTCACAGTCTCTGTAGCAGTTATTAAAATGGATTTTTCAAGTCAAAAGGTAATATCTTGATCAATTTGGTCTAAAAAAAAAAAAAAATTGTGAAGGACACCCTTATTAGTGTTCCTGAATGTATGAACATAGTTTGCATTAAAAAAAAAAAAGAAGGAAGAGAGTGTGTTACTCTTACACACCAATGAAAGCGGTGACTTTGGGGTTGATGATGCCGCTGGGTAGGAGGTGAAAGTCGTACTCCACAGAGTCCACCACTACCGTGTGCCCGGCGTTGTTGCCGCCCTGCAGAGAAGCAACAGAAAGCCGATGAGGAGAAGCAACAGAAATACAGAGAGGCTTGCTGGACGCTTTTTGTTCTTTTAAAGAAACATTC
This sequence comes from Poeciliopsis turrubarensis, assembly GCA_010277015.1. Taxonomy (NCBI): domain Eukaryota; kingdom Metazoa; phylum Chordata; class Actinopteri; order Cyprinodontiformes; family Poeciliidae; genus Poeciliopsis; species Poeciliopsis turrubarensis. The sequence continues at coordinate 1,651,158 of VMRN01000016.1, forward strand.
AGGCTGAATCGTTTGACGAGTAGCAGCAAGCAGGACACTTTCAGTTTGTACTGTTGAGCCCACAGGATCGTTCAGCTATAACACAACTTCAGTGGATTGGTGGTATGTTGTCTATTGTCTGAAAAAATCCAAGCGCTCCACACCCAAAACCAATCCTACATGTCGGGGCAGGACTTGCTGTTCCTATTGGCACGATAACATGAAAGTTTAAACCTCACAGCTCAACTGCTGAGGTTTATTCACTCTCAGAGCAAAGAAACTGTAGCTGGAGGAAGAATGTCTGGTTCTCCAACGATCTTCACCACCAACTCTAAGAAATGAAAAACCTGAATATCAAGGTTTTGGCTTTCATGTTTGCACAGAGAGACAGAGATAGAGAGAGATCAGTTACACTTTTAGCAGCATTTAATGGTCGTGCTGTCCTTGTCCCACTACCCAAAGTCACAGAATAGAAAAACGATTTATTGATCGACGCATGTTAGTGAACCCATAATTACTGAAACGCCATCACTTAGTTCATTAACACTGAGCTTTTTATATCGTTACATCAGAGTGGGACATCTGACAGCTTAGAGGTGAGAATATTATTACCAATCTGAGAAATTGGTTAATGAAACTAACAGTTGGATTACTCTGGGAGTTTGATAAAAATGCCACAACTAATTAAATCATAATCTGCTTAATGGTAGCATAGACCATCAGTAATACAACTCCCCCCACCTGTTGCTGCATGCTACCAGTCAAAGACCTTTTCTTCACTCAAAAGGAGCTCAAATCTTCCTCAAAACAATCATATATTCAGTGCACCGAATAAGAATTTGCCCCTAACAGATTTTGCATTTGTGGGGTGGCTGTGGAGTAGTTTTCTTCAATAATTGTAGGTTTGATTCCAGCTTCCTCCTGTCACATGCCAAAGTACCCCAGGGCAAGGCACGTAACCCCAAGTCATCAACCGATCTGTGTGTCGGTGTGCAAATGTGAGAGTGTGAATGGGTGAATGTGGCTGTAGTGTGAAGCGCTGGAAAGCTTGTCCCACTGAAATGTTTAAATCAAACTAATTTTAAGGAGAAAGAATAACCTAAGTAAATACAAAAAGAAGCTTTAGAATTAAGATTTAATTTATAAACTTCACCAGAAGTTAGATTATGACAGTTACAATAACAAAAAGAATTTAAAAAAAACCTAAGCTAAATTTAACTACAGATCCATTTTTCTCTTTGCCTCGTTTGTCTTTAGTTCGTCCCTGGACCAGGACTTGCTCCCCTTTCTGCAGTCTAGTACATAAATCAAAGCTAGCATTTGCTTTTACCACAAAGTTATTCTTGGCCAGCACAGTACCCTGCAGGTGTAGAGGGTAACACATGATTGGGAAGAGATGCCTCTCCTTTTTAGAAAGCACTTTTACGACACATCCCTCCCCAACAGAACCAAAGAACTGGGCTCTGCTTCATACGGTCCCATGACCAGAACCTCATTCCAGTCATAACAAACTGAACTGTTAGTGGTCTGACACCTGCTGCTGTCCAGTGCTGGAGAGGCAGTACAGAAAAAATTTAATCATATCATGATATATATATATATATATATATATATATAATTCTTTCACAACTGAAAGAATTATTTCAAAAATTATTTCCAGTTGAAAATAATTCTTTTTCAAAGGATTCTTGTGAAACGATTCTTTTACAACCAAAAGAATGTTTGAAAGAATTCTTTCAGTTGTGAAAGAAGTGTTCCCTGGAAGAATCATTTCACATCTGAATGACACTTCATGAAAGAATTTGGTGGCACTTCGTGTGAAGGGGTGTGCATAAGACTGACACGACGGAGTCAGCCTTATGCACTGACATAACATTTGTAATGAACATGAGCAAAGTTCATCGCAAATGAACATTCTTGAAAAAATTTTCCCAAGAAGAATTCTTGGAAAAAAAAAATCTTCCAAGAAGAATACTTCTTCAAATGATTCTTGTGAAAGCATTTTCTCACAAGTGAAACTGAGGCTAGGTGGAGCAACAAATGCATTCATGTTTTATGAACATGAAGTGCGTTCCAAAACAGAAACTTCTGTTTGTGCAACAATCCATACAGTTCAGCTTTGGCATTAACTTAACGTATCATGACCACACATGTATTTGTAATGTATTCTGGTTTTTGCGGAAGTATTCAAGTATTCATGCCCCTTTGTTGCATTGTGAAATATTACAACCACAAACTTTGAGGTAGTCTGCAAGGGATTTTTTATGTAACATAGTAAAACAAAGTGGACAAATGCATCATGGAGGAAAAAAGTGGCATGGTTTCCCAATTTCTTTTTACAAAAATGTTAAAAGTGAGGCATGTATTGTTGAAAGCAGATGTACATACGCAGAATAAAACAATAATGAAAAAAGGCGTCGTCTTCCTGGGTGCTTCAATATTTCCACATAAAGTTCTTTCCTCATGATTCCATTTCATGAAGTGCGCCAGTTCCTCCTGCAGCAAAACTTCCCCACACTACAGCATCATGTTGTTGCAGTCAAACAGTTTCATCAGACATGGGACATGTCTCCAAAAATGAAGGTCTTTGTCCGTGTGTTTGCAAACTGCAATCTCTCATTTATGTGTTTCTTTTGGAGAAAGTACTTCCTCCTCACAGAGAGGCCTTTCAATCCATGGGCACATTTCAGTGTCATCATATTCAGCCAACATCTACACATGCTCTTTTGCTAAGTTTTGGGGTCAATCTACACATTTTGAACCAAAACACGTCCGTCTCTACTATACACAACCTGTCTTCGTGCCAAGCATGTCAAACAAGACAGCAATGTGTTCCAGGTGTGACGCTGAAATACTTTCCACAGGTGAGCCTGTAATAAACTCAAATATGTTGGGCCAGTCATCAGCAGTCTTCAAAGTTATGTAACGCCAATAGATAGAGATAGCTATATCGATGTGCTATGGTAGGAAAACCGGTGAGGTGGAATAGACCGTCAGAACATTAGAAGCATGTTCTTTATTTACCCACAGCGGAGTTCTTCCTCCAGTTCTGGATGACTAGTTTTTAGCCTGTGATTAGCTTTTCTCATGGCTGCATATGGTAATGCTTAATCCTTGGTCCATGTCCATCAGTATGAATAAATATTTAACATGAAGAGGAAAAATTTTTTTTTTTTACCTGAATACAAGTCGTAGGACCCGCCAAACTGTATGAAAACGTATGACTTATAGTCTGCAAAACATGGAAGCAGCGATAAGAAGAAATTAGGAATGTCACAATAGGACACTGTAGTTTTAATTGTGAGGTTAGCCAAAATACTTTTGACCTCTTAGATGGTGGAGGATCAAAATTGATTAAATATCTCGATAACACACGTTAGTTAACAGCCATAAGAAGAAAATACCTTAATAGTATTCTCATAGTCCTCAGGTTTTAGGCATTTTGAAGTGCCTCAAACCTCAGGACCCGTACGTATTTCAGGTTTGACCCATAGAGAACATCAACTTCTGTTTACTCAACGTCAAGAGTCAACAGAGCAATAGGTTCCTGCTTCACACCCAGTTCTCTCAGAGCGTCGCCTGGGTGTTTTCACAACCAAACACCAGACTCCAGAGCAGCAAGACCCATTAATGTGCTTCCTTTGTCTGACCAACACCCAAAAACCTGTTCCATGATGTGCAGAAGAAATGAGTGCGTGAGCAGCTCGGGAACCTGATGTACTAACTGTTAATTATATTTTCTGAAATACAATATAATCGTTTGTCCCACAAACATTCTCACGTATTTTCTCTCTTCTACATGCCGCCCTTACTCTCAGAGGCCTATACTGTAACAAACACCAAGAAAAAAATCTGCTTGCAGAGCTGATTTTATAAAAAGATCGACACTACCGCTTCCAGCTCACCACAGCGTACTCACGTGTCAGTGAATCTCCACTCCATATTAAACGTACACATCCAAGAAGGCATGGAAAGGAAGCGACACAGGAAGCCAGTACCTGTTTTCTCGTTTTATGTCCAGCTACATTCTTGGCAAGACCGTTTGTGGAAAGGCACTTAGAAGGAGTACTTGTTATGTCAACTTGTTATCAACAGAGTAAACTAATAGCTCTCTGAACACGGCAGATATTCGGAGCACTCCAAAGATAAACACCACTGTTATCCCCGACAGGCTGAGGGAGATTGTGTTGAGCTTAAAATTTTGGCTATAGAACAATCTTTCCTAATAATGTTAAATGATTAGGCTCCTGTTTAGGAATGACACTTCCTAAACAGGAGAAAAATAAAAGCTAATAAACCTACACTAATAGAGGGAGCATTTTAGCTGAGAGATTCAGATGCCCCAAAGAAATCTCTACATTCCCAGATTGGCTAGACAAGAATATATCTTGCTTTTTTTATGACCTGGAAAATAGATCGATACATTAAAAGTGGTCTGAATACGCTGTATAGTCTGCAACAGGACAGCCAGACTGCAGGCTTCTCCTCTGATTAAATATGTGGCTCCATGCCACTAAAAGAAAAAAAGCTTTTTCATACATTTTTCCTCTGCCCACCTCTGTTGCTTTCACCAACAATCACATCTAGTCTTTTTTTCTGAAGATCAAAGAAAACAATCATCCCAATCATAGATGGAGAGCCGGGAGTCGAAACAGTCCAAGGCAAAAACTCGTAGAATGTCAGGGTCTCACCTGATTTGCAAGGAGAAGCCAGATCTGATGCAAATTCATTTGACAAATTCTGGCTCCAAGCCAGAGACATGCTTGAACACTTAACACACAAGTTGGTAATGAGTTGGCTTAATTTGTGCTGCAGCCATTTCCTGTCAGTCCAAAACAATACCGCTGTTCATCACAACACCCCCAATATCTGACTCAAATTTGCTATTACCAAATCCTATGAGATCATTTTTGAGTGTTTATAATGTCAAACAAAATGGAAATCATTTTCCATTTTGAAGTGCCTGAAATCAGGCAATTCAGTGGAAAACCACCAGGATGATCAGATAAAGTTGGGCATCAGGAGCAGTTTTAACGTAATTATATACACGAGTTGGGGTTCATACAGCATGTGGGCATTGTGTTTGTCCAGACCGCTCTTTTATTCTCATAGTTTGTTCGTGTTAAACGATTAAATAGTGAATAACTTGCACATTATCTATTACTGCTGGTAAGGCAGCAATGGTTTGAAGAACTTATTGCAAATGAAAAGCAGCCATCAGAAAACGATGCATAATAGTATTTTCTATAGTCACAGGTTCACCACTCTGAACCTTATTTTTGCATTATTATTCATACCGCCTTACCCTGGCCTGTCTGCCATTTTTAAAACATGCATTACACGATACCCTTGTTGAATATGATAAATGCTGATTCTGAAATCAAGACGCTTACGACTCCAGCTATCCTGCAGCATCTCAGCCTCTGTCTCTGATTCAGGCCTGGGCCTTAGTGATGGGTAAATGAGGCATCATGAAGCATTTCTACCCATAGATAAATCTGTATTGATACTGTGTCACTGAATACTGACACAGTGACCTAATCTATACAATAAGATTTAAGTCATTGTACTTTATTGCATATTGTATTATGCCATGTCTTCAGTTAAATTCAAATATTCTGTATCTAAGAATATTTGATATTCTTAGATACAGTCAATAAATAATGTGAACATGTACTATAAAGTGAAAATTTAAGTAAACGTGTTTGGAGTGAGGATGCTTGTGGACTGGCTTTTTTTCCACAAATTTTCATTAAAAAAAACCAAAAAAGCTTTTCCAACAGTTTGAAATTTAGTCTGTTACACTTTTTTGACATCTTCTCCTGCAGTAGAAGAAAATTAATTAAAACATTTATATGAAATAATTTATAAAAAGCAACCGAGTAATTTTTAGAATGGCTGGATACCTGAGTTTATCCCAAGTGTATCTGGGGCTTCATTCTGATGCCTGGTCTTATAATGCCTAATAATGGATTTATTTAAATAACACAGTTCTGGCAACACTTAACCTGCAGTAAACTAAGAGTCAATTTCAGCTGAATTTGGATTCAGATAGATCAAGTAGAAACTGAAAAGAACCGGATGAAACAAGAACGAAGTGATAACCAATACCTTATTTTCTGATGCAAGATCAAAATGGCCCCAAACTACAAAGCCTTTCGTTTGCCTTGAAGCTGCTCCATAGTTGATGCTATACTGTAAAAGATCAAGAATTCTTTTGGCAAATGCATCCCGTTGACAGATGCGCTTCCTTATAAACACAGTTTGGCGCCAGTGTCATTTCGAAACAGTTCCTGTATTGGTCATGTGACTTGCTGAAAGCAATACTAAACCTTTGGAATGTGATAGAAATAGAGATCTGCTTTATGGTTGCGTCAACAAATCTGCAGCAACGGTGCGATACCATCAAGTCAGTATGGACCACAATATTTAATGACAGCATGTTGAATCCATGCTGTCAAGGATAAATAAAAGCGATGTGCAGGGGTAAAGCACAACCTATGTATAGGGCCGTCACAGCTTCTAGTCCCAGCCTGACGACCTTTAATGCGCGTCTTCCCCATGTCTGACCACTCTCAAATAAAGGTCACCAAATCATTAGGTCTGATCTAATAAAAGCTGAAGTATGTAGCATTTACAAAAATATGTTTTGTTTTGTACAGAATAACAGTATAACATGAGACAGATAATCTGTGACAAGATTGCTCTCCTCCACCTATTTCCCGTGCCACTATTGCTGTCTGAATAAAAATGCACCACTACCTGCCGATACAATTAATCGGAGTCACAAGGAGTGTCTTAGCACTGTAAATCACCTGATGTGCGTGCTGGTGAATGTGGTAATGGCGGAAAAACAACTTATTGTTACAGGAAAACCGTTTATCTGTCATCAACTGTGGCAATGCCAAATGGATTGAGCATTCATGGCATCCTATATTGTGGTAAACAAGCCGTAGCATGGGAAAGAGCAAGTGTGTGAAGGGTGAGTCCACCAGTGTGATTGACAGCGTTAAGACTCTCCTCCTGGCTCTGATCGGTTGTTTCTGCCAGAGCTGTGAATTTGTTCAGATGTCAGCAGGTCCATAGGGATAAGGCTGAGAGGCTCAGTTTTTCCACACATCTCTTATTTTATACTGTCATGACATCGTGATCATTTTAATATGTACATTTTTTTTTTGTAAAAGTTATATACCGTCACTTTAATATAAGCAAAATTGTATGCAAGATTTGTATTTATTTATTTCTATAACATAGCAAGTTTGCTGTCAAATTCTCTGGAATCGTGTTGTTTTTAAAATCACACGTTTAGTTGTTTCCACCTAAGGCTGATAATGTTACCTTGACACAGTATGCAGGTCTGAAGCTCTTGAGATGAAAAGTGGAACTATTCAATTAACTCCATAACTTCTAGAATTTTTTTCTTCTATAATATTTAAAAATGGGTTACATTTCTTAGCAAAAGATATCTCTATTTCTAAAACACTAAAGACTTTTGAATAGCAATCGTGTGTAATAATAATCCACTATAATCCTAATGGTATTGGGAGTCTCAGAAGAAGGTGTTGCTCTGGCAACAAAAACAGTCCTTTAGTTAACTAAACAACTAAGCGTTCATTGTAGCTAAAACATAAAACAGACTGTGAAGAGATGAGCCTTGTGGCTGCTGTATTTACCAATAACTGTCATTAACAACAATACATCCACATTACAGTTATTTAAAGAGCTAAGCAGCTAGCAAGAATTCAAGGTGACTTTAGCAAACACGGAGCAACTCCGTCTGATATTGCTTAGCCTGTTAAAACCAACGCTGCATTCAAGAAATTTCTGCAAAACTGGAGAAAATATGTCAACATATCGCTATGAGTCTCACAGTGCTTAGCTTAATGCTAACTCTGAGAAAACACCTGACGTATAAATGTGTCGCGGAACTCCTCTCATCACTGAGCGGGAGAAACTGTCAGAAACTCCCACACTGGAAGTCGGGAGCTGTCAAAGAGGGTTTTTTTTTTTATTTCCGCTTGGCTTCCCCTAATTAAACGAGGTGACATGAAAGCAGCGTGACTCCGACGTGAGGGGGAGAAGCGCCGTTTTGCTAGCGACCAACGGCTACCTGCGGGGGCATTTACCCGGTAACAGCTGGCGCTTTGTAGCCCGAGGGCTCACCTACCTGACATCTGCACACCATGTCCGCGTCTTGAGCCAGGAGATCCACAACTTTCCCTTTCCCCTCGTCTCCCCACTGAGCCCCGAGCACCACGGTCACTCGGTTGCCAACGGGCGGTAGTGTCCGCTGGCTGCTGTTGCCGTCCGAGGCCTCGGCGGTTTCCTGACTCCCACTTTGAGACATTTCTGCTGGGTTTCTCCCCCGGCCGAGAGGCTGCGTTGTGCGCCGAGCAGCTGCCTGCTGCTTCTGTCGCCCAGAAGACGGAGAAGCGGGAGGGAGCTCTCAGCCCACCGCGACGTTAGGAGCTGCGGAGCGATGCTCTCTGCACATGCGCGACCGCTCGAATTCCAGAATTTAAACTCCTGAAATGCAAACGGAGAGCTACAAACAAACACCTTTGGGTTGCTGTTTTAAAGAAACCAAGAAGCTGCTTGTCTTAAAAAAAAAAAAAAAGAACACAAAACATAAAATAATAATAAAAAAAATGAAGCAAGTGAATCATCTGTGATTAACCATATGTGTTAGTAACTTTTAGGATATAAGTTTAAACCCATTGTCGATATTCACAATTAATCACAAAGTCTTTGTTGTCCTTTGTGTTTCTTTGTGATATTTGCAGCAGTATATCGCTTTCTGTTGGTTTTGGTTATGTATGACTTAATGATTCGTTCCGAATCTTCCTGTTCATCCTGTTTATGTGAATTAAAATAGATCCAGATAAACAAATTGAGCGCAGAGGGTTTTGGTGTCCCACGTGAATGTTAATCTTAGCAAACAAACAACCAGCAGAAGAAGCGGAACTAGATGTGAGAACATAGTAAAACAGTTAAAGAAGTTCACAGTTGTTGAGTTCTATTAAAAGCTACACAATGTCATAAATATAAAACAATGACACGGTTGCATTTATTTAGCTACAGAGGAAATGACAGCGTCATTTCTGTTTGTTACGTTGAATGATGGCAATCTGTCTCCCTCTAGTGGATATAAAAGGTATATATATATTTCACATCCTATCTATCTATCTATCTATCTATCTATCTATCTATCTATCTATCTA
>VMRN01000016.1:1660367-1671324 GCA_010277015.1 Poeciliopsis turrubarensis
TCTATCTATCTATCTATCTATCTATCTATCTATCTATCTATCTATCTTTTCTTTCCTGCTGCAGATGGAGGTCACGCTGTCACGCCTGTCCTCTCATCTCCTTTAGCTCAGCGTGGGACAGATGGTCTGCTGGGGAGACGAGAGGAAGCGGTGAGCAGTGTGGCCACGACTTGGCTCTCCATTAGTAGACTAATGTCACGTTTCCACGGTGACCTCACTGACTGAAGGGAGTCAGAAGGATGTGCCCGTGTCAGAACATGCAGACTCAAGGGATCCTGGTTTGCGTTCCCACCAAATGGTTTGCATCAAAGGACACCAGAGTGTGAGAATTGTTTTTCTTTTGAGCACCAGGGTTTCACTTTCGGCTTTCATTTATTTATTTATGTCATCATTGTTTTATGTGACAGACCGAGACAAAGTAGCAAAGAAATGAACCGGGATTAAAGTAATAAATGGTTTTCCTTCTTTTTTCTTAGTCACTTTCTCAGAATGGGATTGAAATTCTGAAAGTTGCTTGGTCAGGCTACAAATCACAATGTCACTTTTGCACATCCAGATATCAATCTCTCATTCCTTTCTGCAAGTTGCAAATGCTTTTGTACATCATGCAAGCGATCATGTACAACTATTATCTGCTTTTGTCTAAAATGTATTCCACCCCTCAGATCTTAAACTCTATTCATTGCTTTTATAAATCATCTGTGGTTAAGAAAATTACTTTTTGACCAGAAAAACTACTTTACAGTCAAAATAAAAACTGTTTTTTGTTTTTTACAAAATAAAGATAATTATAAAACGAACATTTATGCATGTTTGCAAAAATATTTGCCCCCTTCCAATCGGTATATCGCTCAAGCTCTGTCCTGCTGCAGGAGTTCTGTCACAATTTCTACATCAGATTGGTTTTGACAGGGGCAACCAGAATGTCCATCATGTTGTCTTCAAACCATTTCTGTGCAATTGTAGCTGGATGCTGTGAGTTAAATTTTCTGGTTATAGAATCTCCCTTTAGTTGAACTGTTTAGCTATTTTTGAGTGCATTTCAGACAATTTTAGAAGTTCAAAGCTGGTGTAGAGATTGGAGTTGTTATTAAAGCAAATGTAGTTTCTATGAGTACCAGCTGTTGGTCTATAATATGGCTTTAAATGAAAATGTATTCCACGCTTTTAAAATGTCAGTCATAAAAATAAACTCATGTTTAATTTTTCACTCAGTTCTACACCTGTGCACTACTTTCTTTAAGTCTATCAAAAAAAAAGAAAAAATCTTGATAAATACATTGAGGTTTCTATTTGTAATGTTACAAAATGAGAAGAAGTTCAGGGGAGATCAGTCATTTGATACTGATATCAGACATTTGATACTGTTATCAGTATCAAATGACTAATATCTCTATTTTTCGATATTTTTTAATAGAGAAATTAAAAAGTAGAAAATTCACACGAATGCAAAATAGATTAACCGACAAACATCTGATGATGTGCCAATAAATGAGTCATTTGTTGAGACATTTGGGTTGAAAATGAAAACAGGTGAGCTATAACCAATGATCAGAAGGCCAGAGAAATTGTACAAATCATATGTCAGCAAAAAAGAAAAAGAAAAAAAGAAATGACTTATAAACTGCACCGACTGTTCAGTCTGCTATTTTCTTGCCTCTGGTCGGATCTGTTCACTCAAAGCGACCTGAGAGGGAACGGTGTCAATTTCTAGTTTATCCAGCAGAGGGCGATAGAGACACGCTGCAGACGCAAGCCGCTCGGGTCAAACATCAACGAAGAAAAGACCCCCTTCCTCCGCTCCCGAGCAGCTTTATTATTAACCTCCACACGGGGTCGTTTAGGTTATTTTTTCATTTATTTAACAAACACCTTTGTCAAAATGTCTCCGCTGCTGCTCAGGGCCTTCGTGAACGAGCGGCTGACGGCGGTGCTCGGAGAAATCCTGGAGGTTTTCGAAGGAGCGATCGCCAAATACGAAGAAGAGGCGTCCAACTCCAAGCAGGAGATCGATCGGCTACAAGCTCTGCTGCTGGAGCTGCAGAGTCAGAGGACAGGTGTGTCCACCGCTGCTGACCCAAACTGCTGCTTATTGCACGATTCCAGGCTTTTACTGGGATCATTCCAGCTCTTCAGTCCATTTATACAACCAAACAAATAGTACAACACTGTGTCTTTAACTCCTCGTGTTTGAAATATTATATTGATCATTATACATCTTAGCAGCAGCAGTGGATGCGTGTCTTTGGCCACAGTGATGAGATTTTAGAGTTATTTTCTAATGTGTTTAGTTTTAAATAAGAACTATATAAATATTTTCATCATCATGTCTGTATATTAAGTTATATGTGCCACAGGGAGAAAGAATTGATGGGTCACAGATCCTGATGGTTGGGACTCTTACCTGTACCTCAGGATGTGAAGCTTCCTGTTTCACATCATGACCAGCTGGTAGAACAGCCACCTGGTTTCCTGCTGGGTGAGAAAGTGTTTCGGTTGACCTCTGGGACTGACGCTGCTCTTTCTTTTTCTTTAAATCTACTCTGACGTTCTTTTCTCAAATACTGGTTCACCTGTTTTATTTGCAGGGTTTTCGTGCAGGTAGGAATCTGTGGGATTTGGTTGGGGTATTTTCCATGCTTGGGTGAAAAAAACAAAAACACAGGAAGGTTTTTGTAATTCCAGGTTCGAGTCCATTGCTTAAAGGTTTTACACATCCACCCAGCCGCCCATGTCGCTTGGCAAACCTGGAGATAAATGCGTCGCTCAGGGTAACAGCAACACGTGGCAAGAAGAATCAAACCCAAATCTTTGATTTAAAGACAACTTCTCAACCCTATTGAGCCAGAGATTTCCTATAAACCACCATCAATCCATTCATTGATGCATGTGCACCAGTGTAAAAATAGCTGTCATATGTTTATTGTCAAGGTTAGTACTTATATTTATAAAGTTTTACCATCAAATGAACAAACGCGTCAGCGGATATGAATATGCTGCTACATTCCTTGTTTTCCGGTTTATATTTTCTAGAGGAATGATTGCGTTGATTGTAAATTGAGGACTTGAAACTAAAAGGTTCCTTTTCTCTTTCAGACGTTCCTCAGACCAAAGACCAAAGTCCTTGCGAGTCCCGGCTCCGCGAGGGAACCCAGTGGATTCCGGAGCTTCACCACATTAAAGAGGAAGACCACGACCAGCTCTGGGCTGCTGATCAGGAGGAGCAACACCAGCCAGGCGTCGATGAAGACGCCTTAAGTCTTCCACAAGCTTCTGTCGGGGAGGAGCTTGAGCAGGAAGATGCAAAACCACCCAGGCATCGTTGGACTCAAAACTCCGAACCCGACGAGTTTCAGGAGCCCCAGGAAGTGATGCTGGCAGATGTCAAACATCCTCCACAAGATGACGCTGCAGCTGTTTGTCCACCTGGACTGACGGAACAGGGCCAGTCCAGCTTCGTCCTGCCTAGAGACTCAGATTCATCCCACCTGAACTCAGCCCGAGCCGACTACCGGTGCTCTTTGTGCGGCGACTCCTTCCCCTCCAGCCACCTCCTGATGAACCACGCCTTCCAAGCCCACTCCAGGGACGTCGGCGTCCTGTGCGCCGTGTGCGGCGGGACCTTCGAGTCCGCCGAGAGCCTCGACGTGCACCGCAGGTCCCACGAGAACTCCAAGTGCTGCCCCCTGTGCGGGAAGCTGTTCAGGAGCACGACCTCGCTGAAGGAGCACATGGCGGGCCACGCAGGGCTGAAGCTGCACCGCTGCCACGTTTGCGGCAAAGAGTGCCGACGCAAGGGGGACTTGAAGATCCACATGAGGATCCACACGGGCGAGAAGCCCTTCCGCTGCTCGCTGTGCTGCAAGAGCTTCACCCACAGCGGCCACCTGAAGAAGCACATGAGGAGCCACACGGGAGAGAGACCATACAGGTGTGACGTCTGCGGGAGGGGCTTCCTGCAGAGTGGCCATCTCAAATCCCACCTCGGCACCCACGCTCAGAAAAAGTGACAGGCATGTGTTTTATGAAGAGAATGACTTTATAGAAGGAGCAACTTGGCGAAAATTTAAGTTTTTTTTTGTTTTTACAGTTATAAAGATATTTATATTTGCTAAAAATATTAATTTTTAGCTCTCTCACACACATAGAGAGAGAGAGAGAGAGTTAACGATGTATTTAATTTATCTTAATTATTTCGGTTTATACACAAAGTTCTGAAATTCCTTTTAAGTCATGAGAATATTTAGTTACATTTAATAATAAGCCTGGATGACATGAAAAGTCGTTAGCAAAACAAAGAGACCTTATTTTTTTATTCTTTTTTAACGAGTTTTGTTTATTTGAGGGTCCCTGTTAGTATTTATCATAGTGAAGTCCATTCTTCCAGGAGTTCACAACCACAAACATGACAATAAAATCATACTTTTTTTTGAGATACAAACAAAATCAAAATACAAAATTCAAATCAACCGCCTCAACAATTGTAACATTTTTACAAACATTACAAAAGGACATCTTGGAAAACACACAAACGCCATGAAAATCTCAGCGATTTGAAAGATATTTTATAAACAAACAATAATCTTCGCTTCTAGTGCAATTTCTTTATTTATATTAAAGAAATGGCACTAAGTATGCACACATCCATGCTGGTGGGAGAAAACGAGGGCGAGGATTTGGACAATCAGAGCGATCCCTAATCTCTTCTTTATACGCGTAATTGCAGAAGCCCTGGTAGGTTTGAATACATTTTCCCCCCTAACAAATCAAATCATTTGAAAACTGTATTTTCTTCTTGATAAGGTTATCTTTGCTTTTTGTTAAACTATTTGATGATCTGAAACATGTAAAAAAAAAAAAGAGGAAAAAAAGGAAGAAATCTTTAAATACAAATAATTTTTCGCGGTGATTGGCAAACTTTTCCCACAGTAACGTTTTGTTGTGCATTCGCTCTAAAGTTAAGTTTTGTTGTGTTTAGCAACTTTAACATTCAGCAGTTTGACTTTGAGTTTCCTGTGTTGTCTTTTTACTTCTGTTACGTTCTGTTTTCTTGGTACGATTTTGAGGAATACCACAAATAAACGGCTTTTAATTGTCCCTGAATGTTGAGGTTTGGTTTTGTTTGAGTTTTTTTAATCCAACAAGTACTTTAGCAGATGCACTCTGATGCAGCTTCAGCGTTTCACACCATAGGGAAAAAAAACAAAAAACATTGCTACAGATTTGAAAAGCAGTTGCAAAACCTCCAGGCATATTACATTTTAACAAATTGAATTTTATAGTATTTCAGTTCCTTGTCCGAGAATTGATAAGGAACTGAAATGGTTCTTGCGATTGAGAGTTAAAACAGGGTAATTCAGCATAGCGCAAATATATTAATCACATAAATGCTGCTTTCACTGCCATAGTTTTAGTTTACGTTTTATTTTGTATTCTTTATATTTTTTTATCGCGACTCTTATTCTGAAAGGTCAAAATAGGAAGTGGACGCCAGCATGTTGCTAGGTAACCAGAGACGCTTGCGATATGTATGCGTAGCTTTAGCAAGTGACTGTCGAAAAGTCATTTAAGTTTAAGAATTGATTTAATAACCTCATTTCTACCTCGAGAGGAAGGGTCAGCTAGCGAGGTATGTTTATATGTTTTATGTCATTTTTTTTATGTCCATATTGTGTTCGTGACACCATGTCACTTTAGTTCATGTTGTATTTGAGTTCGACGGTGGTGTTGGTGTCAGTGAAACAAAGTGACGCTGTAACAAGGTGGAAGTGATAGATAGCTGCTTTTAATTCCGCTGTGAGCGCGTAGTAAGTGACGGCTACTGCATTCATGTGTAACACACGTGCGGTTGTTGTCAACGGAAGTAATGTGAAAAGACCCGGATGATGACGAGGAAAGACCCTGGATGGATGCTTCTTCTACGTCGTCAGCCGAGAACGGCGGTGACGTCAAAAGGTACAAAGATATAGTAGTCGAAAGGTTCCGGGTTCAAGACCAGCTCGAAACCTTCAGAATGTACGGAGTTTGCATGTTACTCCCTGTGCTAGCGTGGGTTTCCTCCGGGTACTCCGGTTTCCCCCACACTCTAAAACATTGCAATATGGTAAGTATTCCTCCTTCTGAACTATCCTTAGTGCGTGAATGTGTGAGCAAAAGGAAATGTTGTTTGGTTGGATGAATGCATGGATAGGTTTTTTTTATGATTGGACATTTGATTGTACATTTATGTTCATTGAGATGTCATGAAATTCAGATGCTTTGACTCGCGCTTTCCAAGAGGTAGACTCCTCCCACAGAACCTCCTTCTTAGTTTTTTGCCGCGTGATTGTTAAGGAGTTTGTCCATGGACAAACAGCAAATGACAGCTCTGCTTTTCTACGGCACAATTAATAAACAAACAAAGAAGCATCAGTTCTTTTTGCTTGATTTGAAACATATGCAAGATTTGATAAATCCGTTTTTCTAAGTTTTAATGGCTCTTTTTTTTTTAGCCCTTTTTTTTGAAAGGGCTCAGACAGAAAAGTGGGAAGACAAACGAAGATGACGAGGAAAGAGCCCGGATGCTTCTTCGAGAACAGCCCAAATGTCTCATGTTAAATCCTCCCAACTGTCTGTTTTAAGTTTATTTTTAAGGCAAAATCAACTTAAAATAGCAATAAAGCTGAACTGATAATGTGCAGTGGTTGCATAAAACAACATAGTGATCAAATTGTGTATTAACATGCAACACAACAGCTCAGTGTAGCGACACCCTAAGAACTTTCTGTCAGCTGTTATCCTGAAATATGTTACAGCGTCATGGCAGCACAGTGCTTCCCTTACATGGAGGGGGAAAATCATAGCAGTCTCTCAGTCCATTGCACAATTCAAAATATAATTTATATATGATTGATTATATTTTTATACCATCATAAGCCACAAATGGTGTCAAAATGTACATTTTCTGTGTGTAACCATTGCACGGTTTCTCCATTATACTAAAACAATTTCTGTGGTTGGGTTTAATTCTTTTTCATGCTCAGTCTTTGATGTCAGACAGTTCAGGACATTTGTGTTTCTACCAACACAAATGTAACTGGCACTGTTTGTAATTATTCTCTACTGCGTGGAGCCAATATCTTTCTGGCACTTAATCCATGGCTGCATAAAGTGGCTATTTGCTATAAATACTGTGAGTTTTATTTAAAGACTTGTATCATTTATTTTGAAAAAGAAAATACTTTGGTTAGCTTTCTCAGTTAAATATGTTGGTTCCTCTGTCTCAGAAAAAGGTACAATGCCTTTAAAAGAAAAAACAAAGTAAAGGCAACTAGAGTAGGCAAATAGAACAACTTACATATCAATGCTTCAAAAATGTTGGTGACATTCAAAAAGTTGATTTCTTGTTCTCAATTGCTGATGTGTGAACACAACCACTAGGGGGCATTGTAGGCATTTTTCTGTTTTCAGATCCGTCAGAAATAAGTGCCATGTTCTAATATTGACAACTGTATGATTTACTTTTAATAAAAGTTGCTATTTGTAGTTAACATATTTTCTTTTACATGTTGTTATGAAACTTATAGTGGCGCAAATAATTCATTACTGAAGCTGCAATCACACTATCTGAGTTTCAGTCACTTTTTTCTGATTATACGTGTCTTATGTTTACTGCTAATGCATTTTTCCCTTACACCTCAGCAGTAATCAGACCTTGAAGAGCCGCTTGGGATTTTGGTTGCTTCCAGGTGCTTTCAGCATCCCAAACATTTGAATGAGGAACTTGAGTGTTTGGCAAATTGATTCAGGCCGGACAGATTTTTCAAAAAGGGAGCTTAGAAGCCGGGTGGCCCTCCATGACCCTCAGGCCTAAAACTAACCGCCCCTAATCTGGTTACGCAAGTAGACCCAAGATCACCAGGAAACCAGCCTTATTTCTGGGGAGCAGTTTCTCACATGGTACTTTGTTACACAGAGGAGCCACTCAGAACTAATCAGATGATTCGTTTACATCTGGTTCAGTCACATCATGCTCCTCTGTGTGGGACGTTAGTTGTAGCTTCAGCGCGCCTGTTTGACAAAATCTCTACCTTTCTGGACAAAAACGGGTCAGGAGGTTAATCTGCTGTGACTTACACTATGTGAAAGTTAGTCCACATAGGGATTTTCTTTATGTGGGTCAGACTGCGTGTTAAACACATCAGGGATCGGGGGAAAGATTTGGGTCGGCAGCTTTTCTTTGTGCGTCCGTGTGCGTGGGATGTGTGAAAAGTGACACTTTGCGCACACCGGGGAATGCAGCTGGACCTCGGCCGACTCCAGGAATCCCACAATCCCCTCCGGTTGCATAACTGGGTCGCTGAGGTATTCACCAACCCACCCGGCGCTGTCTCTGGACTGGACCAGGGGAGTTCACGGCATTCGAGGTGGAATGCTGATGTGGATGGTGAGAGACGAGGTTCTGCTTCCTATCAGGACCTTTCTCAGGGTTTTTTTTTTTTTTTTTCTCAACGTGTGGAGGAGGACAACAAACATCTGGTGGACGCAGGAGACAAACACACGGCGGAGTTGAGCAACCGTAAAAGTTGCTGGTCTCACACATCTGTTTCAAAGTGGGAGTGAATAAGGAAGGCACTAAACAGGGATGGAGAGCTCTGCTTTTGTTTTCCACCCTGACAAATCTGATTAATACAACCCAACATGTAGACTTGAAAGCAGTTTGTTTTGTTAAAAAAACTTTGATTGGTTGATTCCTGCCGCAGATCAGGTCATGCATAAATCACACGCTTGAACCCTTCACGGTGCAAAGCTATTAAACGCAAAGTGTTATTGAACAGTGGTACAGAGCTGACATCACATAGAGAGAGCCGCAAGGTCGCAAAATGTAGCCAACCGAGAGCCCCAATGAACAGCCTCAAAGTATTTTTTTGTCTCCATCTCTATTTTTCTATGTATTTATGTTACAAAATCCAATAAAAAATGGCAAACATCATATGCTTTTAAAAAATTATTGACTATATAAAAGGCATTAGTGCTTACAGTGCTTTGAAGTAGTAGTTTGACACCCTACATCCACAAACCTCGACAATGCTTTTTATGTGGTACAGCAATCATACAACAGCAACATAAATTGTGAAATCAAAACACTGTGGCGAACGTTTGCATTAACCTCTGACCCCGAACCCTGGACTCTGGACTTCCTTCTGAAAAATCTCTCTCCACTGACTTTCACACATCTGGAGGCACTGCAGATAAAGCCCATTGCACTGTTGCGCAAGCTCCGTTAGATTGGATGGAGAGCATCTCTGAAGATTCTCCATTGGATTTTAGTCCAGACCTTTAACTAGGCCATTCTAACATGTGCGTGTGCTTTGATCCAAAACCACTGGTGCCCCGATTGTTGTCATGCTGATGTTTCTAACAGGACATCTCCATCCATCTTCCATGCCCCGGCTGAAGAAAACATCCCCACAGCATGATGCTGCCACCACCGTGCTTCCCCTTGCTCCACACATAGCTTTCCCCCCCCCAACAAATTCAGTATTGGACTCATCTAAGTAATGCAACGTATTGGCAAATCTCCAGGCCTTTTTAATGAATTAATGAACATGTGTGGCAGGTTTCCAGAGTAAAGACACCCGATCCACTACATTTACAGGGACAACAAAACTGACAACAGTCCCTTGTGCATGTGTTAGATAAGAGGAATGCTATTTCTGCTTGACTTCAGGTCTCTGAGCACTTTGAGTAAAAACTGCTAAATTTATCAGCCCTCATTCTGTCAATGAGATGAGATTCAACTGTTACCACAGATTTAGCGCAACACACGTTTAAAAGACCAACATAAAAAAAACAAACAAACAAACAAACAAAAAAACACTCCTCGTTATCATTTTTTTAATTGCACTGCAGTTGTGCCTGCTGCCCAGCCTGACTGACGTCATCCCTTCATCTTAAACTGTGGCAGAAAAGCTGCTGTTTCAGAGTTTTGCGCGTCTCCGTCAGCTGTCTCTGCTGTGTTTTACTGAGGACAGACTGGGGGCCCCTCTCCCTCTGGGCGCTCTGGTTCTTGACAGCTTATCAATGCAATCAATGCTCGAAAGGGCGTTCAGCGTTCCCCTTTGGACCGGGCTGGGGTTTCAGACCGAACGGGACTGACTTTCTTTGAGAGAAAAATAACCTTGCGACGTGTTTTCACCACCACCTGCTCGGCTTGGTTACAACAAATATAATCCCCGCGCTTTTGTCTCTCTCTCTCTCTTTTTCTCCCTTTCTTTTTATTATTTTTTGTCGGAATCTGGGCCAGTCGGAACTCGGCCCCCCGCGCCCCCCCTCCCCCTGCAGCCCGTATGTGCCAGCTGCGTGATAACGGAGCGCTGAGTTTCTGCAGCTGATCGAGGGGCGACCGCATGCATCGACGTGTTTTGTTTCCTCTCTTTCTGTCTTCCCCGGTCCGTGACGCATGTGACTCCATGAGGTAAGTGTGTTACGCTTCTCGTGCAACGCGCAATGTGATGTGCTGCAGACAGCTGACTCAACTAGAGACCCGGAGTGCGTGAGACGGGACGCCAAAAAAAAAAAAGTGGCGATTCTTGGCCCGCAAATCCACAAATGCTGGTGTTTAGTTTAGACGAGCCTGTGTCCAGTAGTAGGTGCAGCGAAAAAACGCTGACAAGGTCAAACGGGACGCGACTGGCTCATCAATGAACCGGGTGGGGGGTGGGGGTGAGCAGTGACGTCAGGTATCGTTTTTTGCAGGGGCTCTCTGCCCAGGGTGGCAGGGCTGGGAGGGGGCCAATAGAGGGGGGGAAAAGTTATTGTAGTTGTAACCAAGAGTTTACTATGTATTTGCATGTCTAAGCAATGTGGAATAAACCCCCCTGTGTTAGGCAGATCTATCTATCTACCTATCCATCCATCCATCCATCCATCCATCCATCCATCCATCCATCCATCCATCCATCCATCCATCCATCCA
>VMRN01000016.1:1671334-1694160 GCA_010277015.1 Poeciliopsis turrubarensis
CCATCTATGATTGTGTGTGTTATGATAGCTGCACAGGAAGTTGAAAGAGAACTCCTGAACCACTTCCTCAGCGGTTGGTACATGAACACAGTTGCATTTCAATCTCCACAGCAGGTGTCAGTGTGAGAATGTAGACCTTTGCACCCAGCTCTCCCCCGCAGCCGCAGAGAACACGAAAGAGCTCCAAGAATAAACCCCACCAAGCTAAAAACTACTCCTGCACCATGTAAATCCTTGGCCGCACGTCGTCGCTTGCTGCACGCTGTTTTACTGCTGCAGCTCCTTCCTCAGTGGGTTTTCTGCAGTTGGGAGTGACTTTTGAAGTCACTCCCAGGGCTTAGAGGAAGCTGTGACGCCCAGCAGGGATAAGTCGTTTTGTTGGGAGTTAGTTTTCAACACTGTTAAATCATGACGCAGGGCCAGGAATACTTTCTGTAGGAAAGTTAAATGAAGACAGAACACAGTGGTGATGAGATCAATAGTTCCACTCAGTGGCTTCATTCAGGAACGAGATATTCTGCAGATAATCAGATAAACACTAACCTAGAAGGAAAAAACAGATAACAATAAGCCAAGGATAAGAGTTCGAAGAACGTTAACATGCTGCATGTTTCAAGATGTTTGTTGTTCAAAACCATCTGATTAAACGAGCCGTTATCTTCTCCTCTGACCTAGTCCAAGACCTCCAATGGCTCTTCATTTAAATGCACTAAGCTGATGAAGAGAAATGTCTCAACCTCTTCTGTTCCCGGAGAGGTGGGAAGTGGTTTCCTACTTGATTACATTTGTTTTGATGAATGGGTCATTAACAGACCCCTGCAGAATATGGTGGCAGGGTGAGATAATTAAACTGCTTGAGCCCTTGAGAGTGCGGGTCCCATCTAAAACTGACAGTGTTACACTGTTCACTGCAAACCCCCTCTAATCTTAAAACAAGCTTTTATATCATACTAAACAGTTACTTTTAAGTTAGTTTTGTCTTTTTTCAAGTTTACTGAGATATTTGCACGAGAAATCAGACCAGAAATAATTGATAATATTTGTGTTTTTGCAGTGTTGTGATGATTATCAGGTATTTGATCAGCACAAGTTATAACTTAAAATATTTGTCTCCTGTTGTGATCTTATATGTGATACAGTTTATCTTTCTGGATAAAAACACTGTTTTAGATCAACAGGATTAAAACAGTCTGAGGGTTTTGGAAACTTGCTTTTTTGTTTTGTTTGTTTTTTTTTTTTACAATTTACTGGAAGAGTAATGGTAAAAATCTGCACATATTTTAACTCGCACTTGTATTGATTGGTCCAAAATGTCCCTATTAACATTCCTGTGATGACACCCCTATCAGATGATTGGTTGTTTTTGATAGACTTATTTTCTCCTTGCACATATTTTAAGATTAAACAATAAAATCAATAGAATCGCCATCTTCAGTCGTTCTAAGAAATACAAGAAAGGTTTGGGTGTAATGATGCCATCCTTCATGATTTTTTCTTCTTTAGGCTTTTTCCACTTGTTTTTGTTGTTTTTTTGTGTGTGTGTGTGTTTTTTTACACAGCTCTTGACTGACTGCAGCTCCTCTATACATTCCTCTATCATTATGGCTTGTTTTTGTTTTACAGATACTTGATAAATTTATTTTGATTTCCTTTTTGTGTTGTTCTCAAAAGGTTTGTGCTTAAATTTGTGCCTTATCATCTCCATTAACCCTGGTTCAGCTGACAAATTTCAATAGGAAGGTGAGGTTCTTATAACTTCTCTTTTTATGCACTCAAAACCATTGTAATAGTCAAAGTCAAGCTTATCTCTGTGTTTTAAAACTCCTCAAAGCACAACCAATAGGAATTTATGCAAAATGTGTTATTAGTTGACTCCTGAAATCATTGAGCTGGGTAAAATGTGTGATTTGGAATAAATATCTTCTAAACAGTGAAACAAAATTCATCCTCAGCCTATATTTCAGCGGACATCATGTAGACATGTTTGTTTCCATCCAAAAACACGCTGCATAAGGTGCGCACATGCACTGCTCCAGCCCCGAAATGAGCCGTCAAACGCTGCTTTCTTTGACCCTGTTCCACCGTCGGCCTTTTCTGCGGCTCTGTCCGAACACTTGATCTCCCACCAGCACCTTGTGTGCCTTGACAATTACGCGACTAAAATTAGAAATGGTGGTCTGAAAACCAGGCAAGGGCAAAAGTACACAGCATACGGGCAAAGCACCAGAGTAATATGAAGCTGGAAGGGGAAGAGGGGCCAGCTGATCCGGACCGGGTCGTTGTCACTGCGGTTTCAGCCGGATGTCTGCTGCTGCATAAAGCCATTGATACTTAAGGAGCTGCGACAAGCTGGGAGACGTAAGTGCAGATGTACTTTCAAAAGGCGGCAGTGATCTGTTTATGGGTATTTGATTTGAGATTTTTTGCTTTTATTTTTGTTGACATACCTGTTGTGCTGAACAGAATGTTGTATTTCCCTTAGGCCTGTCACGATAACAGATTTTGCTGGGCGATAAATTGTCTCAAAAATTATTGTGATAAACGATAATATTGTTTGAAGACCTTTTTACACTGATTTAATGGAAATTACGTAATAATACATGCGATTTCCTGCCAAAGATAGATACACTTTACTTTCAAAAGAACACTTAACACTGGGACTGACACACAAAATAAATAAAACAACCAAAACCAAAAATAAAATAGATTCTTAGTCTCCATTAACAATAAATGTACTTGAATAAAAACTAAACAACATAAAGCCAAAGTGGAAATAAACACTGCATTCAACCAAAAGAGTGCAAATTATGAAGTCTGTATAGTATATTGCCCTTCGGTAATAATTAGATTTAAATAGAGAAAACATCCGACTGACTGATGCAATAGTTCAAACTACAGGATTTTTTTACCCCGAACGACAATCTTAGAACGTTCTTCCTTCTGAGATTGTCACTAGTGTCGTGTGTTACGGTAGATCGTTGTGCCGCTCCGATCTAAATCAAGGTTTTGCCCAGACTGGGAGAGTGACGCGGCCTGTTGAATGTGACCGGTAGCCAATCAGAAAGCGCGGATTCTCCTCCTGCTTTCTGAGGAGAAACACGGAGGGAATCCCGAACAGCTGACACGGCGCAACCCGAAGTCCAGCAGACATCGGAAACAACATGAATGTTTATTCAACAGTTCGTGCAAAGAAAATATAAATAACTAGGGGAGGAGTTGGAGCGAAATTTCTACCAGAAAACCCGGTAACTTTTCAGCTGTTCTTGGTTAACGTGACATAAATAGTTATAATGAGTTTCATTCAGTCAGGACTGACACTAGCCACATGCATTGCAGGTAGATTGTAGTAAGGAATTGATTAATGCCTGGTTTCAAAGTTAGTGAACTGGACTCATTATTTTGTGTCCATTATTGGACACAACACGGTTTCGATCGAACCGTCATACCGAGGATTTCTGTCGGCTAATGTGTCTCTCAGGTTTTGATAATGGGCCGACAATCCGCGACATAAGATCGTGCAGCGCGCGCTGGGCATTACACTAAGGAAGTAAGGAAGGGAGGGTCAGTGGAGAGCACCGGAGTTGAGCCTTTTTTCATTCAGTGTCATCAACGGTAAGAAAAAGGCAGGAAGAAACAATATAGCCGATAATTAAAATGAGGTCGATAGTTTGAATTTATCGTGCGATTAATTGATTTATCGTTTATCGCGTCAGGTCTAATTTCCCTGAAACAAGAGAATCATCATGGACTTTCACGAAGCCTTCAACGTGGATACTCGTGTCTTTGCTTATCTCCTGACTTTCCTTCGTATTTCGAAAGCCGTCTCCTGTTTTACATCTTGAGTGATGGACCAAAGCTCCTCTAATTGGTACCAAATGACGAGCAGATCGTCAAAATTCCTGAGATTCAGAAAGCAGTGGAGACATCTCCACAGCAGGAGGGTTTATTTAGTGGAAAACAAAGAATCAAGAGCACAGAGGGCTTCTGTATTCACCTGCAAGAAAATGATTGGTTTGATAATGTCCATCCATCCATCCATCCATTTTCCGTCACCCTTCTCCCTAACGGGGTCGGGAGGTGCTGGTGCCTATCTCCAGCTGCGTTCCGGGCGAGAAGCAGGGTGGTTTGATAATGTCTATCGTTCAAATGCTTCACCGTATTTATTCAGAAAACAAATCAGTTTAGTGTAGAGCCGCTGGAATGCAGTCTCATTAGTTTTCATAAGTAGATAATCTCAGGTTTGTTTTGTTGGCTCTCGACTGAAGTATCTTGTACACAAACACTGATAGTGATATTGAGTCCAGCGGGAGGAGAGCTGGGCTCTGACGGTCTTTCGTCAACAAATATCCACGCAGATTTGTAATAAAATCACTTGAAAAGGAGGTATTCTTAATATGTTTGTGTGTGAAGACTGTAAGGAATCCATCCACTGATGAAAACCCATGATCATCAAGAGATTAAAGCTGAGTTCTTCCATTGTGCCTGAAGGGAAACTCCTGGAAATAACCACGTGTGTTTGGCATTAGAAACATCTTAAGTGTTCGGAACAAAAGGGAATCTCATGTAAGTTGTTGGTTAGAATGGGATAAACCAGGGGAAAAGATGGGATGTCTTTCTCCTCATGTTATCAGACTTGTTGCATGTGAATCCAGTTCTGAGGCAGTTGTACATTTTGCACACTTTGCAAACGTCAGGGCGGTACGCCGCACTGGATGGAGCGCTTGCCTCACATTGAGAACATCCTCATTTGAAATATGTTTTCTGATGTTCTTTTTTTCTGTTTTTCTGGGAAAGTTTTCAGGAATGTTACATTAGCTTTAATCAGAAACAACAGCCGGGGTTTAATGCTTCCTTATTTCTAACTTGTGGGGGATCATTTTTCCCGCTAACGAGGCGAATGGGAAAGTTTCACAGACTTGGTTTCCTCAGTACTTTCATTAAACATCAGAAGTTGAAAAATAACAGAATATTGATCTGACAGCTTAGTACAAACAGAAGACATATGTAAAGGATACTGCTGTTTATTTCAGCTTTTCTTGTCAATCTGCTGCGAAGGAAGATGAGTAAGAGAGACACGAGTTTTGAGGAACACAATCTGGTTTGCGGCTTGTTTCTGTCTGACACTCTGCAACAAGACCAGACAGACGTGTTACTAAACAACTGATGACTCTTGCATATTGTCAACTTATTTCATCTTGATGCAGTCAGCTAAAAAGGAGATATACTCAATGTTAAATTGGGCCCATACCTCAGTAACAACATTAGTGTTTTTATACGACAAAGCTCCCCATATTGTTTGATTGTTATTATCTTGCTGCAGATTAGGAGCTATAAATCGTTTAATTTCACATTTTTTAAAATATACCGGCAAAGGATTTAAAACACTTCACTGACTAATAAATGAAGGAGTTTCTTTGCCAGATTATTATATGATGACAAAATTGTGGCAGAAATATAACAGCTGTTTCAATTTTCTCTCCGTCTGAATGGGGAACGAAACTCTTTCCTCACCGTGTTTCCTATCGCTGTGCGTGCAGCGTTGATATAAGTTCAGGATACATGTAATTTAGTCATGTGAGTGTCACACTGCCGTGTGGTTTGTGTGATGAATCTGCTTTACACCACTCAAATGTCTTTTATCTCCTTCGCTGGTTGAATCAGGCAGGATCAGGGGCAAAATGATGCATCCTTTATTTGTTCCTGTCTAAGAAATCTCTTTAGTCCCAGATGTGTCCAGGAGGATCATGATTTGCATTTAAGAAATATTTTTCCCATCCTCTCTAAAAGTGACACAATGACAGCTTTGCATGGATGCA
The DNA here is from genome assembly GCA_010277015.1 of Poeciliopsis turrubarensis. Lineage (NCBI taxonomy): Eukaryota > Metazoa > Chordata > Actinopteri > Cyprinodontiformes > Poeciliidae > Poeciliopsis > Poeciliopsis turrubarensis. Next base: position 1,677,151 of record VMRN01000016.1, read on the forward strand.
TTAATCACCTCATAGTTAGATTATTACATTTCTTTATATTTTGACATTGTGACGTTGTTTGTAAAGCTGCTCCTGCATCATGACTGCAGCCAGATTCCTAACTTGACCCTGAGAAGTTCCAGCCCTCATTCATGAAACAGATTTTTTAAATTATTTTGTTTTTAAAGCAAAGCATTGGCTATCATCTTGATATACACCCTTCATTGTAGACCTAAATCATCTACAAGAACTTGTTTTGGATGTTTATGAGTTAGACAGTCGGAGACGTCTGTACCGGCACCAGCCTCGGAGCTTTGGAGCAACTTTTCAAGTGTTCCTCCTCCACAATATTTGGAATACCACTCAAGATTAGTTTATTTGTATTCATTATAGTAGCCATACTCCTGGAACCTTCCAACATTTTATCATTTCGCAGGGAGAAAAAAGCAAACTGGTTTTCAAAATGTTTGACGAAGCAAATCTGAAAAGGGTGACGGGTTTTTTGCATTCAGCTTCCCTGAATCAGAATGCTTAGTAACTTTCATAGGTGAATCTCTATCTATGCATTTTTAGGGTGAAGGTGAACCTCCTCTCCACTTTCAAATCGTATGCAGTTTTTCTTCCAGGATTGCCTTGTACATAGCTCCATGCGTTCACCGTCGCTGATGGAGAGTATGATTGCCACACCATCATGCTGCAGTGTTTTAAGTATAGGCCAAAATGGTTGCTGCGTCTTCTTAGTGGTTGGTGGCTAACTTTACAACGGCTTCTTCCTATTTACAAATTAAGTGAAAGCGGTTGCACGTATTTTATTTAAGGGTATTAGGATAGCGGTAGCTCAGCGCACATACATGTCGCACCTTTTTAATTTGTAATCATAAAAACAATACAAAGGAAACCCCAAATCACAGTATATAATATTATCTGTGGTGTCATTTTCACACCACAATAACCTTTACATTATTGTGAAGTTTGGTGACTTACTCTATGGTTAAAGAAGACTTTACTGTCAATATTGATTGAACTAATGGTTTCATTGAATTCTTCACATTCTGTCTGGATGATCCAACAAGTGAAATAATCGTGTTGTTTGATAAGGATCATTATTCCTGCAGCCTCTTTTCTCCTTTGACCGTTTCTGGCATTCGGGTCATTTCATTGTCTTCACTCTGCTGATGGCGACATCAGGGAAAAACAACTGCTTGTTTTTGCAGATCCAATGTCTTTCACAGCTGGTCTTCAGGTTCGTTTGAGTTGGTTGAAAACAATCACAGCTCGATGAGTTGGTTCGGCGAAGCCTGGAAAAGACAACATGTGTCTCACGCAACAAGAGAAGGGGAACAATTGACTAGTGGGCTTCAATTGGCCAAACATCCTCCCCTTTGGTCTGTGCTTTCCTCCATCAGGACAGGCCAGCAGGATGGTTGCCAGCCTCTGATAAGATAAAGGCATTGAGAGAGGTGAGGTTCCCATATAGACTCACATTCCTGAGGTGAAATCTAGAGATAACGACGAGCTGGCAGCAGAATTTAAGATGCTGCCGGCCGGGCGGTCAGGAGGGAATTCGGCTTTGCAAGAAGAGACTCACAAGTTCTGACGTAGCTTTGTGCAGATTATGTGTTCAGTGAAGGAAAGGGCTGAAACACTGGAACTGTCTGCGACGCACGTGCTGTTAGCATGATAAACAATTGGGCAACCCTGTTTCCTTATCGCACACAGACACGTACATGGGTCCCCTTCCTGTCATCTCACTTTACTCGCAAGTTTGTCTTTGATACGCAGAAAAGCCAAATGCCACTGTTGAATTTCAGCTAGCGACAGCTAGTGGTACCAGTGACAGTTTGGAACAGGTGCCAAAGAGGAATCCTGTGAAGTAAAAAAATGAACCGAGGTTCTCCAGATCTGCCTTCATGTGTCACAGGTGCAAATGTGACAAAATTCACTCCACAAAGTTCATCCCACTATTTGCTTGGCTCGGCTTAAAACTTAAAATCCCAACAGCTCGGCATAAAAGACCCAATAGGTCTGCACTTACTTATCAAAGATTTATTTTTCCTTTCATAGTCCTTTTTCTCTAAGTAACCAGTGTGAAAGTGGTGCCAATTTCATGTTCGTGAGTTTTCGGCCCAATCTGTTTTTCATTTGTGATTGCACAACAGGGGAGAAATCCTTTTCCCTTTTCCTTATCTTCATGCCTTTTGCACTTCTGCAGCTCAGAGCTCATTAGGAAAAAAATGCATTAAAGACTGAATACTGCCTGCATTTGGTTGTTCCCTTGCACATAACTTCAGATAAAATACCACGAATGCACATTTTGTTTAGATAAATTACCTTTTGTGTATTTTCTGTTCCCCATGTATTTCTCAACCAGGCACAGAGGAAACTAGAGAACTTTAGACTTACAATTGAACCAAAAGTTTTATTGAATTTTACCCTAACATTTGCACAAACAATTGCATGGGAAGGTCCAGTCGTCATGCGCTTCAGGAAGCATCAGCGCTCCACCAGTAAACATATTGTGGCACGAGTTGCGCGTGTCAAAAGCAACAGACAGAGTTCAGAACCAGCCTGTACTGAGAGGCAACTCAGAGAGAAAGACGCCACAATCTAGAAACAACAACAGAAAAATCCAGATTACAGTTTTCTACGGTCAAATGAAACTATTATTGTAGTGTCTGTCCTTCATAGCCGTCATTATATTTGGAAGAAAACACCGTCCCAACAGGAAAATACCCAGGAGTTTGGCTGCAGGAGGGAGTGGTGCACTTCATGGTGTCACGAGGAAAGAACTTTTGATATAACTACGACCAGCTGGCCCTCGTGTTTTCTCCTGGTTTTGACGGTTTCTAATGTTTTTCACAGCCCCTATGCCTCAAATGTTTCTGCATATGCTTGCTACAAATGTAACGGCACTCAAGCAAAACGTGACTGGAACGTCTATGAAACAGAGAGAGAATTTTTTTTTTTTTGTATATTTCCAATTTTATGACAAGTCACAAGGGATGGAGAATCAAAAATCAGGCCAAGAGTTTGTTTGCCTTTTCAACATTATTTATATGTGAGTGAAACAGTTTGTCCTTTCCAAAAGAAACACAACAAAGTCAGTAAATGTTGTTTGGCCTTAGTTACTTGGGAATAATGGTGAAACAGGTTGGAGTAATCAAGGCTTTTTCATTGGCTGCTAATCCGAAGGTGCAATGTTTTTGGCAGAACTATTTCATTTTTCAGGGAAGCCTATACTCATAATCTAACTCAGAGACCACCTCTGTGATAAATACAGTTTGTATATGTTGGAAGAGGGAATGAAGCGTAACTGAAGACAAGAGCCTAATTATTATTTTTGGGAGGTTTAATGGAAGAACGCAGCAGATCAGAGTAACTATTGTAAAGTTGGAGCGGTTGAACTGGTTGTTTTTAGGCGTCTCCAGCAGATTCTTTTCTCTGCCTGTCATCTCCTCGGGATAAACAATAATCTGCCAAACAGAGGCCATAAATCCTTAATCCCAGCAGAGTTTACAGCTCCATTGTGTGTGAGTCATTCGGGGCTAAAGTAATGGTTCTTTTGGAGTTCCTCTCCCGTCACGGTCTTCCTGAAGCCTCGGTATGCGGTCAGAAAAACAGTCCCAGTCTTTTCCTGTCATGCCCGCCTCCTCTTCACCCTGATGGTACAAATTTCGCACGATGCTCCCGACTTGGACTTGTGGTGCTCATTCGTCCCGCTTCTGTTCTAAAAATTGCCTGTCGAGGAGCCGTCTGGGTCGGCAGGAAGCGAAAGGGTTACGAGTTTCGCCCAGCGATGGAAGTGCGCTCAATTAAAGGAGGCCTTCTGATTGTATTACGGGTTCCCAACGGCGCCCTAATGGTGTCTTGTTTATTATCTGCGTTTTGAAACCGCGTCACTCGCAGGTGTGGTCCGTGACAGTTACGTTGTGGCTGTGAGTGTTTTTACCACAGCTGCTAATTTTAAACCGTCCTTCCTGAACGGTTGGGATGCTTTGTGAAGTATGAGCGACTAACACAAAGAAATACTTGTCAACCGTTATTCTAAAAGAAAAAAGAAAAGAACTAATACAAAGCAAACACGATGTATCAGCTGTTAACTGATTTGCTCAAACTTTTTTAAATATATTGGGCGAGAACAATATCTCTGATGCAAATAACAAAGTAGATCTATAAGAAGCGTTGAATCAGTCTCTGGGTCAGAATGCTCACAGAGAGGCCTTTTTTATTGCCTCAACCGGATTTTTTTTTTTTTCAACTGATCATTGAAAAAAAAAAACACAACACTCTTAGTTGAGGAATGGGATCCCAGATCATGATGCTGCCACTGCGTTCTTGTGCTGCTTGGCCTCCATGATGCCGTTTCTCCACATCGAGGTCACATAACACACACATGGACTCTATTTACAAACTAGGCAACGTTAGACGGCGGTTGGCTACAGCAGGATTTGTTCTGATGTTGCTGAAGACATTTGCGTGCCACACTTTTAAGATTGGATAAACTCCAAATACGACACATGGTTTAAGGTTTATTATGTATTTATTTTAAAACATTAAATTAGAGCTTATGTACGTTTTACCAACCATTTTCACAGTTCCTGTCATTTAAAAAAAGAAAAGTCATGTTTTGTGCCTTTTATTTTGATAGACTCCAATTTTTGCTGCTGCCTTTGCCCTAGTTTTACTCGTTACTGTTCTTCTCCACGGTCTCTTTTCTCTGTGTGGAAAACCTCAGTCGAGGTGGAGCTCCACAGTATCTCCTTACTGTCTGTCTCTCCGTTGGTCACAGAGACTCAAGTAAACAAGGCTCAGAGGAACGCAGACAGCCGTTTTCACCTTTGCAGCGTAAACATATTTAAATGCACCCCTTCTGGAAATTGAGAGCAATTTTGGGTTCTCACAGCAGACAGTAGCGGCTCAGTTCTGTGCAGCTCAAACTCCTCCTCGCTGGGGTTTTTGGTTGGAGGAAAAAAACAGCCAAACTGCCCGAGCTCTTCGTCACAGATGGGATTTTTAACCACAGAGAGCTTTTTTTAGCCTGGAGGGGAGAGACAGGGTGTGGATGACTTGGATCTGCGGGGGTGAACAGCGTGTGCAGGCTCATGTTCAGGACCAAACGCCTCTTCATGTCGGTTTAGACAGACGAAAACGGCTGCGATATTTTGCAGGGAAAACAAGCTGTTCCTTTATGAGTTGTGACTGTTGTGATTTGTCTTTCATTGTGCTCCGTTACATAAAGGACGATGATTGGGTGTTGGTACGTTTCTGCGCTGCCCCCCTCCTCCCAGACGTGCCATTATCTCCTGCTTTTGATTATTTTGTTCTCATTTGCATTTGAGTGAGGTCAGCCTGAACCTTCAGCCTGGATTTCTTCACACATTGTATTTCTTTGTAAAAGAAACCTTCGCTCCCTCGAAGGTTTCTCACACGCCTTGCTCTGTCTTTCTTCCTTTGATACTTTTACACAAACCATCGTTTTTTGGCCTCATTTCACCTCAAATCAATCCCCCCCCGCCCCCGTCAATTACGGTGCAGCCTTGAGGTGTTTACGTGTGAGCTGTGCATTTGGGCTGCACATATTTATGCTATCTGCTGGTGCATTTTGTGGTTTCCAGTTTTATCTTGCATCAGAAGATTACATAACATCAAACTTATTTATTGCAAAGTTCAACTCACAGCAGGAAGCGAAGTTCAGCAGTCTCCAGGACTCATTTAAAGTGAGGCACAGCAACCTGGTTAGATTAGTACGAAAAATTTATTTTAGCGATGGATACTGTCTCCAAGCAGCGCTGCATTCCCATCTGGATCGAGCTTACTGTGAGGGTCCAGCAGGCCAGTCCGCCACAAGACACCCCCGGCCTCCACACCCAAACTAAACTCAAATCAGATGAGACACGAGAAGGGAGAGAAAGCAGCAAGTAAATGTCCAGTGCCTGCAAAAAAGACCTGCAGGGATGTAAGAAAAAACACTTACAGATGGTGATTTGGAAAGTCGTACCAAGAAAGGCATCTGGGAAAAATCTTTACTCAGTTGTTGGTTCTGTGATTTAGAAATAAAACACTCAATTAGAAAGTATCCAAACTCTGAGGTTCAGCTATATTTCCCTTTTTTTTAAGATAATGTTTTCCTGTCATCTATCTACTAGTTACACATAACGCTTTGTGTGCTGTGCTCCTCTGTCCTTATGATGTTGTTTAGTCACAGTGTTGTGTAGTAGATGAGTATACTACATCTGCAAACAGCTGGACTCTATTTTTAGGTCACTTCTAAATGTAATTTATTTCAATTGATTTTAATTTCCAGTAGTGGCATAAGGACGATTAAACAGAAACATACCTCACAGTTTAAAATCCCGTTTCTTCTTCACAACTACGAGCTTCTTTTTGCAGGTTGACTCAAAGTCAACGATAAACTGCACTAATGCTTTCGACTTTGCACATTAACGTGCTTTTAAGAGTACTTAATTTGGATTTAGAGACTCAAAAAGCTGAATGAGTTGTTGCGTCTAAAGGTTCTTAGTACAGGGTGGGCCATAAGTTTCCATACATGGAAAAAAATAAACATGTATAGTGGACAACCGTTTTTTTTTATATAAAGTTTTCTATATGATTGCCATTGTTTTAAATACACATATCAATACTTGGACCACTTTGTGCTTGCTTGATCTGCAACGTTTCCAGTTTTCTGAAACTTGCAAATAATAAAAAAAGAAAACTTGCTCTTTTGTCAAACGCATCTTCTTGGGTATCTGACATATATACAAATATATACATTTTATTTTCTCCTATGTGTGAAAACTTATGGCCCACCCTGACCCTGTATATTTTTTTTATGGTGACGTAAAAAGTTTATCTGCCATAAAACGCATTTGAAAAGAGCACCCAGAAAAATCTAGGGTGCACAAAACCCCCTCCTAAATAAATGTACCTGAAGACACATCAGGTACATTTAGAACATGTAATATATGATTTTAGGGTTATGAAAGTTGTAACTTTATGATGGCACAACAATTAAACTGTTTCCCTTCATATAAACGTAGGGGGAAAAAAAAGATAATTTGAAGAAATGTGTCAAACTGTCTGATACCCGCCCATTCTGAGTGAGTCAGAGTAGCGGAGCTGAAATTTCGGAGCAGTGGGGGGGGACCTTGAATCTGTCGCTGCGTCTGACTCGACTCAGACGGACAACACCGACTGTAACACGGTAAGACGTTTCTCTGGCGCTCCTCCGTGTGAATGAAATGATGGACACGCTCACATCGTCCGGCTTCTGGACGAAATTTGTTTTCGGCTTCATGCAAATGATGTGGTGAATTATGTCCAGCGGAGACGATTTAGTGGTTGAAAGACTCTTTTTGTCCCCTTATTTTGCTGTTTGAGACGTCATAGATAGATGTGTGATTTTTAATTTTTGTTTATTTTTATTAAATGACTGTTTGCGCTTAAATTGACCCCCATTCGCTCCATCGTGCGGGTGTAATACAGCGAACGAGCCGGGAAAGTGAAATCAGCCGGTTTCCCTCTCGCGCTCGCGCTACGAGTCTCAGACTCAGAAGAACCGAGTCTGAGACTCGAGTCTCAGACTCGGTTCTTCTGAGCCAAATGTTTTCGAACAGCGTCTTTGTTCAGAGTATCGCATTGTGGTCGGATGATTTCAAATCTCTGTGTGAACTTGTCGCGGCACATGGAGTAGAAAAACACGTGGACCGTGTTATAAACGAGGTCTTGAGCACGTGGTTCTCTACTGCATCACAGGAGGAAAGAAGATGAGGATCTTATCAGCTGGTCGATGTCCTGAGAGGCAAACATGTTTGTTTCCCCCTGACGAAAACAAATATGTTTGATCTTATATGTTTATTGAGTCTCAAAAGTGCACTGGATTGCTTTCTTTTGTACATCAGGTAAAGGTACTTCCAGTGTTACATGTGGAATATGTCCAGTACAATTCAGCTGAAAATAAAACACAAAACAGAACTTCTATAACCTGGTGGCTTAAGTTTGCAGTCCTTCGACGAATATTCAATATCTTCTTGTTGACACACCGAACTGACTTGAAATAAAACTTACCTGTCCTAGTGAGAGTTTCTCAAATGGTAAGGGAATCCTTGCTCCAGAAGGCAATATTCAGGTCTGAATAAATTATTCTTGTTGCAGAGCGTGTTGTCATTTGCAGAATCCAGATTAAAATCCTCAAAGAAATGACACTACATTGAAACACGGTAGTGGCAGCATCATAATCTGACGTTGCTTTTCTTTGCTTTTGAGAGTGAACGCTTGCAATTACCAGTTCATTTTTGTTTTGTATTTAGGTTGAACATGAAGCAAAGAGAATAAGTTCAAGTGAAGAAAATGACACTTTTTGGGAAAAAAAAGTGTAAAGATAAAGTAAAATTACCCAAATGCGTAGATTACAGGAAATTTGGACAACCTTTGAACGGCAACTAAAATGAATGCTGTTTTCATTAATTGGTTGTACATTATTCTGAAAATATCACAATGAAATTTCATGTTAACAAGCCGTGTTCACTTTTTAATTTCAAGCTTGCTGTGTAATATGTAGTCAGCGTCTCATGCATGTTGAACAGAAATCCTGGTTTTGTCCGTTTCCTCTATAAAATTTGGATACTTGCTCATCTGAACCATGCAGCGTCTCTGTTCCTTCCTGACGGAGCGTTGTGTCTTTCCTGCCGTGTGTTTGCACTTTTCCACCTCCGCTCACCCTGAAGCAGGGAGAAAGAGAGAGAGAGAGAGGCCTCTTTGTTTTTCAGCAAACAGCTGATCGGAGCCCACATCTGGCCTTCGGTGGGATTTTCTTTTTCACACCTGTTGCACGATGAGTTGAAGCTAAAAGTCGGAGGGGCACCTTCTTTTTTGTTTCTTTTTTTTTTTTTGGCCCGCAATGGCAGGATGAACGGAGGTTTAAAAATGTGGTTGAGACTAGAAGGAAGCATGGTATCTGCCCTGTTACTATTGACTGCCACATGGTGAGGCGTCATCATGAGTCACTTGAGAAACTGCAGAGGCTGGTAGCTGCAGCTGAGCTCTTTGTTGCTCTCAGAGTGGCGGGAATCTCGAGTGGAGAGCTGGCAGGCTGACCACCAAAGGCGTCAGACTTTTCTAATCCTCCGCCTCACTTTGGCACAAATTGATATCTTCTCACCTTCCACTATTTTCGATCTTCTACAGATGTTTGCATTACTCAAAAGCGCCTTCTAAAAAGCCGTTTCGTTGTCTTGTTATCGTTTCCTGTTCTCCACAAGATTTCTAAACAACAGAGATAAAACTCCCAGTGGTTCGCAGGATTGAAATCACTTACTGTTAGCATTATTTGGGTCCAAACAGGGAAACATACCAGGCGGTATGTTTTATGTATGAGTAATAAGGAGGAAGTATGCTCTTTGTTAGCTTCCTGCAGCATTTGCTGTGTCTTAAGCTCAAGGAAGTTTCCTCTGAGCTTTTCTTAGTGATTCAGCTGTTTTATTGGCTGATACTAATTTCCACTTTCATTGAAAATGGTTGTTCTTTTTTTACGGCTTGCGACAAATACAACCTCTCTTGTGTGAACTCTTGCTTTATTGGAACAATTGATAACAAGCTCTGGCCATAAAAGACAAATTGTGTTGCAGATGCTTTGATTGAGTTTAATGGTTTTGAATCCAACAGGAAAAAGGGGGCTACAGTGATCACATTTTATGCTTTAAAGCACGCATCCATAACTTTTATCTGATTCTCCATAAAACTGCACACAATGTGCATCAAAAGAGACGCCGATTTGTGATGCACTTCATGAACAAAACATTAGCTCCCAGTATTTGACCTGCTGATGTTCAGTTAGAGCCAAGTCATGAAAAACTGATTAATTTTAATCTCTGTCCGGTCGGTTGGCGTTCATCTGCTGGAGCTTTGTAAGTAAACTAGAAAACATACATCGTCTTGACTCTTTGCTTTCTTTTCCTTCTGGACAATTAATTAATGAAACTTTATTGCGGTCAATATGTTTCAAATGTTTTTCAGGTTTTTTTCTTACGGTTTAAACAGAAGCGTCGCCACTTGTAGCCTAAAACACGGTTAGATTTAGAGTTTCATTTCAATGTCACACTTGCATGGTTCACTAACAAGACTGATTCATTCTTTATAACCCATAGAAGCGACACTCAGTACACACATTGTCTGCTGCCTCAAAAGGATTTAAATATCAACAAGTTAATTGTTGCATGTCCACAACAAATAAAAATGATTGGACTGGTGGTTTCCTGTTAGATGATGCTTGTTTGGAGCTGCAGTAATAACAAAACTTGAGCCATTTTGCTGCTGCTTTTTCTCGTTATTGTTCAAAACAAGAACCAAGGCAGACAAAACATTTGTCGTTTCTCAATCTCGTCTCAACCCTGTAATGTTGGGTAACTTTTAACCGCGCCTTGCCCAGTGTTCAACTACACTTGGTTAGAGACCCGCAGAATCATGAATCCCTCCAGCATACCTGACAGTCGGCGTTTATCTGTCCTCCTGATAGCTCAAACCTAATCTCATCTGATCAAAACACATTTCCAGTTTCGGTCTGTTTACTGTTTAGCAAGCCGCAGGATCTCTCAATCAACCAGCTGAAACGGAGAAACTTGGAGAACTGGTATTCTCAAGACAGATATATTTCAATCACTCATCATACTTGCTAGTAAGCATCCAAGTATGAAATCTCAACCGTCTGTGGATAGAGTGTGTGAAGTGTGTGAGGCTTACAGTGCGCCTCAGTATTTTGGGACTCTTTACTGCGAGAAAAATGTTCACTTGTTTTTCTTATTAGTTAAGGGAAATCAGCTTTTGTGGCGCTTAATATCCACATTTTAAACCTTAGCAGCTCCAATTTGATATTAGGAGAATGATTATTAGAAGATACAAGGACACGGTTTAATATATATTTTCAAGTCTTCCTGCTTCGAGAGGTTATTCATATTTAATAATAGTGAAGGAAATGTCATGTTGTGTGTCAGAGAGGGGCTGCTGTTCAGTGCGTTTCCAGAGACATTTGGACCTTAATTAATTTATAAAGCCAGTGAGTTTACTAAAAATAGCTGTTTTGAAGTCTTTTCCACTCAGCAGTAACATCCACCCAGAAGAATGTGGTTATCAATTTCCAATCCCTCAACAGGATCCACACAGCTGGTTCTGATTCTTTTCACCGGTGGGATCTTTGCCCATCTGTGAAGCTTTCCATGCATCGTTATCAGGAGGGTCAATGGTTTACTTTAATCCTGTTTCAGTGAATAACGCATGAAGGCCATTCTATAGACACACTGATTTAATCATTATTTAAAGGATGAGTACAAATATCACATGTTTTTGTTGCTCTTTTGAGGCTGTAATTAATGTTTTATCACCTGATAAGGAGGACAATGCTTTCTTTTCTTTATTGTCCTGATATGAAACCTTTGATTTGGTTGCAGATAGCTGAACACTAAGAAACAGAATAAGCACTAATCAGTTTGTAGTATTTATTATTATCATTCTTATTTGGACTCAGCTGGGATTATGTAGATGAAATATTCTTTAAACCTATTTCTAAAAGTGTTGTTGTTGCATAGTTTTGGTGTGTTACTGACTACTGAGATTCATTTCCTCCTATTCTGAGAAAACATTCAGGTTTATATCTGTCCTGATGAAATGGCATAGCTATGCGTGTGCGTGTGAGTGTGTTTCCGCACGTCTGCGTGTGTGTGTTTAGGAAACGACCTCCAGAAGGATGTTCTATTACCCTGATCATATGACCAGCATCAAACTATTCCTCAGTCTGGCAATAAAGGTGACTCTGTTAGCGAGGAACATGAACTCTTGTCCTTTTAAACTCCTTCAACATCTACGGCTCCTAGACTTCAGCGTTGTGTTTTCCTCTAATTGCATTTTTTAAATCTGCGTGATCTGACTGAATGTTAAAATTGTAAATGAGAACAGAGCTTTAGTTTGACAGTGGTACATTTCTGTGCCAGTTCTGAATGTCACAGAGAGGACAACGAGTAAATGTGTGAAAGTGCACCACTGCGCAGACTGCAAAGTGCTGTGTTTCTGCTGGGCATCGCTCCAGTGCCGGGCACCCTTTGCCAATTGGCTCATGAGCGCGGTGCACTGAGAGAGACATACTTTGCAGGAGCATGGCCTTAGCGGTATGTTTTAAACTGGGCCCTGTTGTCGTTATTGTTGTCTGATGCTGCTGGCTATGATAAGGTTTGGCTGGTTGAGCGGAGCAGAGAGATTAGACGCTTGTGGAGGCAACCAGGGAGAGCATGGAAGTTTTATTTCATAAACATTTTCTTCAATAACCAGGAGTTCCTGCAGCTTTTCCTTGACAGAGTTCCAGACTTTTCTAGACTTAAGTTTCCAGAGTCCTACGTCAAAGTCTGGAGGATGAATTTTTACATGATTTCTTCAGTCCAGGAAAGGTTTAGGCTAGAACGTGGAGCATATTCAAATTAGGATGAATGACAAATGGAAGTGTGGGTTGGTGCAGAGTTTATGCACATTTGATAGGCAACGATTTGAGTCATTGAGGGATGTACTGAGGAGCATTTGAATATAAGGATTGACGGATAGATAGATGATGCATGGACGGTCGGACTGTTGGATTAGAGATGTATTGAATAGTTTTTGAGATTCTTTATTTTAATATATTTTACATTGCCTTTATTATGTTAACAGTAAGAACAAACTCTTGAGAATACATTTTGTTCTTTATAGCCTTTTTTTTATTATTTGGACCTGGAAAATGTTTGAATCAGATTTCACATTTTCCCAGTTGTTTCAGACGGCGTAGGATTTTTCCAAACCACAAAGTTTGGGTCAAAGCAACCACACCTATACCAGAGCGAGGTGGAGCTGAACTTAATGGGACAAATGTTGTGTCTCTGAAATTGTTTTCCACACAGATTACTGCATTTTATGAAGATATTAAAGGAGAAACATGATGGGTAAGAAAACAAAATTGCTCTCCCACCATGTCAGAAACAGAAGTGTGTGTGTTTCAAAGCTGCCTGAACAGCAGTTACTGTTGGGTAGAAATGTAATTATTGGTAAATTTGATAATAGATGTGTGCATTTGACATCTCTTCTTGGTTCTGTTCAATTACCGGTAGACATGACAGAAGCAGGTCTGTAATTAACCGTTACATAATGTCAGCCATTGCAGCTCTTCCAATTCTACTAAAAGATATTTTCTATTTCTTTGGAAAAGAATCTCCTACGGGTGTTTGGATTTAAAACTGAGCCTACACACAAACACAATGAAGCTTTCAGTTCTTTTAAAACATTTTGGAGATGGATGATAAGACGGCTATCATCATGGGAGAACCCAAGATAGCTTCTGGGTTCTCCAGAAATGTCTTTGTTGCAGAAGCAGAGCTGTTTTCCCATCCCACATTCTGTGTCTGCCTTTCCCAGACAGTGGTTCCTAAGTCCTGCCTGATTCCTAATGGGTTAATCGTGCGTTAGCTGCCTTCATATATAGGACTCTGTGTGTAGTCAGGACCAGTCAGAGTCACCATGTGATTTGTTACGCCAGTAAACTACATGAACATTCGACATGAATGCGGTTTTATGTATTTATATTCATTAATCTTTGCAGGATCCAAGTGTTTTTTTCTTTGTGCCATCACCCTGGTTTAGTTTTTCTCCCCTTAATGTTACAAACACTTTTCAGTCAAATCACAAAAATGCTCAAAAAATAGTGAATTACAGCAACAAAACAATGTTTCTGGGATTTATTTTAAATTAAACTAACAAATGCATTAACTTTTTGTCTCTGGTACAGTCCTTAGCTGTGATTTGACCTGAAGAACAGGAACTTCTTTGTGTCAGTATTTAACTTCTCATTGGAGCTGAGAAAAATCACATGCGGCGTTCCCCAGGGCTCCATCTTGGAGCCCCTCTTAATATTTACATTCTCCTTCTAGCTCAGACTATGATAAGAAATAAGATAAGCTATTATAGCTCTGCAGATGATACTCAGCTCTACATTATGTCCCCAGGTGACTCTGAACCCATTTAAGCATCGAACAGATGCTTAGAACAAATCAGTGTGTGGATGAGCCGCAAAGTTCTTCAGATGAACAAAACAAAATGGTTTTCGAACCAGAGGAAGAATGATCTAGTTATTACAGCTGAAAACTAGACCCAAAATCTGGGATTGGGATGGACTCAGACCAGAACCTTCTGAGTCACATAAAGACAGTCACAAAGTCGGCCTTCTGTCACCGGAAGAACATTTCTACAATTAAGGAGACTAATGTCTCAGCAAGATCCAGAGAAACTCATCCACACATTTATCTTTAGTCGCATCAATTACTGCAACAGTGTCTTCACAAGACTGCAGCTGCAGCTGATCCAGAACGTTTCTGCTCACATTGTCACGAAAACCAGAAAGATAGCGGACATCACACCAGTGTTAAAGTCCATACACCGACTCCCTGTAGTTCAGAGAATAGACTTTATATTACTTTAATCACTGAACGGCTTAGCAATACAATACGTTAAAGATCTGCAGTGAATGTATCAGCAGCTCTCAAGTCTTCTGGTTCTGATCTTCTCTGCATTCCCAGAACCAAACATGAAGCAATAGCATTCGGTTCATTCACATAAAAATACATTTATAAACCAAATTTGCCTTCATCTAGTTCTTTGCAACTGCCAAACAGCAGATGACTGTGTTGGACTAAGGTTAAAACATGCATGCGCCCCGTCACATTGAGCGCTGTTTTAGCCAGGATGGTGCAAACAGAATAAAAACAATAAAAAGTGAGCAGGGTGGGCTGCTTCATGAGGAGTTTATGGTCATGTCGCTGAGGAAGAAGCAGTCAGAAATCACATGCAGGACCAAACATCGCTCCATAATGGTTCATCCCTGGTCGACATGCCAGGGATGGTCACATGCACGTGAGAGGAATGTGAATGTAAAGCTGCACAACAAGGATTGGGTTGAGGACTTTCAGGGTCTGAGAGGCTGGAGGAGGAGATGCAGAGTGGGCCAGGTCTAGTGTGTAGTTGGGTGTCAACCCAGCGAACCTCTCTGTGGTATAAATGAGGAACGCGCGGCTCGTTCAGCCGTTGTGTTGATGAGAGGACGCTGGAGTCTCCAGTCTGTTTAAAGGCTGCTAGACAGTAAGTCTCTTTTGTTTCAGAGTACTTTGTCATGTTTTGTTATTCTGAGAGTTTAGAGGAACGTGTTGAGATATTGCGGCGTTCTGAATTGTGACTTTTACATTACCTAACTTTGCAGACAAGCGGTGAGATTTCTGTGAACTGTTGACTGTGTTTCACCACCTTCTGCTGTTGCGGCTGCATTTTTTTAGCCCATAATGACTGAAATGTTTCAAATTAGGAAGGAGAGCTGTTTCCACATCTGTTTCCTAAGATTCGTGATGCTCTGCCAACTCGGCTAGCCAGAAGCCACAGCAATTTCTGCTAAAAAGTTAACCTGCTGGTTTCATCTCTTCAGCTCTTCTTCATTCTTTCTGTCTTTCTCCTGATGTCTATTTGAGCAGCCTGTGCCAGCTTGCTGCCAAGTTTTACTTCTTGCTTTTATAAATAACGTCGCTACCTGGAAAATAACAATTTGTGAATTAATTAATCTACAGCAGAGGCTTGGGAGCCAGTATGTAAATATAATTAGTTTCCATTTGGGGGGGGGAAGCAGCTCTGAACATTTAAAATAAACAGCACTGCTTCCAAAACACCAAATCTAAACCAATGGAGATATTACAAACATACATAGATCAGAACTTTTGTTACTTATTCAAGGTTTCCCCCAGAAAACTTGCTAAACATCCAGCATCCTGTCGTGTCTTTGAGTTAAAAAATGTTTAAAGTTGACAGAAAATTTGGATGCAACACTCGATAATTATGTGTCATTGAAAGATTGGACACCAACTATATAGTCTTAATAAATGCAAACATTTTAAAAACACTTAAGTAAATAAGCATTGCTTAACCAAGTGAAGCCTGCTGACCCGCCAGGCTTGTAATACACTGAGGGAAACTCTGTTATTGTAATATATTAATATTCAGTATGAACCAGATCAGTTTTTTCCCCTTCCATATTTTAGAACATCGATTCACACGAAGAAGGAATAGATTCTGCTGATTGTGAAAAATATCAATTTTTTTCTGTTCATTTCAGACCTGGTGCCCCCCCGATCAAAGACTGAACAGAAACCAGACTCAGACTGAAAACCATGACGGCCATCAACGCACCTCAGGACAGGTGACACACTGTGAACACTCTGGTTACTGCAAACCAGAGATCTCTGTGTTGAACAAGACGCTCCCGTCTTTAGCATCTGGATGAAATCAGTTTGTTGATCTAAAGATGAATGGCTTCACTGATGAACTCTCATGTGGATTTCTTTTCCCAGATACCACGCAGTATGGATTATTTTCTTCATCCTGGGCCTGGGAACTCTTTTACCGTGGAATTTCTTCATGACAGCAACAATGGTAAGACGTGTCTACATCTTACCAAAGAGCCTATTGTAATAATAAAAGTTTTACCCCGCATTCTAAACTAACTTTATTAATCAGCAGGTCTGAAATGATCCAGTTAGGTGGATTTATCTTGATCCTTTAAAACTTTAAATTATTTTTATGAGCAATAAGAAATGCTGACTTTGTTAAAAATATGCATAATTTAAGAAAATGACAAAAAGTATGGAATTTTATTTTGAAATAGTTTCTCCTTAAGGCAGCCTGATTGCCTCATATAATATTTTTTTCTGTACTTCCACATTTTTACATGTTTCATTGACTTAATGCAATTATGTGCAAGAGACCAAAAGGTGCCAGTGCATCATTCAGTTGTTCTCTCTGTAAACCTTGTGAGAAAAACATAAGACCACTTGGTAGTTTTCTCCAAGTCGGGTATTGAACACAAGGATCACATTTACATTTTTTTTACCATCTGTAAACTCTACATCTGGCGGAAACGTACCGCTGAGCATCACCCTGAACAAACACCCCCCCCCCCCCCCCCCCCCCCCCCCCCCCCCCCCCCCC
>VMRN01000016.1:1694260-1708444 GCA_010277015.1 Poeciliopsis turrubarensis
CCCCCCCCCCCCCCCCCCCCCCCCCACAATGAAACATGGTGGTAGAAGGATCATGCTGTGGGAACCATTTTCTTCAGCCATGATAAATGAGCTGGTCAGAGTTGAAGGGAACTTGGTTTATCTTTCAGCATCTTTGATTTAAGAGATTGAAAACCGAAGCTTACAGATTTTCTCCATTTAATCTGACTGAGTTTTAGCTTCTTTAGCAAAGAAAAATGGCCAAAAAAGTCAGTCTGGATGTGCAAAGCCGGTAGAGACGAACCCCAAAATCATTTCAGTAATTTGCGTTGAGGAAATTATGCACCGGTGTGATTTATGTAGTTTTGTAAACGACAAGCGTCATTTCCCTCCACATGGCACCAACCTGTGACTCCATTCTGCTCCGTGGCAGTGGGAGAACTTCACTAACGCATCTGCATCTCCCCTCTGCTCTCCTTTAGTACTTCACAAGCCGACTGAAAGATCCAATACCCGAACACAGCAATGTGACTTCAGAACGCAACGTGCTGGAGTCAAAGTTCAACAACGTCATGACGCTGTGCGCCATGGTGCCTCTGCTCATTTTCACCTGCCTCAACTCCTTCATACACCAAAGGTGACGCTCGTCCTCTGTACCACACGAGGTCAAACATGCTCAGCTTGAAATATCTGTAATAACTGTGTTAGCTCTACACACAGGATGTTTTTTTTTACTTTTTAAAGCAGCTGCTCCTTTGCTATATTTACTGAAGGAGAGATCATGCAACATGAGACCTGGAAACCGCCAGGTCTCATCCTCTCATAAGGGATGTGCGTCTTTATGTCAAGTTTGCTTTAATTAGACTTCAGTGAATGTTTTCCTTGAACAAACACAGGCAGGAATGCTATTTATGTTTCCCACTTCCCTCTTCTCGCCTTGGATTTTCTCTTGTCTTGATTTTGGTTTCCTTCCTCTTACCGCCTCAGAAGAAAAGCTTGGACATTGTTACTTTTCTGTTTGTACTTTACATTCATTCTAAAACTTATTTTGTTGGAATCGTGGTCAGAAAACAGGTGAATAATTTTTTCTCCCACTTTCTGTATCGTTTTGTTTCAGAATCCCTCAGAAGCTGCGCATCTCGGGCAGCTTGGGTGTCATCTTCCTCGTTTTCATGGTGACGGCTATAATGGTCAAAGTGGACATAGAGCCTGTTCCCTTCTTCACCCTCACTATGATTAAGATTGTCTGCATCAACTGTAAGTGGTTTTGCTACATCTGGAGTTTTGAAATGATAAACACTCTGCGGAGTCGCCCACAAACCACTTTTCTGTTTTGCAACATGAGTTGATGTGTTGTTACATGTGTCTGAGCATGAGAAAATTAGAAGATCGTGTCCTTTCATGTCTTTAAAGACACAATCCTCGTCTAAATAGTGCATGAACACTGGAATCGATAGTGTGGGTCTGCAGCCTTCCTCCATGTCAGAAGAGACAGTTTTATTTTTGTTGCTCACAATCTTGATTTGATTTGATTTATTTATGCCACTGAAATGAAAGGCAAATATGCCGTAGTACGACAGAAGCACTGCCAGTGGTTACAAAAGAAAAAAAAAAAAATAAAATAAATAGCTAACTACTAGAGCTCAATAATCAGGTTATAGGTAAAGACAGTGGTATGGATAATAATGTGCAAAATAAGTTTTTTAATATGTTCCTTCAGGTTTCCAAAGGATAATATGCACAACTTTAACAGATACTGTTAAACTGAGGGCAACATGACTACCAGCCAGTGCAGCGCAGCATTAAACCTTGGCCTAGTTAAAGCAAACAACACCTTGTATAAATGGTGAAGCTCCTCTGTCAGACTGAATTAGACTTGTCTTTGTCCAGGTCCACTTCACGTCAGGAATTTTATAGCGATGGGAAAACCTCCATAGCTTCACGCTGAGAGTCTCAACACACTCTTTCTTCTCGCTGTATTTGTTTATTTTCAACAAGTCACAGCACAGCGGGGATAAGCTCATCCTCTTTCTTCTCCCCATTGGGTCGGTTCTGACCCGCATGTTCTCATGCACGAGGAGCCCGATGTGTTCTTACTTTTCCTTTAAAGGAGAACGTTGTGACCTGCAGAGCTTTGACGTTCAGCTCATAATTTCTGCATTAGCTGTAGTTAAGGAAGTCATTTCTGTGGCGGAGGAACGGTTCGGTTTCTCTTCTTGTGGTCTTTGCTCCTCCTTGTTTTCAGCTGTTTGATGTTCGTGTCTCACCAGCGTTCGGCGCCGTCCTTCAGGGCAGTCTGTTTGGACTCGCAGGGATTCTGCCCGCCTCCTACACCACTCCCATCATGAGCGGACAGGGCCTGGCTGGCACTTTCGCTGCCTTCTCCATGATCTGCGCCCTGGCCAGTACGTACCTACAAAGTTCTGGTCCAGTCAAAGGATAGCTGCTCACGCTGGTGGTGGTTCTGGTTTACTTTGCGTACTAACAAGTTGATGTGCGGTTCGGTTCTACAGCAGGTGAATCAAATCTCCGCTGATGTTTGTTGAGATTCTGGTTCTGATGGACTAAAATAAGTAGAGATATTTAACTTTGTCTTCATATAAATTTATCAGTGGCCCAAACATAATAATAAAGGCCCAGATCAGATGATTATTTCACTATGAATGTAAATTAATTTCAACCTTTTGGATTTAGGCAGTGAGGTGATAAGATGTTAACCTGTAGCCATGCATAAACTTCATTATTAGTATTACTGTTTAAACCAAATGAAACATAAAATTCAATTAATATTATGTAGTTCCTGTGTTTCACACAGCAGCTCCGTCAGAAAACTGACCACTTTAGTTTTGTCCGTATTTCAGAGAGTCGAGTCGCCAGCAGCGCTGCTCATCCACGGTCAAATTTTGCGCATGTTCCTGCTGCTGCTGCTCATTATTCTCAAGATTAAACTCCAAATCTGACAGCATGTCCTCGATCTGAAGTTAAACTCTAAATGCTCAGGGTCGTTTTGGAGGCGTCAGCGACATAAATCACCAGCCGATCGATGATCAGCTGCCAGTCAAAACGTTTTCGGTGCCACACGTCGATCGGTTCTGCTGGTGCTGCGGACCGAGACCGTTTGACTCAGCTTCTGTTTTACACAGACCTCAGTAGATCCAGTTTAATCATCACAGAGGAACAAGAAACAAGACGTGTTTAGCAACCGCAGTACTGATATCAGCAATGATACTTCCACACGCATGCTGTATTATTAAACATGCTTAGTAATGAGTCCATGTCTTGGGTAATTATAGATTATTGATTAATGGCTCCTCAGTAACAAATCTGTTTCTTAGAAGTTGCTTATCTTTCAATAAAAACTGGTGGGACTTTTTCTGGTTAGTTTAGTTGCTCACTCCAGCTTTACGAGCCACTCATTTTACTACTCTAGAGGGATTTACTCCTTATTTCCCTAACCCATCACACCACCTCATATAAAGTGCCCTAATTTCTCAATTATTATCTCTGGCACTAACCAGCGATAATATTGTGCAAAAATTAGACTCATCCACATGACATTTTTCTAATTTGGACGCATGTCCACATTGAAATATGTATTTGACACTAATCAGATCACTAGATATTCTGAATATAGAGGTTAAAAATGATAATTTCGTGATTTAGTATGTTGTTTCTGACTTCAGGCGGGTCAGAGCTGCAGGACAGCGCTTTTGGTTACTTCGTCACGGCCTGTGTCGTCATTCTTCTGGCCATCACGTCCTACTTCATGCTGCCCAAGATGGTAAAGCTCCCCGACTCCGACACTATCGCCGCTTTTCTTGTCCTCCTCGTTAACTTCGTGATGGTTGTGTTTTCGTCACCAGGAGTTCTTCCAGTACTACATGGAGAGTAATAGATCAGCGCCGTCTGCTGACGAGGAAAACAAGATGGACTTACTGAAGAAAGGTGCAGGAAACATCATCACGTGTTCGCTCTATGTAAAACGAGAATGTTAAACTGAGTGACTCGTCAGAAATATGCTGCAATATCTTCAGCCTGTAAGCCTCTAAAAGATTTTAGCTTTCTGTCTGAGAAATGCCAGGAAGTCTGCCTGCAGTTTTTATTTTTACGGCATAAGACACATCCAGCTGTTTTTGTGATGTTCAGCAGTTGTTATTTGTTTTTGCTGAGTGCAAAGTTTTCAGTTCTTTGTGCGATCTGGAGTTAAATTTAAAATCCTGCTGCTCATCTGGCATTCAGCTACAAACAAAACAAAAAAAACAAATCCTTCCAAATTGCTGTAAACATGTGCCTGTTTTCCTCCTAAAGGCAAAACAAACAAGTACATTTTCTACAAAGAAAGTGCTTTGGCGAATATTATCTTTTCAGACTCCCAATTGTTGCTCGACTGGAAACAACTGGGAGCTTCTGATTTGATCCGGCAGAGATCAGAAAGAGAGACGCTTCTCCAACTATCTGTTTGGAGACAGTAAATGCATGTGACTTGTCTGGGCAGAAACCGTCTGCAGAGGGAAAGTGTAATCATATTTTGTTTGTGACTGACTTTGTGTGTCGGCGGTTGTTGATGTTTGGGTTGGCGGTGAGCTCAAACTAAAGCCTCATCTTGGTTTATTTTGCTGCTCAGAAAATCAGGACGAGAAGCGACCGGGGACGGAGCTGACGGAGGAGGAAACCAGCGGCGGCACGTCTGTGTTCAACATCTTCAAACAGGTCGGCTCACATCTCACTGCTCATGACTCAAGGTGAAAAACCTGCAGAAATGTTGATAATATCATCCTTGTGCTCTCTGATCAGGTCTGGGTGATGGCTCTGTCCGTGTGCTTCATCTTCACCGTCACCATAGGAACCTTCCCGTCGGTGACGGCTGACGTCAAGACGTCAGTGGAGAACAACAGCGCCTGGGGTGAGTCTGGGAAGGGAGATTGTAACCAATAACGCAATAAAATAAAGTTCTCAGCGCCTGAAAAAGTTCCTGCAATATTTCATGACTTTGGGAGAAATAATCTCTCTTTTAAATCAAAATGATTTTTAAAAAAAAAATCACATAACTAAACTTAATAAACTTTTCAATTGTTTGCTAATTTATTGAGATGGTCCTTCAAGTAACATCAGTGATGTTTTGACTGAAATTGACTTTGAGTTTGGAAGTTATTGTGAGTAAGTTTGTGGAAAATAAAGTGAATCATTTCTGAATAATTTGAGTCAAACTTAAAGGTTTAAAACTTCGGTTTTTAGCATGAAATCATGGTGCTGCTCGAAAACTGAAATGAATTTAATGGATGCTGCGTTTTCACATCGGCTTCAGCCTCCATTCATACATGCATGTTTGATTTCCAGTGCAGTATAAGTAGGACTGGGTGAAATGGCTTGAAAATAATATCTCGCTGGTTTCCTGTTTTCAATTTTAATCAACGTTTACCAGAAGAGCAATTTGAAATAACAAGTAAAACGGCGTTTTAATGAGATTAAAGCTTCTGCAGAGTTATCAAAATCTGCTTGAGGAGCTCAGCCTGTCGCTTCAAAGTCCTGCTCCTGATAATATTTTGATAGCAACTTGCTGAAAGATTAAGTACGTCTTTATCAGAGTATAACACACAAGATGCTGAACACGCCTCGTCTTATTTTATGCAGTGCGTCGGAGTGTGGCAGTATTGCAACACTGCTTTAACTTTAGCCTCATACAACTTTATTTTCTTGTTATTACAGCTGTGTTTTTGTAATATTATAACTTTGTTATTGAAATTCAAAACTGAGCCCTCAATAAAAGATAAATATGCGTGCTGACATCACTCTGAACGTTTCTGTGCGCCGTGACTTTGTTCCCATCAGCAGACGGGTGACCACAGGAAAATGAAAGCCAAAAATCGAGTCGATAAAGTCGATTTTATCGCCTGGCCTTTTAAGTCATGTTTCCGTTCTAAAAGCCTCTTTGCTGTGATCTTTCTCCAGAAAAGTACTTCATCCCCGTGTCGTGTTTCCTCCTCTTCAACGTGATGGACTGGGTCGGCAGGAGCCTGACGGCCGTCTGCATGTGGGTCAGTAGCAGCGCCGATACGCCGATACGCCGATACTCCAACCGCAGCGCGCCAACAAACCCACCTGCATGCCTGCTGCCTCTTTCAACTCTCTTTAAACAGCCTTGTGAAGAACAGGCGCTCGCTGCGTCAGACGCTTACCCCGAGTAAATCTATGCCTCGCGAGGAACGCTGGAAAAACAAAAGTCCTTTCCTGTTGAAAGTCCAGAAGGCGAGGTTATGTGCAGAGATCAGAGGTTTGCTTTGGAGAGCAGTCCGTGTCTTTTCTTTCCGAGTGAAGGAAGTCTCTGTAAAGGTCAGAGGAAAACAGACGATGGGGATCCTAAAAGAACAATGGCGGAGGGGCCACAGACTCTGAACTCTGTGACTCTTACAGTCAGTCAGACATGTCTGGATCATTTCTCAGCAGCAATAAAAAAAAACATTTATGGTGCAGAAACTGGAATTTGCCAGTTTTATGGTAAATGGATGAATTTATACATCGGTTTTCTAGAACTGACGACTGCAACCTGATTCATCCAATCAGGTGGTAAGACATCTGTAGACATCCTCTGTCTACATTTCTGAGGAGATGTTCTGTAAATTAATTTAAAAACACACAATATGCATTTAACAGGTTAATATTTGACGTAAAAACAATGAGTCAACTTATTATTTGCCTTTGGAGGACAAACTCTGCAAATGTATCTGTGTCAACAAGAGAGCCGTCAGCTGCATGATGGAAATAAAACGTCTTCTGTTTGGTCAAAGCTTCCCTTCCCTGTCAAAACCAAACAAAGTGGGAAGTTTGCATGAGGAAAACGTCATGTTTTTCTAGTTTTAACGGCGCGTTAGGTTTGACGATGAAATCATTTTCCTGGACGTTTCCCCTCATTTCCTAACCGGCTCTTAAATCTCCTCAAATCATCACAGGCGGGTTGAACTGAGCGGCATTCAGTCCAGAACTTCATTCAGCTGGAAAAAAATTTAAATTTAGGATTACGCCGACGCTTGTGCTGCTTTATTCATTCTGTCTCAGCTTGATCTGAAAACGACATGTTTTGTTTTTAGGCGTGTTTTCACAAAGCTATCGAGAAAATATCGTCATGTTTTCTTGCTCTCTTTTTTGCTGCAAAGTAAAATCCTTGACTAATTCATGGAAATATGATCAGAAACGCTGGCTTCTCTCCCAAGACAACACAGAGGTTACTATTCAGAACGTCCACAAGAAAAAAAAAATAAATAAATAAAGGACTTTTAATTTCCTGTGAACGAGCCGGCCGGATGTAAAGGAATCAAGAATAAACAGAGTACAGTTGCGGCACAAACTCGCCGCAGAGGAATGCGGCTCCGTGACGGTCAGCTGCTGCAGGAGCATGTGAGCTCGTTTATCATCATCGGATGAAGACGGTCGGATCCGATTGGATTTTCCTGCTCCTGCAGTCGACCGCTCTGTGAAATCTCTTCGTCCCGTGATTTACACCGAACCGCTGCCCGGTCGGCGCACAAAGACGATGACGTCAGGGAACGATGGCGGCAGATAAATGTTTCCGACAGGAATGCAGATGACTATCTTGTCTTTCGCTGGCAAAAATTTGCATAACTCTTCGTCGCAAGTGTTCTCAAATCAGGATGAGGCTCTGAAAAAGTCACTCAATGACCCAAAATAACCGAAGACATTTGGAAAAAAATGTGAGAGTTAATCATTTAAGCTGAGCTTTAGAGCTGGATATTTATTGTATTCTCTTTCTCATTTATTATGGGAATTTCTTAATAAGTGTTTTGATTCAAACGTTGTCTCGATAGATTAAAAAAATATTTATAAAATTATATTTTTTGTTATTTTCTCCACTTTCTGTTGCGAGACAGCATTGACAAATAACAGTAACATATGACAAACATATGATTAAATGCAGTGACTGCTGACATAAATCACACTTCTCTGACC
This sequence comes from Poeciliopsis turrubarensis, assembly GCA_010277015.1. Classification (NCBI taxonomy): domain Eukaryota; kingdom Metazoa; phylum Chordata; class Actinopteri; order Cyprinodontiformes; family Poeciliidae; genus Poeciliopsis; species Poeciliopsis turrubarensis. Next base: position 1,702,181 of record VMRN01000016.1, read on the forward strand.
CGTCCCATGTCGTCCCTCTGTGTGTCCAGCCGGGTAAGGACAGCATCTGGCTTCCTGTCCTGTGTGGCGTCCGAGTCGTCTTCATCCCGCTCTTCATGCTGTGCAACGTCGATCCTCGCGTGAACCTCCCCGTGGTTTTCCGTCACGACGCCTGGTACATCGTCTTCATGATCCTCTTCTCCTTCTCCAACGGATACCTGGCCAGCCTCTGCATGTGCTTCGGACCCAAGTAAGGCTTTCGGACCCGCTCTGACCTCCGCTGGTGTTAATCCTCAGAAACGTAGCTATAGATGCAGTGGTAGCAGGTACTCTAGTAAACTCTTGTGTGATTTGTTGCTCTGCAGGAAGGTACCGCAGCATCAGGCGGAGACAGCAGGCGCCATCATGGCCTTCTTCCTGTCCCTCGGCTTGGCGCTGGGCGCTGGGGTCTCCTTTGGTATCCGGGTCGTGATCTAAGCCCCGAGTTTGTGTTGTACATAAGACCGCTTCACCCTCATCACCTCCACCCGACATGAGCCTGTCGGGGGTGGAGGAGCAGAAGCCAGGGAGGACTGAAAACCCTCGGTCCTTCAGTGTTCAGCAGGAACTCACCCTGCCTAAAGCTAAAATGTGTTAATTTAATGTTTTTGTTTTCTACTCCAGATTCAGGAAATGTGTTTACTTTAAACCAAATGTTTTAGATGCTACAGACAAGTGTTGAAGCAGCAATAATGCTTTTGTAAAACTTTATTGTCCGTCTTGGATCAGTTTTCCGATATGACACAAACCTCGTTAGATGCGTTCAGAGGACATCTGGTCACAGCTGCGGCTCCTCGACACGCCAGTATTTATAACCAGTAGGTACTATTGATAAGCTGTGATCATTAATCCGACGTTAGTTGTGATAGATGTAAAAGTGCCACTCGTTGCTGCACTGCAGGCTCATGTGAAGAAACCAAATACACAGAGAGAGAGAGGGGAGCACAACGGACTGAAGGGACGCTCCCTCCTAACAAACCACAATAACAGAAACAGTGTAAAGATTCATTTTAACCTGAAGATGGTTTTTCTCTGGAAGCAGTGATCTGGGTCTAGGTTCAGATCAGATGACATTTTGACTTGAATGGAAAGTATTGTCTGTTCAGATTTTAAGCCCACGTCTCATGTCGTTTGTTTTGTTTTGTTTTGTTACACCAAGCATGTTTTTGAAAATATGAACGACTGCAACGTAACATGCAGCTTAGATTGATTTGAAAAGCGATTAAATCAGGAAGAGTGCCATTTTTTATGCTTCTTTTAAAATTAGGTTTTTATACAAGCAGTAGTTTATAACGTCTTCCAAGCTCTCACTTCAGAACCACAGTATATGTGTGTATTTTTGTTTGTTTACATTATTAGCGTTCTTCTGTGTCCAGTATTGACCAGCTATAGAAAACCTAGTTGTACACATCGTAACCAACAAATGCTTTAAAAGCAGTCTAGGTGTTGAGCTTCTCTACAGTGTTTAATGGAAGAATAAATCTTTTTTTTTAAAACATTGGCTCCTCCTGGTGGTCATTTGTGGAACTTTGTATCACTTTGCATAATCTATGAGCTTCATTTTGTGGACTGAACTCCTGACTTTTCAGTTATATGATAGATATATTGAACATTAAACTCCAGCAAACTTCCCTTTAATGCCATCTCAATATCTTGCATTTAGGATAAAGTGTGAACAATCCTGCAAACTAGAAAAATAGTGAATTTCATGTCGTTGGAAGCAACAAATTTACGTTTTATGCTGAGATTTACTATATGCAACAATGTGTTCGTAGCATTCATCTTTTGCTGCTTGTTTCATACTTGGTCATTTATTTCTATAACTATGGCAACAGGTGATCATGGTCTTTACGTTGTGGCTTTGAATGATATCATGGGTTGATTTTTATACCACTTCCTTGCACTTAGCGCCATCATTTGGTCAAATTAAACCATTTCAAGACATTTCAAAACAAGTTTTATCTTCAAATTATGCAATTGCTTCAGAAAACATTTGGTAAAAGTGATTAATAAACCTTTTAATTGATTTCATAAGAATTGAGATTGCAAAAAAAAAAGTCTGGGTTTGTAATAGCTACAGTCTGAAACGCATCTATTCAAATGTTTGATTCGTCTCCCTGCTGCCATAAAGTTTAAAAATACTTTTAAGACTTAAAGGGATTCCAGGAAAAAATAAAGAGGAGCCAAGAGGACTGTGTGTATGATTTATTCTTAAAATGAACAATTTAAACAAAAATAAATTACCAGAGATATCTTTAAAAGTCAGGCTAATGTCTCTGGCCCAGCAAACAGTCCAGTCTGGATACAAGTATCCACAACATGCAGCCGTCCAGTCCGTCCTGGTGACCATGAGCAGCTAATGGAAACAGCAGGAGCTTCTTTACCAGACTGGAAGAAAACAGCCATGGAAAACTGATCTATAAAAATGTGTACATTGTTTATTTAAATAATCAACATACATGCCTGATTTAATATACGAGCACAGAAAAAGAGAAACTGTACAATACGAGACTGCTGATCGAGGCGAGGATGGAATCGGTGGAAAAGACACATGAAGCTGTTGGTGAGAAAGGCTAAAAGAAACAAAAAACAAAAACCCACGGCGGAGTTCCTCAGGGAGGTTCACGTTGTGCATTAAAATCCATTTCATTCTACTTCTGGGAGGTTCCAGTCCTGGCTGAGAAACATCCGGCGAGAGATTTGAGTTCAGCTCATTTCTTTACAAAAACAAAAAAAACAAAAAAAAAAAAATCAAAACGAGGAAAAACTAACTTCACAGAACATCAAATCAAACCGTGAATGAGACCGTCAGTCTGAGCTGGAGCTCCCACAGCTTCTGAGGCTGCAACCAGTGTGTGCTGGTGCAGCTTTAATGGAAGGCATGGATGAGAAAAAAAAAAAAAAAAGTTTAAAAATGAACCTCTCATCTATAGCTGGGCTCTAAAAGCTCTTTACAGCATGCATAGAGCTCAATACTGGCACATCTGCTATGAGACACCAAAGGCTGCTTCAAAGCACACTTTGCTATCTAAAAACAAACAAACAAAAAAAAACAACAGACCCCCTTAAAGAAACAACAGTAGGGAAACACTTGCTGCTACCTGCAGCTCTTCAGTTATCTGTAAGAAGTATTAAAGGGACACAGGGAAAGGTGAAGGCAGCCTGACTCCAGAGTTTGATCATTAAAAACGTCGCCTCCTAGTGTTTGGAAAGAAATACAGCTTTGCTTTATTTCCGTAGCTCAAGTTTTTCATGTCGACAGAATTCAAGGAATCGAGCAGTTATTGGTTTTCTGAGCGGACGAGTCAGTAGTGTTGAGAAGATGTCAGGGAAACGGAAAAGAAAACCTGCACTTCGAAGGGTGGTGCATCCGTCGTTAGCAGCTGCCCACAGCTGTGTCAGTTTCCTTCATCTTGAACTGAGTGCAGTCCGACTCCAGCGAAAAACAAATGCACCAAAATAAAAAACAAAACAAAACGCGTAGCACGGCAGATGACGCTCTGCTCGGTCCGTTGATTGTGCAGCATGTTGAGTGAGGCACTAGGGGGCGATGAAGAGCAGGTCACGCTGCAAGGCTACGAAACAGAGACGGGGCGCCGACAAAAACAAAACGTAGAAAGAGGATCAGCTTTGGTGTTGAACTAGTCCCACAGCTCTAGCAGTGGACAGACGGGGGTGAGAGGAACGCGACGATGATGATGATGAGGGAGAGGAAGAGCGGTCAGTCAGTCTTTAACCTGGTGGGCTGGGAGCCCTGTTCTGCCAAACTGGCTCTGATGGAGTTGAAGACCGTCTGTCGGACGTTGTCCTCCATGTAATTTTCAACAAGCGGCTTCAAAACCTAAAGGAGAGGAAAAAAAAAAAAAAAATACAATCAGCTTTCATTCATGCTGAAAGGGAAACTGAAGAGAAACAGGAAGCAGGCCCCAACATGCTCAAATAAAAGCCACTTTTCTACTTCAATCTAAATAAGATCATAAACAGTTTGCCTTTTTAAGATCCAGACGGCTGCAGCTCTGCAGGTTTCCGCACTGAGCAAAGTAAAGTTCAAGAATCCGACACAAAAAGGACTGAAAGATGATTAAAGGAGGCGGCAGCAAACAGAAGACATTTCTACATGAGAGGCAAAGTTTAAGAGTCTGAGTCCAGCAGCTGGCCAGCAGCTAGTCGGTCTTCTTGTAGTTGTTGTTGAGAGGAACCAGAGCTTTGAGTCCAAGCGTGGCTCCTGATGGGAGGGAAGGGAGCAGAGAGAGGGGCCACGCCAGGTGGCTCCTGACGGGCTCCAAGAGTTTGGAAATCACCTGGAAGGAAAAGCAAGGAGGAACAGCGGAGTTAAACGAGGACGACTGGCATGAAGACGGACGGCGGGAGAGAGGGAGGTGGGACGAGACTGGAGCGGGGGGGGGAAGAAAAAGGGATGTTGCTTAGCATTCAAGCACAGAAATAAAAAAAAGAAAGAGGACGAGAAGGAAAGGAAATCAGGTGGGATGCTTTGAAAGGTGGACAGGCGGAAGATCGAGAAACGGGAGCCGACACGTCTCACCTTTCTGACTGTCCTCTGAAAAGCAGGGGAGGCAAGAAGAGACAAACAGGAAGGAAGGAGAAGCAACAGGAGACATGAGGGACAGAAATCAGAGCTGCTTCTCCTGGCTAACAGCCGGGTTTAGGGAGGAAAGAAAAACTACAACATGAGCTCTAGACACCACGGCCCTGCATTAAAACAAACATTGAGTGGCGTCACCGACTCAGACGGACACTAGGAAAACTGATGCGGAGTCTGAAGACATTTAGCCAAATGAAGGCGGAATCTGCATCAGAAACGCTCTGAGTTTGTCTACGCCTGCATTTTCCTCTGCAGTCTTCCACATTTATCCTGATGAAAATTACCTTAGAATTAAGCGCCTGCACTGGATTTTTGCAGATTGTTCATTTCTTAATTTTTCCTGTTGGCGTTCCCTGAATTAAAAATCATAAAATGCCTCCATTTGGTCAAATGTTTCAGAATATCTCTCATCTACGGACCAACATGAATTTCTCGCCAGCATAATTACGCGTCATTATCCGACACGAATCCATTTGTACTCAACAACGAGAACGGAAACGCACACTCCGTCCAGCTTTCACTCTGATTGCTCACCTGTTCCCAGAGCGCCTCGGCCAACTGGTCTATCAACATTCCCGCCTCCCGAAACTCTCCCGAATACTTCACGTACGCCCAGATGCAGAGGAGCAGCAGCGCCACGCCCAGGACCATGTTGGCCAGCGCCGCGAAGACGCTCAGGCCGATGAAGCCGGTTACCCCCGACAACACGTAGGTGAAAAACATGACCACGAAGAGCGTGGCGGGCGTGCGGGCTGCGTAGAAGATGTTTTTGCCCTCGTTGTGCTTGGAGAAGTTGGTGTAGGCCTCCTTCAGCTCCGACTCCAGCCGGTCCTGGTAGCGTTGGCAGAACTCCTCGCCGCCCATTTTCTTTACGGAGCGGAAAAACGCGACAGAGTCTTTGCAGAAAGCTTCGTGGCAGCGCTCCAGGTCGGCCGGGGCCATGTACGGCCGGTCCCCTCCGCAAACCTGTCGGGACGAAAGAAACGGCAACAGAAAAACGACCAGAGTTATTACTGACCAAGTTCACGACCGCTCAAATCATCTTGAGCCGTTTTCTTCAACATGACACCGTTTATGCTCAGTGTAAAGTGCAGCAGTGAAACTTTCTGTAACTTCATGTCATCTTTTCCTTTCCTTCATTTCACATTAGTAGATTGTATAAAAATAATAATAATTCTATTAATATTATTATTATACATCTGTAGTTTAAGGAGCTTATTTTGTTGAAACACACAGATAGACACAAATGAACCTATTTTGTGTTACAAGAAAAATGATGTTAATCACCCAGAGATCAAAAGGATAAAAATCAATTTGATGATTACATGACCAGTGAACGAGGGTCTAATCTCAGCTCAAACATTGAGGTCTAAGCCTCAGTATATGGAGCTACAGTAGTGAACTTTTCTGTAACTTCTCATTTTGTGTTCATCTAAAACTCGTTCAAAACTTTTTATGTTTCAGTTTTTGCCGTCTCAGGTGCTCTGGTTTAGTTTGGAAATAATGAGAGGGGTGATATTTATACGAATTGCGGCAAATTTTATTGCAACCAGTGTCAGCAGCACCCCTGAGTATGTCTGCTGCGGAAGCTCTGATGTACAGAGAGAGAGAGAGAGAGAGAGAGAGAGAGAGAGAGAGAGAGA